>BNST01000516.1:0-326435 GCA_019650275.1 Xylocarpus granatum | reverse complement strand
CAAAAAACGAAACACCATCAAATAACAAGATCAACAATTAAAACAGCCAGTCTCTTCTTCTGCAGAGTACTTACAGAGACGTCATGCTGCGTTTCTTTCCTTTTCAACAAGAAAAAGGCTCATTTCTTAAGGAACAAGTGTTTGTTGGTCTTGGCTGGACACCGGCGGCGGAGGTGCCCGTCAAGTCTGATATTATTTATTTTATTAAATTATATTATATTATATTTTAAAATAAAATATTTTATCATTACCATGATATTAAATTTAAATTAATATAATTATTAAATATATAATATAATTAATAATTAAATTAAATTAAATTTAAATTTATTTATAATACGATTAATTATTTAAATAATTATATTATACTAATTTATTTATGTTGTAATTAATTTATTTTATAATTCTTTATATTATTGTATTTATTTATTTTTTTTAAAAAAATATATTTAAAATAAAATTTATAATATTTAAAAATATTATTAAAAATATAAATACAAATAAGTGATATAATCATAATATCTTTAATAGTCTAATAATCGAGTTAAATTTTTTATTTTTGATTATTAAATGAATCAAATTCTAATTAATTTATTTTAATACGACGTAATTACGAGATAACATAAATACGATGCAATAATCCAAATGGGCATGTACGGAATTTTATCTTATAATTCTTCCAACCACAAGATTAATAATATAATTTTCTCTTGAATTAATTGATATTCCGATGTGAATTTCCCTCATTTTGCATAATTTTGTTACAATAATAATTAATTAAACAATGTGATATGTCCATTTTACCCATCCAAAATGACCTTTTGGAAAGCGGAAGTACAAGCGGGGAACTTGTTGGGTAAGTTAAAGGACAGGAAAATTCGTGGTGGTCACACGTGGCAATTGAAAAGTGGCATTGGATTTCTGGTTTCTTCTGGCTTGACTTGGGCGTCGTCGCCACTTACAAACAACGTAGATATCAAATCCTTGGTTCCGTCACGTAAACTCAGTTACGACTTGGGCCCACTGCTCCACTAAATAATATTAAATACGTTCACATTATTATTTAGTTTAGAAACCCCGTTGGTTATTTAAAAATTGTATTAAAAATATATATATATTTTTTAATTTTTAAAGGTCTGTTACCAGAATTGGGTTGGGTTTGTTGGGTATTTAAGAAAGCCCATTGGACGAGAATGAAGCCCACATCCCACGGCCAGCCAGAAATAAATGTAGCCGTTGAAATGAAAAATAAAACAAAATCAAATAAAATGAACGGAAAATCTGACCGTTGGTGAAGAATGTAACCGTTGAGACTCCTCGTGCGTTTTAACAGCAATTTAAATATCCGACTCTTCATCTAACTCCGACCACCAAAATATTCAGCGCGATCTAACAATCTGCAATACTTTGAACTCTGAAGCTCTCTATTTCAATTCTAAGCATATACTTGTTTGAGTTTAGTTTGTTTATTATTCATTTATTGTCTGTTTTGTTGAATTATGGCTGAAATGAAAGATGCTCATGTTGTTGAAATCCCAGTAGACGAAGAACACCAACAGAAAGTGTTGTGTTGTTTGAACACAATCACAGCAATTCAACACCACCCATTGATGGAAATTTCTCAGAGTCCTGCCCATCTCTTGCTTCTGAAACTGTGGCAAAGAGAGGAAGACCTTTTCGGTCGCAGGATTGCTATGAAAGAATCGAGAATGGATTCAATCAGAAGAGAAATCTTCCAACTCTGCTGCTTCTTTCTAGTCTTTCATGGCTTTCTCGTAACCATGTTGTTTACATCTTCAGTTAGTCCCAAAGAGGATAATACCTGTAAAAAATGGTGGATACCCTCGATTATATCACTGTCAACTTCACTTGTGTTTGCGTTTTTGGTTCAGGTTAAGCTTTACAGGTGCTGGAAAGTGTGGAGGCAATTGCAAAGAGAGAGGAATGATAACAGAGCACTTACGAGATGCATTCAGGAATTGAGAATGAAAGGCGCTAGCTTTGATTTGTCGAAGGAGCCACAGAGTGGAAAGAGGATGAAAAGCTCAAGCGTAGAGATCAAATGGAAGCCGCTTACTTGGTGTTCTCAGAATTTGATCAGCATTTGTCTTCTTTGCTTCACTGGCTTGGTCTTTCCTGCTAGCAAGTTTATTCTCTGCGGGTTCTGATCGGTGGATATATGCACATTCATAGGTAGTATTAACAG
This sequence comes from Xylocarpus granatum, assembly GCA_019650275.1. Taxonomy (NCBI): domain Eukaryota; kingdom Viridiplantae; phylum Streptophyta; class Magnoliopsida; order Sapindales; family Meliaceae; genus Xylocarpus; species Xylocarpus granatum. Next base: position 324,229 of record BNST01000516.1, on the reverse strand, counting down.
CAATTGGCATAGATTGTAGTAAGACAATGGCTTTTTAACTCAATCTGCCCGTTCTTATTATGGTTTTCCAGATTTCGGATGCACTATCGGGAGAGGTTACAGCAGAGAAGAATCCGGTCCCACATTTCTCCGAATCTGTCTATCCTTGATCTCTCAAAGGGGGATGAAGCACCTTGGTCCGATCATCACTGAAACTCTTTGAAATCATCATCTGCAGACTGCACTAATTGGCTGCAAAAAGACGATGGCTTTGAGCACTTCTCCTTGCAAAGAGAAAGCCGCCACTACCGTTGGCTGAGTAGATCCTGCTCCAATTAAGCAGACTCTCTTATCATCGTATCTCATGCTCGGTGCAAGGATTCTTCCCATGTTGGTTTTGCACATTCCCAGGGCCAAGTACATCGAGAAATTTGGGATACATTGTGCGGACCAGTTTTGAATAAGCAACACTTCTTGTGTGCTCAGATTTTGCTGTAAACAGTATGTTCATTAGTAAGAATCCTATATTTCTTTCTCACTTCCCCCACAAAAAAGGTTGCAAATTTAGTATGATAAGCAATCATAAATGTCATTTATGATTAAAATAGCCTGAGGATAAAAAAATAAACACGCTTTCACTCTCAAGCCACAAATCTCGTAAATATTTTAGTTAAATGGTCTCTTCTTCCTTTCAGCCAAAAATCAAACGTTCCTGCCATTCCCTAATTTCATGCATCATAGCATTCTTCGGCAGCCTGATATCTGTTCTTGTCATCCCCAGCATAAAGTAAATAGTTTGTGTATGGGATTCCATTCAACACTATTCATGTCAGCCCAACACGGAATTTGATGCACGGTTCAGCCAGTGAGTTCATTTGGCTAATCACGCAGCAGGAAAATGTCATTACTATTAATTGACAGAAAGATGCTGCTTGAGCAAATAAAATGGTTATGAAGAAATTGATAGTGAGCATTCATTGCTCAAGGACAGAAAGTGAATCCAACACCATTATTCCTCCAGAAAGTGAATCCACTGGGTATTCTTCATCTCTTATGAGGGAGAAACATTTCCAAAGAAAATAAAAACCAATATAATGAAGTTTGTGGGTGCATACTTCACTGCCAGAAGTGATATACTCTCCTGCATAATTGAAGCTTATAGTCCTGACAGGCCATCTGAGAATACAGAAAGAACATTTAGTGGTTAATGTGTGATTTGGCAAAATTTTAAACAGCTTATAAGAAAGACAAGCACAATTTTTCAGTAAACTTATTAATGCAAATATCAAAAATGCATTAAATAATGGGGAACCCTGGGTCAAACATACTCAAGTTTGTTAAATGCTCGTACACAGAGCAGCTCTGAGACATCCCAAAGGCTGTGACTAAGGAATCAGCACTTCCAACAGCAAAATATCTGTTGCAAGAGAAAGAATTAACTATATCAGTTATCAGGACTAAATGGTGCACTTTCAATAAGTTGATTCATAATTGGATAGTGATTAGCATATAGAAATAGAAGCAGCTTTAAGCACACCTTCCCACTGGATCAATAGCAATGCAATAGCAACCGGCTGTATGAGCCATGACAGTATCAAGTGTTCAAAGAGATGGGCATGCCAGTACTTCAACAGTACCTGAGCAGAAAATCCACAATCAATTCAGATATATTCAATAATTGACTAAAAGCACAACAATGCTCAATTTAAGTAACAAAATAAGCATTTTCGAGCATCTATAGCAAATGAATTTCAACTTCAGAAATTCGATCTCACCATTTCCAGTTGTCAAAAAGAACATTTCCCCTGTCATGTTCCGAGCAATCTCATTTAGCTGGAAAAGAACAGATAAAAAGGAACCACTCATGAAGCACTTGACAAATAGAAAAAGAACATGATTACAAGCTGCAGGCATAAAAAGAGTTGGTGAAGTGGGTTTATAAGGTTCTAATTGCCTCTCTTTTATGTACGAAATAAAATGTAAAAGCATGAGCTTTCTACGAGCAATTCAACTTGGCTTACTCCTCCTCACCTCACCAGAAGCCTCAAAGCATAAGCCACAAAATAGGATATGGATAAAAGAAAGAGGAGCATATTGGTCTGAATTCACATTAACTCACAACCAAACTTGCGTCTATGAATTGGCTTCAATTTCCAAACATCCCATATTGTTAGTTCATCGTCCTGCAATAGGTAAAACCATAGAAAGCCAATGATTCAACGGAAACTGATGACCATGTCATTTTGGAAAGGCAACCTCAATTAAGTGAAGCTTTTGCCAAGAGACAGGGGACTGTAGGACACACTCTATTACTAACAGCTATAAGTGTCCCATCAGGTTTGTAAGTGATGTTGATGTTCTCACCACTAACTTCTGCCTGCTGTGAGCATTTGCCACCTGCACAGCACAAAGCAGACATAAATATACATTTTTTTCATCATGAGAAGGGAATAAAGTGATAAATTCTCAGTATTCTGATTCACTAGTCTTTTCTTCGGTGCTTTCATGGGAAAGAAAACATGGTCAGTTGTTCTACAGATAAAAATCATCATTTGACTTTCACAGGTAACATTTATAAACTGCAGCTCATTCCAACATGAGAAAAGCTATGCAATTTGGAACCCAGCTTCTTATGTTAAGAAGGCTCTCCTTAATTCACTGGCAACTGAAACTTCCCAAAAACATGAATATAGAATAAAAATGCCTTCAATCTCTTACAATAGCCTAAATTTTAGTTGTGCAGGCCCTTATTTTTTCTAAATCAAGATGCCGATGTGAAAGTGCATTCACTTACTTTGAACGTTCCATAATCTCACAGTCTTGTCACTGGAAGCAGTGGCAATTAGATCAGCATGCTTGGGATCCCAACATAGCTGATCGACACTATCTGCATGCCCCTTGAGTTCTATACCTTTAACCTTTCCCTGCAATAAACACATCTGAAAAAGGTCAACAACAATGATAATGTTCCATATGAGTTATAACCCCAATAATCAGGCCTTTGCAGAAACAAAAAATTTCAAAATTAATACATACATGTCCAATTAAAGAACGTACGGTACGGTAGTTCTCCAAGCTTCAAGTTTACTCTTTTTCCTATCAAAACTTGGTATAAAAAGAAAATTAACACGCCAAAAGCATCCATCTTCAAATGAGAACAGCCCTCAAGATAGCAACTTTTAACTGTTTACTGTCCAACAACAAGTTCCAGAAAAAAATTTAAAAAAAACAAAGCTGAACAAACCCAATTCTATTTCACAATCCAAACGAAGCTCCCTCTTCTACTATTGCTCTTACATTGTCCCGAAAACCAAAATCGTTACACTGTCACTTTTATTTCCCATTTCAATTGCACCAAAACACAAATATGCAACACATTTATGCATAAAACAAAAAGGTTCAATGCCAAACTCGAGCTGTTTGATCTACCGAGCCCGACGCAAGCTTCAAGCCCGTGCAATTCCAAGCCACGGAGTGCACCTGTCAACAATAACCACAATTAAATTTAATCGGGAATTAAACGATGGTTTTTTTAAGAGAGAAGACGGAAGCAAAGAATTTGAAGTGAAAACTTCTTCCTTGTGACCAGTGTATTCTCTGCTGTGGAGGTTCTTGAAGGGCATGGTTTCTCCCACCTCTGCGATATTATGATTTTCGCGGAAGAAATGAATGATCAACGCGAAAGGAGCCGGCGAGCGGACTACTGGTGGTGGACGGCACGTGATGAAGGGGCTACCCAGAGTAACATGTACTCGCCCGCACTAGAAATGCTCTCTCCTGCAACGAGTATCTCCGTTGCTTTAATTGTATATTCTACGAAGATCCCGTATCAAAATTTTTATTAGATATAATTTGACATTTTATTATTAAAATTTAATTACAAAATTTTAAATTATTTTTTCATCTTTTAAAATATATTTATATTATTATTATTATTATTATTATTAAATTATAAATTTAAATATTAATTCAAAATAAAATAATTTATCCACGTAAAATAAAAATTTATTACAATAAAAATTTTAAATAATTATTTTTATTAAATTATACATAAAATATCATAATTTAAAATAATTTTTTTTAGCGTAAATTATATTATAAATTGTGATAAATTGAATACCATACTTACCAATTTTACTCCATAGTAATTACCTACCTAATAAATTCCCATGACAGCAAATAATAATAAATTGACAAAGAACTTACCTTTATGAATAATTTAAATAATTAATTCATACTCGTATATTTTAAAATAAATATTTTTTTAAAAAATTAAATATTTATAAATATTTATTTGTACTAAGAGACGTTACTAAATTTATCTTGTTAGAGCAAATTATTGAATAAAATTGATATTCTTATTTCTTTATACGTATTCATATCACGTGAATATATGTTTTTAAATATATAAAAAAAATTAATTAAACAAAATAAAATTACATTAAAATTTATTTTAATTATATTTTATAAAATATTAGAAATTTATTGAAAAAAAATACATTTAATTGCAATTTTTGGAAATTTTTATTTTTAAAAATAAAAATATTAAAAATTTATCGAAAAAAATACATTTAATAAAAATATTATATTACAAGTTTTAATTAAGAAGTGAAAAAATAAATGGCTATAACGTATTTTTAAAATTAATTTCTATTTATTTATTTAAGAGGAAAATTGCTTCACCAACCTCCCAAGTTAGTTATAAATAATCTTCACCAATAAATAAATAAATGAAGGAGACGATATAAAAACAGAAGAATAAGCGCCGACGCTTGGATCGATAAGAGAGTGTCTGGTCGGGATCATCATCCCACCAGCTACACAAACCAAACACAACCTTCAACTTCTACATAATCATCATCATCATCATCATCATCCGCTGTACACTTCGCTGGATCTAATTCAGTTACCGACGGTGACGTAGACAAAATCGCAACCATGGCATCGTCTGGTGCAGGGAGGTTCATGTCCTACTCGCCCGCACCTTCAGCTCCTCACTCTCCTCACCTTACCCCTCTCCGTTCAGCTTCCTCAGCTATCCTTGATCAAGAAAAGTATATAGTCTTTCCCTCTCCTACTGATCATTTTGATTTTATCACTATGTTTTGGATTCGGTTTTAGCTAGATCTTGATTTTTTTATTACGTGTAGCTGGTTAAAGACTGGTTTAGTGATATTTTCAGGTGTTAGGTTGTGTCTTATTATTAGATCTGATTTCATCTGCTGTAGATTAATCTAAGTTAGTTCTTTTGAATTTTCATTTCAAATGGTTGTCATGTTAATGTCTATATCTGATGTCAATTATTACTTGTTCGGTTGCAGAAAAAGAGAAGAGAAATAAATTGTTTCATTGTGATTTTTAGTTCCTTGTTAGCTGTTGATTTTGACCTAAACTGAATATTGGTGTATTGAATGAAACTGAGATCGTTCCTTTGATTTCGCATGTTGAATGATGTTATAGATAGAACTTATTGTAGTGTTGTCACCTCCCAATTTTGTATTTGTTTACTGTAATTGCCGCACTCGTGATGTTTAAATATTGCTGCATAGTGAAATTTAATGAAGTGATTAACTTTTTTTATATGGACATTGGTAGTCATCGGTGATCTCGTCACGTGATGCAAGTGTCATGTGGGTGTTTGTCTGCAAGGGTGCATTCAATAACTGAATATACTTGCTTTCATTTTGTTTGTTCACAGATATCTCTCTGAGTTGCTAGCTGAGCGTCAGAAACTTGGTCCATTTATGCCTGTGCTGCCAAATACCTATCGGATGTTGAACCAGGGTTAGCTTCAAAACCTCTCTACTATTCATTCTTAGTTTCATTATGAAAGTTATGGTTGCTAGAGCAAGAAATGGAAGGGAAAAGGCATATAGATGAGTACCAACGTGGCATTTACGTAGACTGCTTAGAGTTCAATATGACCTACTAATATTGATAAACTACACTAAATAGATGAAAACAAATTAAAGATCAGTGAAAATCTGTAACCTAAATCTGCTGAATATCTGACTTCATCTTATGGATTCTGGCATCATTTGGCAATGACTACAATTTAGTTAGATGCTTACAATTAAAATCAAATAAAAAAATCAAAGGTGTAAGTTACATTGTGCCTCTTGGGCACTCTATTGTCCCTTACAATAGTCTAGAACAAAAAAATACTCTATTCTCCTTTTTAGCCATTTTACTCTTTCTGCATGAAAGTTTCATGTCTTTGCATTGAGGGATGGTTTTTACATTCCTGAGAATCAAATTTAATGGACTAAAAATGAATTTTTGCATGAAATCACCTAGCCATTAGTTGTCTCTAGACTATTACCTTGTTGCTTATTGCAGGTATTAGTATGTTTTATTTTAGGAGGTTATTAGGTTGATAAATTCTTTTTGGTATCAAAAGTTCTTGAAATGTTTTGTACTATGTTTAATCTTTGGTGATTTATACTTTTTCATATAAGATGCTTACTGATTGAGCAACAATTTGGGCATTTGCTCAGACAAAGCAGAAGAAGATAGAGGTGGTATGCATTAATAAGCTGACACCAAAATGCAGGGCACTTGATGAAAAGCCTTTCAGATCCCTGGATATAAGTCCTAGAACACAGAGAGAAAAATGATAGAACTTTTTTACCCTCTTGGATATGGGAGGAAAGAAAGATTGATATTAAGATGAAAAATAAAAGTTGGAGGCTGGATATAAAAAGGGATAGGGAGAGAATCAAATCTAGTTACAATCTTCAAATCATGTTGAATATTATGGACATTCGTTTTTTAAGTTAACAAATATAGCATAACACCATAAAATCAATTGCTCAAATAATTAGTGCATTCATTTTGTCTTTTTGGGTTACTATACTAACCTTTTGTTGGGTGACAAAGTAGTTGGACCAAGGCTTGCTACATGGAGTTATATATTTTTGGACTGCCGAGTCTTGAGAGTCTAAATTTGGCACATCTAGGTGGTAAATTTCTAGCCAAAAGAGCTGGGAACTCATAGGAAAGAAGTTGTTGGGTCCTTGGATTCTTCATACGTCATGTCAAAGCCATTGGTGATGACATACTTACCTTATTACTCTTACGCAAGCTGTCATAACAGTGGATGCATGGTGTTTATTGATTTTCTTGCTTACTTCTGTGTGTTTCTACCAAATGATTTAGTAAATTCTCCTAGACTGATGATTCATAATCTCTCTCCTTTTTTTTCCTCTGTATGTGCATAACAGTGTTCATATACTAGTGTGTAATGAAATAGAACTAAACTATGCGTTCCCTTTTCCTTTTATCTTGGTTTATATTATGGAAGGTTAGATTTATTTATGAGGAAAATTTTGATATTTAACTAACTGAGTGAACATTCCCGTGTTGTCTCTCCATTTTGTGGTGACTGCTAACGAATTTTAACAAATGCTAACTGGTACATCTTATTCTTGAAAATTGACATTTTTGGAGCAGAAATTATACGTGTAACCACACTGTTGGAGAATGCGTCAGTTTTAGGTCAAAGTGGGCTTGAACAAGCTAGCCCTCTCAACTCTGGAGGAATACTCTCAAATGGAGGAGCTGATATGAACGGATTGGCATCGAGATTTCAATCAGAAGTACGGATACTAACCATTGACATAACTATCTTTCCATCTAATTTTACTGTGTTTTAGAAGTATTGCTGACACAATATTTTACTTTTCATGCTAACATGACTTCTGTTTGAGTGCTTGTAGTACAATTGCTGCTTTTATGACAGGTAGTCTGAGGCTAACATGAAGCAGCACTGAACGTAGATTTTAGCTTAGCAACCTGTTCCAGACTCTGACTTCTAATTAGTGGATTCTCCATTACCTCTGCCTCGTTTGGTTATCAAGCTAAAAAGTACATCATGTAGCTGACACAATTATGAAAATCTTACTCGTGGCGTGCATTTCAAATCTTAGTAAAATAACAACAGTGAGAGACCAGAGAAAACAAGATTTCTATCATTCCTGTGTAGAGCATTGACCTTTTAATTATTAGTTATTGTTTTCCAGTTTGCAAGCCGAGGCATTTTCTTGAAGTCAGTAAAATAGTTTGGGGCTTTATTGCAATGCTTGTGTGCAGTGCTAGTGAAACTGCTGTTTCAAATGACCTTCAAACTAGTTGTTTAGTTTATGGTAGTTGCCAATTTCTTTGGATAGTTTTGTACCTTACTTTTTCCATCAGATTTGGAGCCCTTGATTTTCACAGTCTTCTGTGGATATGCTCAAATAATAGTACTCAATTTGGGCTTCCAATTATGTATCTGTTAAGGTTCACTTATCTGCTTATGTGTATATTTTATTGCTACATTCATTTTGTTTTAAGCTTACGCAAGATGATATCATAAAATGCCTATGGGAATCACTGGAGGGCATCTGTTGGATTATTCTACTTTTCTCTTAGGAATGCAATACAATGCTCGACAATTGCATTGATCTGCTACTGTGGGTTTTAATGAAATTTTGGATGAAAATGTGCAGATTTCGGGTTTAATGCAGCCCTCATCAGTGCAGAATTGGCTTAGTTCTCAAGGTAGCTCATCAGGTCTCATTGTCAAGAGAACAATCAGAGTGGATATTCCAGTTGATAAGTATCCTAATGTATGAATGAATTTCTCACTCTCTTGTGATTTTATGTATTTTTATTTGGCAAAAACTTATTATAATTTAATTTCTTAGTACAACTTTGTTGGGCGCCTCCTTGGTCCTAGAGGTAACTCTCTTAAGCGGGTGGAAGCCAATACAGATTGCCGTGTTCTGATAAGAGGGCGTGGCAGTATTAAGGATCCAGGAAGGGTAATAACTAGAATTTCTTTCTTTGTCTTTTTCTTTCCTTCGCTGACTGTCCATATTTGTATGCTTTTGGACTTCTATCGGAGAAGAGTGTTTTGTGCGCTGTTATTGAGGGAGAGAAAATACATTTGAATACTATGGGAATGTGCAGGCTACTAAAATGACATTGTCAATAATGCTGATCATGCTGGAACCATTACTCTGTGCTAATGGTTGAAAGATGTCTTCATGGTTAGGATCTCATAATAATATGTAGTGTCATTTAACTCTTGTTCCAGTTTCCATCTCTGATTTTATCTTCCTTTCGATGGCATTTCTTCTACTGTTTTTTTTTCAATGTTTCTTGCAGTTACTTGGATGAGTTATGCCAAATTCAGTTTTTATGAAAACAAAATGAAAGTTAATGTGCATAGTAACAACTGCATGCATTGCCCCGAGCATGTAACAACGAATTTCCTTGAACAGTACAAGTCACATTCCTGTATGAGTTTAATTGTCAACACTTCTTTATGGATTGGAAAGTCATCTCTTATCTCTTATTATTTTTCCTATTGTTCTAAATTAAAGGAAGAACTGATGAGAGGAAAACCTGGCTATGAACATCTGAATGAACCTCTCCATATCCTAGTTGAGGCAGAATTGCCAGTTGAAATAGTTGATGCTCGCCTAATGCAAGCACGTGAGATACTTGAAGACTTGCTGAAGCCCGTGGTAAGCAGCCTTATTCCTGTGTCTCTTTTGTTGACTTAGCTTTTCTCTCCTCTTGTATCATCAAGTAGTAAATTCATGCAAAAATGGATTAATGGTATCTAGAAAGCCCATTTTATGAAATCTTTGAAATATCGAATAAAGTTTGGGTGCTTTTTCTATCACCAAGTAGAGGCAAGTAGTATATGATAGCTGCTGCAAATTCTTTGGCTTTCTTTCTTGGTAGCTAGCATGTCTACTGACTTGGTCTCATTTTTTTTAGGATGAATCCCAGGATTTTTACAAGAAACAACAACTCCGAGAGCTAGCATTGCTCAATGGTACGCTTCGTGAAGAAGGTTCTCCAATGTCTGGTTCGGTGTCCCCCTTCAACAACAGCCTTGGAATGAAGAGGGCTAAGACTAGGGGATAATGGATCCAAATCAATACGGCTTTTGGAGCATGTGTGCTAGCATCTGAACCATAGGTGTTGCTGTGTCGGACAATGCTTCCAACTGCCATCGGAGCACTGGCACTATAGCATGCTAGTTCTAACTTGTTTCTATATGAAGTGTGTTTATACTCTGGTTTCGGACGTTTAGTGGCAGTATGGCATAGTAAGGATCTGTCAAGTTCTGGGGGTTGTTTGCATATTATATGTTAGTTTAGGGCAGTTGGTCAGACCATTTATCTCTCCAATGCCGCTCTTGTATTATTAGTCTATATATACATTATATAAGCTTGTGATAGCAGTTTTTTGATGTGGTGATGGAAACTTATATGGGGAATTTAAGGTATTATGGTTTATATTTTATGCAGAATGGGAAGTGCGCTGTGAGGCAGCGGCGGCGGCGGCAGACGATTTGATTGAAGTGTTATTGTACCAAGTTTAGATTTTAATTTGGATTTGTTGAAACAGCAGTTTCTGCCATCCTTTATTATAAACTTGTTTGCTTTCCTTCCTTCTTCCGACCTTAAAATTTCCCCCTTACCAATCTTCTTGGCCTGTCAGGGGAGTCTTGCTATTATTACTATCTTCCCAATGCATCCTGTTTCATTTATTTTTGTTCGCTTTAATATAAGCTACAAGTGCATATATTTGGTTTGATGTTAATTTCGACCTCGCATCATGAATCATTTGCAGATTATGTTTATTATCAATCATCTGTGATGGTCTGCCTCTACGAACTGACGGTGCTTTTGTTTTGTCCCACATGTTTGTGCAATATTATAAAATAAAATAAAAAATGTCATGATCTGATTCTTGTGAATCTTCTACAGGTTGTCTGTCCGGGTACGCCTCAGCAGAATGTGCCCGACTTAGAATAGTACATAGTATATAATTATAATTATTATCACTCATTCCATAAACTCAGATTTTGTGTGGCATGGCTCAATTGCATCATAGATCACCATACAAAGTCCACAAGGTTTTTCCTTTTGTGTATATTTGCTGACATTGAAAAATATATTATAATTGTTATGTCACATCCGGTATAATTGTATATGTCTGTCGACAATATTAATGAATTAACTAATATTTCATAAATATTTTGTAAATTCTCTAAATGGTATGAGAAAAAGTTTCCCCTTTTGTGTTAGATGACTTTTGGACCAAGGATTATGGTTCGTGGGGAATCTTCAAGTTGAGGAGAAAGAAGTTGTACTTCCATGGATGGCAGGAGGTCTTATTCAACAGTTAAATGATCGATGAGTAGCCTGAAGAAGGTTGGCGGTGAATATTTTCGCTATCTCTTGCCAAGATCACTTCTTGAACAAGTAATTGGTAATGGTTCTGAGTTTACAATGCATGATCTTGTTAACGATTTGGCTCGATGGGCTTACAGAGAAACAAGTTCTAGGTTAGAGGACGTAGTGAGTGCCAACCAATGGAAAAGTGGATCGATTTATTTCATCTTGATATCAGTGGTCAAAATCTCACAACAGGAGGTGGGGTAAATGATGGTTTACTCCGTTGCTATTTCTGTCTTGAAAAATTTATAACTGTTGAAACGAAATTTTTGAAATCCCCTATCGTAAATGTATTTGCTTTCCTACTTCCTACCATACATTTGCACTCGTAGTTTCACCCTTGCATATACATGCTACTTCTGAACTAATGGCAGCTACTACCTTCAGGACATTGAATTGCCAAGGATATGAAAGCATTTCTTTAGCCTACCTATGGGAATGTGGCAATTTCTCTTCAATGCAAGTGTGAATCTCAAAAAACCAGGATAATGTACCTATCTATCAACCATGCCATGGCCTTAGGAAAGAGCAAACTAAAATAGGAATGTAATACAAGCTTCTTCATATTATTAGAATCGCATTCAAGTTCAGTACTTGAAACTATTTACATTACAATGTCAAGGAGTTAATTAAATTTAAAATCATCTTGGCCAGCACTGGAAAAAGCAAATAGGACACTGTTGGAACTTCACTGCTACTGGGAAGGTTTAGCTACCTGCCATCATAAGTAGAGACAGCCGGAGAATAACGAGAATTGACTCAATCCTTCTGTTCCCCCTCTTCCTCGTCTTCATTCTCGCCAATTCCACACCACCGAGTGAATGCAAACAGAAATTCCTTGAAGTTCACTGTTCCATTTTTATCCCAGTCCATCTCTTCTGCAGTAGTACAAGTGGAAAATTTTATCAGAAGTATCTTATATGACCACCCGAACCTCACAAGTGCATAAATAATGTCAAAGAATTTTCAAGTGAATACGTATAGAATTAACAGTCATCCTGCACCTAACAAATCACCATCCACAAGAAGTCAACAACACCTTTTTCATCTAGTGTTACTTACTGGTATAACTGTGAATGATGCATTACTAGTACATGAAGGGAATAAAATTTCTGGTAAACGTGGAGGTGCAAATATTCTGCATGCATAAGGGAGAGAAGCTAACCAAATCTTTTCATAGCTATTCGTCCAGAGGAGCGTTCCCCTGATTCATTTACAGCTTCAGTCATCTCACTTCTGCTGACATAACCATCCTTGTTCTTGTCCAAGAATACAAATGCATCAACCAGTGTTTCGAAAGTAGCCTCCAATTTTGGCATCCCCATGCGTGATTTCTAACATGTCATGGAATACAAGAATAGCCAAGAGAAAAAAGGGTAGAAGAAAAGAAACAAAATGGCAAGATGATGCTGTTAGCACTGCTTCATACACAACTCTAATTCACAGAGATGCAAATAGCAGTCAACTAAGATTCAGACTGATGCCATAGATCAATATCCAAGAACTTCAATGGACAACAGTCTTCCTGCAACTTTTTTTACTGAGAGGCAGCATGAGCCCATCAATCACAACATATAGTATGAGATTCCCAAGTTGGATACGGCTTAGTTTAGAACAAAAGCACATGTATAACAGATCGCACATTTTCTGGCCTAGGCAAAAATGGGAAAATGAAAGCAGCAAAGACAAATAAAAAATAAATTTACATAGCCACAGCAACTGTGTAGAGACTCATATTGACCCATCATTCGTCAAAACTACAAGCTGCCAGCTTAGAGAAATGCAGAGACATGAAACCTGATTCTTGCAGTGACAAACAAGAACACCCTTCAAGAAGATATTAATGTGGCAAATGGATGATAAACTGAACTAGTTTCTCCAAGAAGGAAAATGGAATCAGTTGAGCAGCAGTGAAGTAAAGTCATGTTTCACATACCAGGTAAAAAGCAAAAAGCTTAGGCATGACAATGAAATCTACTGAATTAACTACTGTACTTAGGATACAGCACGAAGAGCAGTTGGGTCATCCTTCAGAAGATACACAAGGCATAGAAGTACAATGAACTCATTGAACTTCATTCCCATATCCTCATTAATATCGCAGGCCTCAAAGAGATCATTGATTTCCTCTTCTGTAAAATCAATTTCCAGCTTGTGGAAACACTTCTTAAGCTCTTCATGATCAATTGCACCATTTGAATCCTCATCTATAAATAACAGAATTAACAAATACTTCTTAGAAGTTAGAAGAGAAAATGGCATTCACCTTTCTATGAATATCAGGGTATGAGCATTTAAAACACTATTTGATACGTGAAATCTATAGAAACCTTTCTAATCCAAAGATATACCGAGATTAGAATTAGATAAAATGAAAAAATTACTTCTTCAACTATCACGAGCAATATAAAGAGAAATACAAAAATTATTTGTTCTATTCAGCAGAACAATCACCAAGTTCTATTTTTATGGCCATTAATTTAAATATAGCTCACTGTTAAAAGGAATGTGCAACCTGCTTCATAAGCCATACAGAAGTATTCATTGAACAAATAACGGAAAACTATATACCTACCAAATTTCTCAAAAATGTCTTTGCAGTTTCTTAAGCTCTCATCAATTTTTGGGAATTTCAAAATTATGGTGTTGAAGGATTTCAAGGCAGTTCCTTCAGCTGCCCTCCGCTGCAAAGCTTCAACCATTTTGGCCTCAAGCTTTGTTTCTGGTATCCAGGCTCCCGTAGGAGTCTCTTTCTCTGGCTTTCCTACTGTACCTCCCATCGCCAGTATTTAACAAAGACAAAATGGTATGCAGCTAACTATGAGCCTGGCCATGTTAGTAAACAAGATGTTAAAACATTACAAATGATTTTTCTGGCAAATATTAATGATATAAAAGTCATCTACTGCATGTAACATCGCCTTCAATCAGCAAAACCAACAAAATTTAAAAGTCATTACAGCAAAAATTGCTAGCTTGGCCCAACCTTTAAATTTAGAATTAATATTTCAGATGCAAACTTGAATAAAAGAAATTTGTGCTTGTTTGATGAGATTGCCACCTTTTTCCTTTGTCCTTTTATCTATTGCTACAAAAAATTGCTCGAACCTTTGTCCATCAGAAATCAAAATCCAGCATGAAATATATGATACAAACAAATAGATCAAATGATTTTGCTGCTCAGATTCATATTTCTCTGTATAAAATTACTCCAGATGCTGTTTTAACACACTATTGATCAACAAGAAATGCAATAAAAAAATTCCATTATGTTACGATCTTGCTCCTCCATTTTAATCGCAGGTAGATGACGAACTCCGTGATTAATGAAAAATAAGAACTTTCGTAGTCCAACAACAACATTTCAGCACAAAAATAAGAAAGCCAGGAATGAGAACATAAACTCTTACCAGCGACAAAACTTTTGCAGGCCGTTGTAGGTCAAACTCAATAAGATCAATCAAGAACCAACAGAAATCACACCTAAAACAGTGGAGCGAGCTTTAATAACAAAACCAAAAGGCCCAGATAAGAAAAGAAGAAAAGGGCAGCAGCTGCAGTTTAATTTGTTGTCAGAATAAAAAAGGGAAAGATTTCATATGCATGCTAAAGTTAGGAAACTGGGGTTTGTTGCTATATTTGATTTCATCGAAGTTATGAAACCAAGTTTTGTGCCGTACCAACCACGTATTGTCCAAGCCCCTCTCAATCTTGTTGCTTGTGGCTGTCCACTAACCGGCGTTTCCGCTGACTTTTCAGTTTTCACAAATATTAAGTATTTAGAAAGAGAGAAGCTGAACATATATTGCAGCTATTACGTGTAACGCTATGGAAATTTCTCCGAAATTATGAACCCCAATCAAGATTCCACGGCCAACCCAATTTAGATTTGCCTGGTTTCCTTTTGTCCGCATACCCCTTACTTGCATCAAGATATGCGAAAATGCATACATAACTATAAATTGACTAATCCCTGTACATAGAATATTACATTTGCCAATCCAAATTTTAATTAGGTTTTCAGCATTGCATAGATTGGAAGGCTACTTGCTTCTTTTTATGATCCCTTGTTTCCAATACAATAAATTAGAGATACAAAGTAGATTTGGATGTCATTTTTAAAGAAACAAATCCAAAATAGAGTTAAAAAGTATGCTGAAGCATAATCCAAAATCTATGCCTTTATCATCTATAATTAATACCCAACTCCATTCGTATTGAACCCCACAAGAAGAAATGGTTCAAACCAACCATGGACGGCTTTCTAGAAAATGAAAATTCTTAGGTCCATGTCCATCATTTCTCTGGGCGGTGCACCTGGTTTGGTCCAAAAGACTGACTTCCCACCCTTCATTGTACGTGGGACATTCATATTCCTACTAATGGGTTATGCTTCTCGTTTAAATAGTAAATAATACTCTCTCGGTATAACGTGCAAGAAGCCACGTAATAATAGAATAAATAATTTATAATTTAAAAAAAAATTAATATAATTAAAATTATTAAATAAAAATGGAGAGAAAATATTTAAAAAATAAAATATTTCATATAAAGCTGCTGCTATTAACTGAAAGAATATTATTATTATTATATATTCAATTTACTTATTAAGATAGTGTAATTAATTAATTTTTAAGCGCCAATAGTAAAGTGCCACGTAAGTGGCGTGCGCGTCAGTGGATGACCGCCACACACAACCTATATGTATATATATATATATATATATATATATATATATATACATTACACCCAACACATATAGTTGCGTGACTTTGACTCGTAACGTAAAGCGGACCAGACCCTCGAGTCCTGAAACCAGAGAGGTAAAGCTTCGATTTTGTTTTATTATTTTTATTTTTTTAAAATTTATTTCATGATTTTAAATTCAATATAAACATGTATTCGTTTTTGATTTTAAGTTAATTAAAGGTCGTGGCTGTAAATCAGCCTGTGCAATTGATTTCTTTTTAGGATTAGGGTTAGGGTTTGCGACTGTCTTTTGATGCTGTTGCTTTTAAGATATAACCCTCGAAGTACGATTGTGTTTCGCTGTTGCAGAGTAAAATTATTTCTATTATTTTATGTTTAATATTTTAATCCAGTACCTATTTTTTATTTGTTTATTTTAATAAAGGCTTATTTAAAACTGATTTTTGTTTTGTTTTTTTTTGTTGGTATTGGCTATAGATCTTGGGATTTCGGTATATATTTTATTTCTTTTTCTTGATGTTTTAAGAAACGAATATATATATATATATATATATATATATATATATATATATATTTTTATACGTCGGTTATAAATGTTTGGCCTGGATGTTTATCCTGTTTGGTGGCTGAGAAATCAAGGAAAAATATTTATGGAAGACTTTAAGATTTAGTGATAAATAGGCTTAGATTGTTTGTTGAGGGATCAGCTGATAAAACTTGAGGTTTATGTTTTACGGGGGTTTACAAAATAAATTTTTTGGAACCCAAATTCTTCTGTGACTGATTTGGCTACTAATCAAAGAAGTCATGGCTATGAGACAAACAGCTATGTATTTTTTATATCTGACTCTGTGCAAGCTAATCACATATTGTTTTCTTTGGTTTACATATGGACTTCAATCTGTCGCCATTCATGATTTCTAGTGATTTTCTTTTGTGTTCAGGTTGGAGGATTAGGAATTAACTTGATAATGGAACTGAATTATGGTATGGTTTTTGATGTATTTGCAGCTTTTGTGTTTTGAGAACTTGTTATGGCTTCAAAACGGATCAATAAGGAGTTGAAGGACCTGCAGAAGGACCCTCCTGCTTCTTGCAGCGCTGGTTGTTTTTTTGTCATATTACTTTTTCTTTCTCAGTAGGGTAACATATTTTATTAATTATTGGATTATTTTGATCTTTCTGTAGAAGATTATCTATCCATCAAGTCAACTTGAGTTATCTAGTCATTGATCCTTCCCATGGTGGAGTGGGAAATAAAAATTTGGAGATACTAGGTGAAATTGAACTTTAATTGAGTAATTGGCTGCAATTGCACTGGTTGTTGAGCTAATCATTTATTATTTCTGCGTGTTTTAAAGCTGGTTGAGCTGGGTGTTTGTTGATCATAATTTTTGGGTTCATTTTTTTTCCTGATCCCTGACTTATTTGAAGTTGAATCTTTTTAGGCATATTGTGATTTGAAAATGCTGCACTTTTACAGGCCCTGTTGCTGATGACATGTTCCACTGGCAAGCAACAATCATGGGCCCATCGGACAGCCCATTTGCAGGTGGTGTGTTTCTTGTATCCATTCACTTCCCACCAGATTATCCATTCAAGCCACCCAAGGTAGTGTGTTGGTATTTGTAATCGAATATTTGATATTCAGCTTTGATGTCTTTTCATGTTACATGTTTTATGCATCTTTTGTAACATGGGGGCCCTTTTTCCTTGCTATAGTCAATGTGATGGTCAATGTTTTCATTGTGAGCATGTCAGAAGCTCTATTTGTTGGTTGTTTATTCACTGTATTGGATTGAAGGGGGGTTCAGGGTGATGTGTGAAGGTGATCATTTTATTAATTTGGTGGAAAAATGCTTTTGGCAGTAGCATAGATTAATGCATCTGTCTGTTTAAAGTAGATGCATATAAATAAATAAAGAATGGGCAATTAGTTGAGTAAGTTACTTTCCTTATTTTGCATTCTAGTTATAATGGCGAGTAATTTTGATTGTGTGTTGAACAGGTTGCCTTCCGAACTAAGGTTTTCCACCCTAATATCAACAGCAATGGTAGCATCTGTCTTGATATTCTCAAAGAGCAATGGAGCCCTGCTTTGACAATATCTAAGGTAATGCACTTATGTCCTGCATACAAAAGCATATATAAGTGTTTATTTGTTCCATTCAAGTTTGAACACAAGCTTTTTACTTATTTTTTAGGTTTATTTTAAAATTTTTTTATTATTTTTGACCTTTGAGGACTTTACATCTTGCAGGTTCTTCTGTCAATTTGCTCCCTGCTTACAGATCCAAACCCAGATGATCCTCTTGTGCCTGAGATTGCTCATATGTACAAGACTGACCGAGCCAAATACGAGACTACTGCTCGATCCTGGACCCAGAAGTATGCCATGGGCTAGGGAAGATTGTATTCCTTGAGAACATTAGTGGTTGGTCATATTTATAAGAACATCAGTGGTTGGCCCTATTAGTAAATAATAGAAATAAAAGTTGGTTCAGAAATAATGAAAACTTCATCTGGCTGGCTTTGTTTTAGTAAGTCTTTTTAAAGGTTTTATGCGAGTTCTTGATGTTTCTTTGATACGTAGATTTTTAATTTACTGCAAAATGATGTGTTTTTCCTCTTGTTTTATTTAATGTGAATGAATTAGGGTGTGGAATCTAGTTCCAATAGTAATTTTGATACTGATCTTATAAATCATATATGGGTCTGTTGTCGTCCCTGAATTATAAGAATTTGCTCGTGGCTTAGTCCTATCATAGTAACATGAATGTATTCGGGTTGCATGTGAAGAACGTTCGAACATCAGCCGGTTTCATCATTTGCCCGCATGCCCTGTGGAAAAGCAAAGCAATGTTGCAGGGCGACTCTCGTTAGGGTGGCAATTGCCTGATGCCCGTTTTATATGACCCCAGGCTATATGCTTCTGGTAATATTACAGACGAGTGTCGGTTATGATTTGGGTCAGGTCCATGGGCCTTTCACATCCCCCTGGCTTCTTATACTCTCGATGGAATCTCTTTTGCCTTTTTATAGCTAGAGCCGACGTGGGACCATTCGCATACACACAGGGGAGATCTCAGCGTGAAGAAGTCTCTGCTTTGTTTTCTTGCTGTCTTGCATCATAATTTGGCTATTATTGCAAGAAAACCCAAATCAAATAATTTCACCATCAACAGCCCTACGGGCAGAGTCGAGTAGGTTTCAGTTTCATCCGGACAGTAGAAACTAAACTGCCCATACCCCTACAACTGTCCTAACTGTAACCACAGAAGAAAAGAAAAATGATGAAGCTAGGCATTTACTGTTGACAGTTACCATATACTGACAACTGAAGATAAATGAAGTTGAAAGAGACACAGAACGATAAATGAAGTTGAAAGAAAAATTTGTACGGTAAATAGAGGAAGGAATGCTTGCGAAGCAGAAGACTTGAGAAGTTGAAATTGAAACGAATTACCAAGGGAATGCAGGGGAAGAGACCCATGTTTTTTATTGGCGAGACAAATTCATGCAGTCCACCATCCCTTGCATGTTGTCATGTTTCCTCCCCATTAGCTACTCATAGTGTTGTCACTCGCAAACTCATTAATGTCTCAAAAGCTGTTGTGGTCCATCATTCTGTACTGTTTTAACCGTATTATACATAATTAATGCTCCCCGTAGACAAAACCAAATTCACCCTGCGAAATGACCAGCAGAAAGAACTTAAAAGGACATGTCCCTATTCAGCATTTGTAATGGTTCAATAAATCCAACATGGGGTAAACTGTATTTGCATGGCTCTTTTGATTATCTGTTAGGCACCCATGTTCCCACTATCTGCATTCTTGTTTGCACAGTTGGGTGACTGAGCAAGCACCCATTAGGATTTTACAAGATTAGATACAATTTTTTTTTCCTAAGATCTGTTTGTTTGGTCATAATTCTTTATTCATACCTACACTACACTGACCATCTTCAAGTTAATTATTCTTAATTCATTGTTGTTAGGTATATTTTAGTAATGGGAATTTGTCTGTATACAATTCCATTGCACATGGTTGTTCCCTTATCAAGCTGGTTGACTAATCAAACAGACGCTAAACCCTTTAACTATTCAATTTCTTCTAGCATTTGAAACTGACCTTCTTACATTTCAGCTTCTCAAGCAAAGATCAAATGCATCTAAAATCTAAAGTGGGTTTACATGATTTTATTCCTGCTATTGGAACAGTCAATATATTCGATGTCATTAAAAGGGGGAGGAAAAGGTGATTAAAGGGGTTTAATTAGTGATTAGGTGGTAGCTAATCGGGATTAAAATTAAGCCCCTTATCTTTTTGGGCGTTGACCCAGGATCTATGATATTGTCACTAATAAAAATCTTGTCGGCTGCATATATATATATATATATATATATATATATATTGGTGTCGTTAGATGTACTCCAATGCGTACTTTAAGGGGGTGCAGCTTTGCTTTTGTTCACTATTTCAATGTGTTTGTTATTGTTTAATCGAGAGAGAGAGAGAGAGGATTCCATCGAATATGAAAGGGTAATGTTTCTCTTGCTTGGAAATAGTAAAGAGCTTCTAGAAGTAAAAGGCAATTAATGGATTTCTAACACATTCTTTCGCTTATACATTTTTTTTTGTTATTATTAATTTGAATGAAGTGGGTATGGCAAGGATTTCACTATGATTGAGAGAGTGATGGTGGTGCTTTCAACAACCAAATGGGAATGAAAGATTGGGAGAGATCATCTTGTGGGGATTCTTGTCTCCTGATAATCAATTTGGTTTGGTGGGTAGGATGAATTTCACAGGGAGAGAATCCAACTAGATGGAAGGTGGAATTCGGAGGTGAACTTAAACACCCCACCCAACTATCAATGGTTGCTTGTATTTACTCGAGTAGGTAAACTCTTGTTAAACCCTTTTCTGATAATCTAGCTATTCCATAATGTAATGAATTAAACCAAATTTCATTTAAAATGTTAGAGCAACAATTCCAACAAATTGTTTGATTAAATAATGTCAAACCAAAAAAGAAAACAAAACAAACGTTTGACCAAAGTAACAAAAACAACATGGGGGAGAAGAAGAGAATCCTAGTTGATAGAAACCAGAATAACCCAACCCCCATTGGTCCAAACACCCAACTCATTCACGCTAAAGATAGATTTCATCAGAAAAGAGAAAATATAACTCTGCATGCTAGCTTCTGCAGTCTTTATGCTTTTTCTCTCTTTCACTCTCTTTTCTATGCATTGCTGTGAAAGGAGCTGTAAGTTTGTGGAACCCAAAACGTCATTGTCAGAGTCAGAGAGTCACGGGCTTTGAATTAATTATTAAAGGATAATTGTTTACTAAGAAAGTAAAAACACTAGGCAAAGTGGTTTGAGTGAAAGGAGAGATCAGATCTGAAATGAAATCCTAATAGAGGGATCATATGCACAGATGGTATCGATGATCGATCGCCATCAAAACGTTTGTCGCTTCCTTGAAATATATTGTCCCCGGAAAATGCAGACAGTGTTTAAGACAAATATGCATAAAACCGTATGCTTTCTGCAAAATTTGCATGCATTCTGCCATATAATATCCATGCATGCAGACAATTTGAAAAAGAAAGGAAGAAGAGAGTAGGCAGACTGGACTAGACTAGACTAGACTAGATGTAGACCATATGCACGGCCATGTGGTTAATGCATAGATATGCCAATGCCATATATATTGGGGCTTATTGCAAGCTTAGAAGAAAGACTAAAACAAAGAGACAGAAATGTGTAGGTAGTGAAAGTGACCAATAACTGCATACGCATTAATTTTCCGGGGGTGGGGTTTGAGGCTGATAGCTATATCTATATACATATCTTCTTGAGAGTGACTTCTCTACCGACGCTGCCAAGCTATAATGCCTTCAATTCTTCGTGTATTTACTCTCTGTAATGGAGGCCGTGGTTCCTTGTTACTTTGAAGGAATCCTTAGATTTCGGTTATCTCCATTTTGTATGCTCAGTAACCCCCTCGACATGTTGCTTTCTCTCTTAACCTCACCAGAAAGCTGGTCATGTCATTTACCCATTCAATTATTTATTACATATTTTTAAGCATTAAATATTGATCAAAGTCGGGCAGCAGGACTATACAGATAAACTTCATTGTCAAGAGGGAAACAAGTCGAATGACCGGATGATGGAAGCTAGATTTTAGTCTACTAGGAGTCAATTTAAATGTTTGGGAAGTGAGTTAGCAATGGACACGAGAGATGGAAGTGCTTTTTGAAATATTATGTGAAAGAAACAGTAATCACTAACCCATCCCCCATATGCCATGGTGTGCATATGATGGAGCGCATGCCATTGAAAAGTAGAGCAAAATTAGGTCGAAAAACTATTGATATTTTGCTGGAAAAGTGCTTCCAACATTACAAAATGCTTTTGATATTGTGCTGGAAAAGTGCTTCCAACATTATAAATGCTTAGTTGTTTTAATTTGTTCATACAAACAAGGAAAAGCTACACACAGTGCCTTGGCATGCTCAGATTCAACTAAAACCTACCGAAAGTTGACATGTCATTCACACTATTTTTTTTTATCTTTTTGTGCTTTTAGATTCGGATGATCGAATATATCTAACTTAATCTCTACGTTAAGTTGGTGATAATTTACGTTTAAAGAAGTTGACATGGATGCTGCTGCTGCTGCGTACGCTTAATCTTGATTAAGAAAGTTAATTGAAAGCCATTGATGATTAATTAACTTAACTTGGGCAGGTGGGTACATACATCGGTGATGAACTTTGACATTGAGCTGCTGGTTTTCTGATTCCTTCGTCGGTATCGTTGTACTCATTGCTCTTCTTTAACCTCTCGATTCGAAAGCCCGAAGAAATGTCAACCGGTTCTATCATTTACTATCAGACATTAATGCATGAAATTCATTTTTTAAAAGAATTCGATTCGATCCATGTAGAGAGCGAGTGATGTGACATGGATTGTTTCTCCAGAAACATTGAAAACACCTGCAACCAGTAGAGAGTTATCATCAGAATCTTCGCCAGGTGTCAAAACCATTATACTTATTATCTTTACAGTCGACGATCTGTTTTCCAAAACCCAATTACGAGATTCAATCTAATTAAAACCAAAGATTAATTAATGATCTCGGACAAGAAACAGAAGGGAAACTGTAACGTTGTCTGTGTGGAACCTGGTGTTCCTTTCTTGTACAAAATCCCCGTCCTAGGATTAATAAAGGCTGGGAACTTGAATTGCTCTTTCGGTTCCAACTCTAGAAAGCCTGGCAAGTTGGTGGGTAGGTTCCGGAGGATTATGAGTGGTCTAAGTCGGATCAAATGGATGGATGTTGTGTGATTAAAAAGGATTGAATTTAAATAATAATATTTTTTAATTAATTAAAATTAGAGTAATTAATTAATGCTAATAATAATGACTGGAAGGTGAGACTCCAGTTTTAATAAATAAAAGGGGCCAGAGATTCTCTGAAACAGCTAGAAAAGGTAAAATCAAAGCCCATTTGTCTTCTCAATTTGAACAAAAGTCACCTCCTTCCATTGTTGATGGCAACAACAGCATCTGTAACTGACAAGACAAGGCTGCATTAATTAATCACTTAATTAATTAATTAATACTGGGTTAATTAAAATTAATTAAATTGATGAGGAAATGACACGTAGGAAAAATGGTGAGACAAAAAGCAAAGCAGGAGGGGCTCGCTGGAACCTTGAGAGAGAGAGAGAGAAAGTGAAAAACGGGAACGGAACAAATAAAAACGCATACACAGCAAAAGGAGGAAACACCAAACCCAGATCTTTCATTTCTCTCTTTACGCATTTCTTTCATCCAAATTCGATTTCACCGCATCTGAGAGTGACGGGGAGAGGATAAAGCTTTATTATTTTTTTTTCTCTTTCTTTAGTTTTCTCGAGAAAAGCTCCGAACTTTCTCGAGAAAATTGATAGTTTTCGTTTTCTTCGGAGAGTGGTTGTGAGCTTCTGTGATAGGGGGATCCAGCTGTGGGAATCTGGGTTCGGTTGGAAACGGTGAGTTCTGTTTTTGTTGGGTGAAATTGACGTTATGTTGTCATTGAATGTGGATCCGTACGGTTGATAATCGGCATTGTGGAGATTTAATGCGGGTTTAAGATTGAATGAGTTACTGCGGCGTGAAATGCGAGAAAAGGCTCTGATTTTTTTCTTCACGTTTTTTTTAACTGTATTTGCTGGTTTTTAAGGGTCTGCCCGTTTGGTTTCTAACGCTGACTATATTTAATGAGCTCCAGTTGTTTCTTGTGTTTGTTGTTTTGTTATGATTATTTTTCGGTTAGGTTTGATTTTTACAGCAGAAATGAAGATTTTGTCTTAATTTTTTGTGAATTACATTTTTTTGGGTGGGGGATTGAACAATGAAGTGAAGCACATGAAAATGGTGAATTCAAGGAATAATCAATATGGTAGAGAAAAAAAAGAGAGAGAAAACAAAGGGGTTTTCTGGTTCTTTGTATTTTTTAATGGAAGTTAGTTGATACAGATCTGTTGGTATTACAAGATTTGTGATAAATATACGCATATTTTTTAATTTGTTTTTTGCTTGGTCGATCGGAGAGTGAGTTAAGATGTGAAAATTCTTTAAACTTTCACGGGAAAGTTCCATTTTAATGGGTTAAAGAATAGGGGGAGTGATACATGAGACATCACAAGAAATTTGCTCTTTCTTTTACTGCCTTCTGCCATTATATCATGCAGCCAAAATGGGTTTCATATATACATATAGAGTTTGGTGATTTGCATTTAGGTATTAGGTTGTTTCTTTGGATTTTGGTTGTGTGTTGATTTGCACTTAGAATGTCCGTGATGCACATTTTGTATTACTTGTGGACGCTTAGTTGCTACTTCCAATCTCGACAGTGTACTCGGACATGAGCGTCTGTGAGTTAGTTGTGGATTTGTTTTCTTCATTTGAGGATTAGGGCCAACATTATCCCTCTTGAATAAAGCATAAATGTCAGGTATGTTTGTCAGTGTATACAATCTAAGCATTTTATGCTTTTGAAGCATTCAGTTGCACAGTCCTTCTATGTTGATCGAGCATGTCTGATGACTTAATTTGTCAAATATTTTGAATATTGAAGGCCTAGAAGCACTTGGGGTCAATGATGAAATTAGAGATCGAAGGTCAGATTTTGAGAACTCAGAAGATGAGAGGCGGCGATCAAAAATTGGCAATCTTAAGAAGAAGGCTATAAATGCTTCAAATAAGTTCACCCATTCTCTGAAGAAAAGGGGGAAAAGAAAAATTGATTACAGGGTTCCTTCGGTTCCTATAGAAGATGTAAGGGATGCAAGAGAGGAGAGTGCTGTCCTTGAATTGCGTCAAAAACTCCTCGACAGAGATTTGTTGCCAACTAGGCATGATGACTATCATACTTTGTTGAGGTCAGTTGTCATCCTTTTTGAGAGCCAGGGCAAATTGGCTGCTTTGGTTGGCTGTTGCCTTGGTTAAGTTGGCCAAAATGTGAACTAATTCATTCTGTTATTCTCATCTTGTAGATTTCTGAAAGCTAGGGATTTTAACATTGAAAAAACAATTCATATGTGGGAAGAAATGCTTCTTTGGAGGAAAGAGTATGGAACAGACACCATATTGGAGGTAAGAGAATTTTGTGCATCCAACTCATCATTTTAGGTTATTTTAGATTATACTGTGCATGTGCTTATCTTTAGTTGCTTGAATGTAAGATTATTGAACTTGTCAATACTTTAGGATTTTGAGTTTGAAGAGCTGGAGGAAGTCCTGCAATATTACCCTCAAGGATACCATGGAGTTGATAAGGATGGACGGCCAGTTTACATCGAGTTGCTTGGGAAAGCTCATCCAAGTAGGCTAATGCGTATCACCACAATAGATCGATATTTGAAGTACCATGTCCAGGAGTTTGAGAAGGATTTACTGGAAAAATTCCCTGCTTGTTCAATTGCAGCAAAGCGGCGAATCTGTTCAACAACTACAATATTGGATGTACACGGCTTGGTATGGTCACTCATATTCTGGACAGGCTGTAAATAAAGTGATGCTAATAGGTTACCAACATATGGTGTCTTTGTGGGGCAAAATAAAGTGTTGCAGTTTAGGCAGTTATACTTTGTTTTCTTAGAAAAAATTTTTTTTGGATGTATTGATCAAGAGTCAATTACATCCAGCATCCACTCTTGATACATCAGTGTTCTCATGACGGATGGAAGAATCGGTAACTTGAGTAATTTTGTTATAGGATATGAAACAATCATATTGCATGTTTCTTGGTCCAATTGCTTATTTGGAGAACTTTAATGCTAATAATATGATATTCACTACAGGGAATCAAAAATTTTACTCGAACTGCAGCAAATCTCCTGGCTGCCATGACGAAAATAGACAATAGTTACTACCCGGAGGTATCCAAGACTTTCCAGTGATATTTTGTTTACTATTATTTCATTGGTCTGAAATTGTACTTCTCATGAATTTTCAGACATTACATCGGATGTTCATTGTCAATGCCGGTCCTGGATTCAAAAAGATGCTTTGGCCTGCTGCACAAAAATTTCTTGATGCAAAGACTATTGCAAAGATACATGTAAAGCATGTCACCCTTTAGTCTTCCATTGAATTTCTGCACATTTCCTGCAGGCTTAAGAGCTCTCTTTCTAATTTCTAATATTTCAGGTTCTGGAGCCCAAGTCTCTGGGTAAACTACTAGAAGTCATTGACTCAAGGTTTGTTATTATTTTGTTTTTATTTCATCAATTCTGTCTTACTGAAGATGTAACTTAAAATCTTATTCATTGATTTCTTGATTTTCTTTTTCTTCAGTCAATTGCCAGACTTCTTGGGCGGTTCATGCAATTGTTTGGCTGAAGGAGGGTGCCTTAGATCTAATAAAGGTCCTTGGAATGAGCCTGAAATAATGAAAGTAGGCATCCCCTCTTATTATTGTGGTTTTTGTTTATATTATTTCATGGTTTCACACCTGTGCTTGAATTGTCATTAACCTTGAATTTGTAAATCGAAACTTTACGTGGAGATTGACTAAGGTTTCTCTTTTTCTAGCTTGTACATAATGCAGGAGCAACATTTGTGAGACAAGTCACCAGAGTGTCTGATGACCAACAGAAATTTGACTCATATATTCACATACGTTCACTAAAGGTAAATTTGGTGTTGTGATCTCTGGTGTGTTGATGTGTACTTAGTATGTATATCTTGTTGCCAGGTGATAAGACTTGTGCTTGTTTGTTTATCAGGGAAGGAGTAGTGACACGTCAACAGCAGATTCGGGGTCAGATGTTGATGATCCCTGTTCTGCAAGTGGGCGAAGGAGTTGCATGCTTCCTCGCTTGGCTCCTGTCCATGAAGAAGTGAGTTCAAAACCTGTTTATGTTTGTTTGAAATTTCTACATTCACATATTGCCTCTGTGTGCATGTCAGTTTATAATAACCCAAAAAGCGAAAAATAAAACTGTAATTTATGCAGGCGAGGGATCCAAATGTCTACTACAGTTGTGAGGATAATATCACATACGTTGAGAAAGCTGTAAAAAATGACCGTTTCAGAAATTCCATGGACCAATCAATTAAATCCAATGATATGGTGAACATTTCTTCTGATGCAATATCAAATTCAGAAGGTATCTATTGATCATTTTCTACTGTGCAATCATTTTCCTTCAGGGATATGCTTGTGTTGCAAGTATATGGATCTATTTGTTATGGTATTGAGTTTTTTGTCATTATTTCTCTCCCTTGATACTCATATCTTCATTTTGTGATGGAATTCAGGTTCTTCAATTGTGCGTTTGTTCAACACAGTGAAGGAAAAATTCGAGAAAAGGAATATCCAGTGTGTGGGGAGCATGCTACTATCTTTTATTGTCAAACTAGTTGCAATTTTTGGCAGTTTACAACTGATATGGAGAAGACAGAACAACATCCATCCATCTAATGTGTTGGAAAACAACGCAAATAGCCATTCCCCAGCTGTTGAAGCTGTGAATGAAGAAGAGCATGTGCTTCCTTGTATAGAGCGTCTTCAGAAACTAGAGAAAGTATACGAGGAACTCAGCAATAAGCCTGCTGCAATCCCTTGGGAGAAGGACCAAATGCTTATGGAATCTCTGCAAAGGATAAAGTCTGTTGAGTCCGACCTTGAGAAAACGAAAAGGGTATTCTGCAATCTACTTGGTTTGGGAGACCAGAAAGTGAACTCTTGGTTTCACAAAGATAATACTTAACATTCATGTTAATGTGGCAGGTATTGCATGCAACAGTGGTAAAGCAGCATGAGATTTCTGAATTGCTAGAAAAACTACGAGAGACGAAATTTCGTGTAAGTTTTTTTTTCCTAAAAAGTTTTTATTGGATTCAGATCTTGGAATATCTGTGCTGTCTATTATAAATATCATGTTTGTTATTAGCAGGATGGTTCTGGCCTGTTCACTTAATCATGTTTGTCAACTTTCTAATCACGATCCTTAAATTCTGTCCTTGTCTGATAAAAATTGTTTTGAGCTGTAGGTCTAGGTCGGTTTGAACCTTTCTTTTTTCGCGCCTGACTGAGAACTGGAAATTGCCTTTGCCCTTATTAGGTGTATGAAAGAGTTTTAGATGCGCTAAATGCTTGCTTGTGTGTTATCATATTCGAACCCGAGATTCTCACCATATCTTCCCTGAGCGAAAGCATGACACTGGTGAATATTTTTCTTGCAGCAAAGAAGATTGTTCTGTTGAACTTTTGAAGGTTGACTTCAAAACAATGTACTTCTGTATATTGGACTTGCAGGAGGTGGACGCAGATGGGAAAAGTCAATTCTTGGTGCATCGCTGGTGGCAGCTCATACTTGGAAGTGACAGAGCGAACACTTTTTGTCCTTGTCTTCGCTCTCTTTTTTCTTTTTTTTTAATCTTCCCTAACAGTTGGTATTTAACAAAATTTACAGTAATCTGTAAGGGGCTGTTCCCCCTCTTCAGCTTCGAAATGCTGTAGAGAGAAAAGTAAAAAATTATCAAAAAAGAAAAAGTTTTCAGGTGCAGTATATTTTCTTTATGTTCTTTCCAATTAATGCGTATAGTCTATTTAACAGACTGATCTTTTTGTAATTAATAGATCTGCATTATTAATGCCACCTCAAAATCTAACTTGGAGATTATTCCATTTTACATTGAGAAAACCCACCAGCCATCCTCCGCATGTGTAAAAATGATGCAATTTCCTGTGTGTATCAGTTGATTTGCTATAGCCAAGCCCAATGAACAACACTTTAGGTCCCAAGCTACTCTTCTTCTTCGAACTTGAACTGCCAAAATGGAAATGAAAGACCCACCATCTTTATTGATACTCTTGACATGAGAAAAATCACTAAAATTTCCACTTCACATTCAAGCAAAAATCTCTCCGAAATAACTACAGTTCTTGGAGGGGATTGCACTGCTTACACCCAGTATGCCTTGCAAGCTCAGTGCGTAGATTTTCCCTTCTAATGCTTTAGTATTTGTAAGCTGCGAGTAATTCGTCTCAGAGAGCGATTGGGATCGATTATGTAACGGAATGCTTCATTCCAATACCCGTTTCTGTAGACCAAAAAGCTCGGATGTTAATACAACAGGTCTATAGTTGGAATAGGAGTGTTGGGTGAAGCCGAGAGGATAATATACTTGAAACTGATTCCGGAATCCCAGAGTGGATATACATACCTCTTTTCCCCAGAAGGGATCCAACACAGGAAGCCAGCAAAGTTCCCATACTAACTGGTTCCGGTTCTCTCATTATTAGCCATCCATAAGAGGATACTATGCAGTATTCCTGAGGGTTCTTTGAGACCTTGGGCCGATACAATTTGCATCATAGGAAGCACAATAGATCTCCTGTTTTGCTGCTTTGGTGGTGGGAAAGTGCTAGTCCAGGACATGGTCTTGCTTTGATGCACTTTGTTGTTGCAGCTCTCCATCTCTCGCAAACGCTGCTGAAATACTTCAGATTATCTAATTGATTTCTGATTGATGAGGCTATAAGGATAGGAAGGTCTGGCCATGGCCTCGTTTTATGGTCGTTTTATACTTCAGAACCTTAGAACGAGGCCATCAGATCTTCACAAAACGCAAACAAAGACCTGGCATCCAAGATTATTAATCAATACCCCATTAATAAACCACTAAGGTTTTGACCAAAGACTTGGCATCCAAGGTTTCGACCAGAGACTCGGCATCCAAGATTATTAATCAATACCCCATTAATACACCGCAAAGTTTTTGACCAAAGACCAGGTTGTATGATTTGACAAACCTTCCTGTATTTGCAATCATACAACCTGGCAATGAGCTTGATTTATGACTAAACAGGATAATGTATTAGCCTCAAAATCTGACTCAATACTCTTGGTCATCCAAAACCCAGCCATTTGTTGCTGGAATGATATTGTTACCCTCATTTATTACCGAACTTCATCCAACCATGCTAGCTAGGTTCCTACTTAACTTTCTTGACAGACAAATCCTTGCTGGAAAACCACCAACCTGCTTGGGTAATAAGAAACCTCATTCCCAAACCAAGTCCATTATGGGGAAGATTAAAAATTGATTAGGAACCTTTATGCCTCGCCCATTTTTTATTTGATAGCAAGATTTAGTCAATAACGAAATATCTCAAGCTTAAGAGGATGAAAATCGAATCCTTAAAAACTGATATCGATGGTAAACTGTCATGTCATTCATTTGCTGTCTGTAACTCAAATTGCAGACTTTAGAAAAAATCAAGTCAAACATCCCAAACATCAGATTAGTGTCGTCACAACAACTCTTTCAACGGTTTCTAGCGGTTAACAAAAAGATAATAATAATTCAATGACGTAACGATTACAAAAAGAAAAATAAAACCTACTCAGTTTTGCGAGTTTTCTATCGAGTTGTAAGCCAGCATCATCTGCTGAGACCAGCGTCCTTTGTCTTTTTCTTACAGGAACATTTGATGTGCTATAGATCTTTAGTAAATTAATACAAGTCTTCTTTTTCTCTGTCTCTGTCTGGGACATCTTTGGTTTTGTGCAGCAAAAGCGTGTGAAGAAAGGAATAAAAATACAATAGGATTGGATTTCTTCTTTCTGTGAAAGAAATGATGGAGATCCAAAGACGGTGTTCTTTCATTCTTGTTTTCTTTCTCTTGATGGGTGTGTCTTCCGCAGCTTTCATTTCAGGTAAGGATTTATCAAGTTATATTCATGTCTCCTTTGTTTTATGTGGTAATAAATTTTTCTTCTTTGATTGCAGGTGATATCTTTGAGTCTCATGCTGCTACTAGCAGAAGCCTTCTTCAGGCCAAGAAAGGTTTGATTTTTGTTAGTGCTTTTCTCCTAATTCATCTTCTTCTCTCGTTAATTTTTGTGCAGATATCATGATGCATTAATACATGATCTAAGATCCCAAAATTTCTACCTTTATCATGTGCCCATCCGATTTTTTTTTCCCTTCCGGAAGAAATGGTGTTAGTGCCCATTTGATAACTTATTTCGTTGACGCCTGGATTGCTTAGGTTGTTTCCTCTTTTTTAGTCAAGACCATGGCAATTGTAGCAAACAAATATAAAATTGCTGCTGCAAAGGCAGAAGTCATTTCCCAGGTGGATGAAGTCCAAAATTCCTGCTTCGGAGTGTAGGGTTTAATACCGGTGTTAGATTTTTCAGGGAAGTATAAGGTTGACACAATTCTAAAGATCACACTGGCATATTGTTCTATGGCTCATTTGGATACGCCAACTGCTTTCTGGCAAGTAGCATATCTTCAAACCATTTTGTAGGATGTTCCACAACCGAGCATCCTAACAGAAAGTGCCAATAATTTAATGGACCTAAGATTGAACAATGAAGTAAGTTATAATCACCAAAGATGATACTGCCGGTTAGTAAGACTTAAGCTAGATACTATTTGATGCAACTTTTAGTGGCAAAACCTTGGGACCTGAATTTTCAATATATTTCCATGTTGACATTGCAATTGTCGATCAGTGTTGTTGTCGGACAGTCCCTTTGCTTAATGTTCCCACATTTAATCTTATGAAGGATACAGGAGACACAATCCAATTTCATCAATCTCGAGCAAAAAGAAAAATGACAGGAGCTTCAGATCAGTTCAAATTCAAGCCAATATTTGAAGTTCTCATTCTGCACGCATTTTTCATGCCCAGATTAGCTATTGTTTCCCCTACTCTTTAATCCTTTCTGGCCAAAGATTTATCTCGGTAATTGGACTGTGTAGAGGAAAATAAGGTCTGAATTTGCGTCCATAACTTTACTATTGTTTGGTTAACTTATAGATATAGAGTAGAGTAATTTCCTCACCTTGAAAGTCATCCCAAATGAGGTGGTATGATGGCATTTTGATAAGCTTCTGCCACAACATTGTCTAAGTATGTAGCTAATTATGTTGCTCTCAATTGGCTGCAAATTGGAACCAAGCTTTGTTGCTCATTTTTTGGTGATACATTGTCTTGCTTTATCTGCAGCTTGCCCCGTGAACTTCGAGTTTCTGAATTATACAATCATCACAAGCCAATGCCAAAGTCCCCAGTTCCCACCGAGTGAATGTTGCAAGGCTCTGAAGGAATTTGCTTGCCCTTATGTTGATCAAATTAACGACTTGACTACAGAGTGCGCATCAACAATGTTTACTTATATTAAACTGCATGGAAAATACCCTCCTGGTCTTTTTGCAAGTGAGTGTCGGGAAGGGAAGGCCGGGCTTGCATGTCCTGCATCAGCACCATCAATTTCAGAAAATGCAAGTCAGAGTCAGATCGTATGTAGTCCATCCCCACTGCTAATGTTCCTAGCTGGCTTCCTAATTTTGATATTCCGGTAGCATGAATTCTCAAATTTAAATTGTCATGTTAGTTTAAACCTTACGAAGATTTTGATTCCTCATGCATCAGATTCTCGGTCACTCTTCTCTCCGTATGTCTTAGAATTGTTATAAAGCTAAATCTCCATCGCCCAGAAATTCTATCTGTTCATTGCTTGCTGATCCATCACCCTCCGCTTGTGTCAGTGGATGAATGAGAAAAAATACATTGCATTTTTGATAAGGACACTAAATCACCATAACTGAACGAACAACCATCTTATCAGCATTCAAAAGCATTACAAATAAGACAACTTTCACCGGTAAAAATGCATTCTATTATTCATACTCACTGGAAAGGATATCCCGATCCCAGACATCGTTGCGCCGACGAAAATGGATTCCTAAGACTCTTTCTGATTCTGTAGAAAATAAATCCACAGACGATTATACGATACGAGCGATCACACACAGCTCAACTTCGCCGCCTCCTTTGGAGACTCATCAGTTTCAGTATTTGCATCAATGCATCGCCGATCAAATGCACCAAAAGATGTTCACTCCATGAAACTCGGCCCGGCTCACGATTCCGGAACTCTCCTCGACCACATCACCATCCCCGAACGAAGCACTTGAGCTCATAGGTTTTGTATTTTCTCGGAAGCATTGGTTTCCAAAGGAATCAAACTGGGTCACCCACTGATGAGCTACCGTAATACGTTAAAGAGATGGAGGGCAGGATGACGTGGAAATGCATAAGGGTGACACGTATCAAAAGTTCCAAACAGGGGTCTCTTAATTTTTTAAAATTATTTTATCCTGTTTTGCCACGTGTTACTCGCGTGGCGATGTGAACGTGGGCCCAGGAGGGTGGAGCCGTGTCGTCCGACGTGAATTTCATAACAGTCTTCAGTGGAAGTGTCGGCACATGTGAAATGTTGAGAGACGAAGATAAAATCACCGGCGACAATGTAAAGACTGTGAACCTTTGAACACGTGTAATTCTTATTTAAATTATAAATAGATATTTAGATTACAAAATTATATACAATAGAAAGCATCCAATATCTCTACCGTGAATGGTCAGAATTCTATATGTTAAGGTTGATTTGGCCATTAAAATAGAAATTAGGGGTCAATTAGATATACTAGAATAAATAATACCTCATCTGTAAAATTGTAAAAATACATAGATTCGAATGTTATTTGCCCCCGCAAGAATGATGATAAACGCATGCCTGTCTCTTTCGCACCTTTGATTCTCGCACAAGCTTAAAACCAGTGGATAAACCCAAATATCGGTCTCTCGCATTTTCTCTCATTCTCTCGATTTCTCGCGATAAGCAATTATAGTGTAATCTCGTGCCATGCGATTCAGTTTCTGATATTTCGATCCTCAGATCGGAGGAGTTAGAGTAAATCAAAATTCCCACAAGAGGTGAAGTTTATGTTCTGGTTTTGTTACATCATTACGCAGCCGATTTCGTTTATAATATTAGGGTTTTGGTTTTCTGAGTTTCTCGTCTGTGTTTGTGTGATTTTAATTTTGCTGTTGGCCGTTAACATGGTAAAATTTTTCAGGATTTGTAGGGTTGTGTTATAGATGTTGTTTTTTATTTTTATTTTTCCTTTCTTGTTTCGTGCTTTAGAAACTGTCAATATGTTGATTATGCATGATCTTTTGGGAATATTGAGTGGAAACGGAAATTTTGATTATTTGAAAAAGATTACCTTCTGCTTGCTTTCTGAGCTATTATCGGAAGAATTTGACATCATATGTTACCGAAAAAGAAAAAAAGTGATTCCCTTAAAAATTAGAAGAAAAAAGCTTCTTAAGTTTGGGAGATTTTCATTCGAACTGGTTTTGGCATTCGGGATGGTAATACGTAAAGCCATGCCACGCAGCCGATGTTTCATAGATTTAGTGTTCGGAGTTAACTTGCGTTGGTGCCTATTAAGGCCTTCTGCTCCATGAATTTAATAAATAATTAGTAGATGCTATTGAAGTTATGCGTCATGGTTATATTGAAATTGGACTTTTACTTGTTTTGAGCAAAAGTGAAGCCTAGAAGGAAGTAATATTTACATGCATATTGCTCCCTCAGAACTGGCTCAAGTAATATTGTTTGGTCCTCACTGTATCCCTTGTTTGGTGAGCATAGTGTTCATATTTGGAATTTTAAATAACTGAAAGGTGTCAAATGGATTTCAGTGCTCATATTTTCCTTTATGGCTCCAGTTTAGGTATCCGGTCCTGAGTATATTATGCGTGATATATATTATGTGTGATAAATTGATTCTGGTTGTATTCATGGCTTTTGCAGCGGAAGTGATATTGTGTTTCATGACCTATACCTTCAGTCGATTTCAGTTTTCTTGTATAGTGATTTTTGTCTTGTATCTTGGTACAATTAATCACTACTCCTAATCTTCTATGTCAGATGGTTTCACAGATAAACTCCTGGTTTTAACTGGCAGAAACTTTTTGAGTGTTACACCAATGTCTACTTTAGAGGTGTGTAGGTGCTTTATGCATTGAGATATCAAATACTTAATGATAAGAAAAATATGATCTAACGCTAGTGTACCATAAACTCCTCATTTTGGCAATATCCATTTCACTTTGTTTTCCATGTTGGACTAAGTGTTATTTCTCTGATGAAGTTTCTTTAATTCATCCTGATGTAGGTGTGCATCTAACAGGAAAAATATGTCCCATTACCATGGGGATGATGCTGAGTATGCGGCAGATGAATATGACATGGAAGATATAGATGATGATATGGACGAAGAATTTCGTGGCAGAGATATGGTTGCGTCAGACTCTGATGTTGATGAATATGATTACTCGGTTTGTCATATATTCTACTATAGCTATGTTGAAAGCTTAAAGCATATGCATAGCATTCTCATTTGAGGCTGATGTGGATCCTTGTTTTTGCATGCTTAATCTTTCCTAAGTTTTTGTTCGAGCATCAGAGTTGACAGTTTTGATGTGGTTGGTGCAGAATAATAAAATAGCTGATACTTCTGCTGCTCAGGCTAGAAGAGGGAAAGACATCCAGGGTATACCTTGGGAGAGGCTTAGCATCACTAGGGAAAAATACCGGCAAACGAGGTTGGAGCAGTACAAGAACTATGAAAACATCCCTAATTCTGGAGATCAGTCAGGGAAGGTAAAAGTTGTTACTTTTTCTTTTTCCACCTTTACCTTTCAAGTTCACACCTTGTTGCAAGGTTAATCCTGTGATTTAATAGGACTTCTAATATTTACTTGTTCGCCCCAATTGTAAGCAGGATTGCAAAGTTACCAAGAAAGGGGCTTCATATTATGAATTCAGAAGAAATTCAAGATCTGTGAAATCAACTATTCTTCATTTTCAGGTAGCTTGATGGAAGTTTGCATATCACCTGCATTATTATTTTCCTAACCAACCAATTTATTCTAATTAGCATGCTTAGTGGGAGTGAATTACTTTTATTGTAGTCCTTGTTATCCTAGCACTTCATTGTATAAATGACAATATATCAGGGTTTTTTTTTGTTAGTGGGCAGCTATGTAGACCTGATTTGTTGTTTATGGATACTGTGGAGAAGAACATAGCAATTTCTGTTTCTGAAATTGTCTCACAAAAAATGTGTGTTTGACATCTCTCTCTCTCTCTCTCTCTCTCTCTTTCTCTCTTTGTGGTTGTAGTTGAGGAACTTGGTTTGGGCTACTTCAAAGCACGATGTCTACCTTATGTCACACTTTTCAGTGATTCATTGGTCTTCATTAACTAGCAGCAGGTCTCAACTCCTCAATGTCTCAGGCCATGTGGCGCCAACCGAGGTTAAATGTTAACAAATTTTGCCTTGAAAACCAGCTAACTTTTTCTATCATTATCATCTTGTATTACTCTTGCCTTGAATTACTTATAATTTTTTAATATTGTTTGAATATTTGTGTAGAAACATCCTGGCAGTCTGTTGGAAGGATTTACGCAGACCCAAGTTAGTACTCTTGCTGTAAAAGATAAGTTGCTAGTTGCTGGAGGATTTCAGGGAGAACTAATTTGCAAGGTACGACAAAGAAGTTCTTTTGTAAGCCCTCACTTGAATGGAATAAAGAGATAGTGGAAAATGAATAAGCATTGATGTAGTGCTCCCTGTTGTAAATGGTGTTAGCACTTTCTCAAGTTGTGAATTCTTTTGTGATGTGTAACATACCTGGATTTTAGATTGCCTTAGGTTGTGTAGTTCGTAGCATTTAAGGGAACCTTGATAGAAGAATGGTGGGGGATTGTTAAAAATCTGATGTCTGAATGAAGTTAATATTTTTGCTGAGCAGTGATAATAGCCGCTGCCTTGGTGCTACTGTGTCACCTTTGCCAAGAAATTATATAGTTGGCTTTTGGATTGGTTATAGACATCAATACTGAGTGTTCTTCCTTTTCATGGTCACAGCATTTAGATCGACCTGGAGTAAGCTTTTGTTCTCGTACAACTTATGATGATAATGCCATCACCAATGCTGTTGAGATCTATGTCAGTCCCAGGTATTTCTTCTCTCTTAAGCTGGTAATTGATTTACTAACTTCCAAACTGAAACTAATTGATTTGTTCTCTTAACACTCAGTGGTGCTGTCCACTTCACTGCTTCAAATAATGACTGTGGAGTTAGAGACTTTGATATGGAGAAGTATCAACTCTCTAAGCATTTTTTTTTCCCTTGGCCAGTAAATGTAAGTTTGTTAAATTTAATAATTTAGTTATCATGATTGGTTATTGAATAGTTATTCCTCTCCTGCTATTACATGACCAGGGAGGGCTTTATAAATCACTTTTTTTCGGACAATATTTAATGTCTGCAAATAGCTGCTCTGGATTTTATCATTTTCTATTGGGATGGATATTGAATTTACTTTCCAAAATTAATTGGTTTCCAAGTTTGAGAAGCAAATAACTGCATATTGCAGTTACTGATTATGGATGGGGATATATTCCGAAATGCCAATGAATAAACTCTCTGTAAATCTGTAATCTGTTCAGTGCAAATATCTGATTTTAATTGCATGCTTTTCTTCTGTGTTTGCAGCATACTTCACAAAGTACTGATGGTAGACTTCTAATAATTGTTGGAGACAGCCCAGAAGGTTTATTAGTGGATTCTGTGACTGGAAAGGTCTGCTCTTTTTCAATTTGAATGACCTTTTTTCTTTTTAAATCTATTCCCGGTGGAAGTAAATTATAATATGGACATGGTGATCAACTGATGCATGTGTATCTGGAGTTTGAAAATCAAAGCATGTAGTGATTTGAGGTTGCAATTTTTGCAGACCATTGCACCATTGTGTGGACACCTGGATTTCTCATTTGCATCTGCATGGCACCCCGATGGTGTCACTTTTGCTACTGGGAACCAGGACAAAACCTGCAGAATTTGGGATGTACGAAATCTATCCAAATCTGTGGCTGTCCTTAAGGGCAACCTTGGAGCCATTCGGTCCATCCGCTATACATCCGATGGTCAGTACATGGCAATGGCCGAGCCTGCCGACTTTGTGCATGTCTATGATGTTAAAAGTGGGTATGAAAGGGAGCAGGAAATTGACTTTTTCGGTGAGATATCTGGCATATCATTCAGTCCCGACACAGAGTCTCTCTTTGTCGGAGTTTGGGATAGGACGTATGGTAGCCTCCTGGAGTATGGCCGTTGCCGGAACTACTCATACCTGGACTCCTTACTTTGAGCTGGAACTGCAATATGCAAATAAGTGGGTGCTGATGCGGTTATACTTAGGGTGGGTTCAATTGAGAAAAACCTAGTACCATGAAGTAGGGGCTTCTAGGTGTAAATGTGCTATGATGTGTAACAATTTAGGTTATTGTGGTTCAATTAGTAATGGTCCACTGCTTTGTGAAGATAAAATCAAAATGATGTGTTAAAGGGAGGCAATGTACAGAAGGCTATAAAGCACTGTTTCACATCAACAAGGAAGAAACTCGTGCCTTCGTGGTGAACAGGACCATTTCATGAATGAATCCAACCTTTATTTATTATGGCAATGGTCATCCTTTGCTTTTCATTTCCCTTCGCCTTTTTCATAGGGATGGAATGGCGGTTACTACTAATGTTTTACAAGTACTGCAAATGCTTCTGATTGGTGGATTGTTTCCTACTCCGTTATATTGTATGCTTCCATGTAACTCTGAACTGAATTTGAGAAGAAATTAAGAAGTTTAATACAAGTGTAAATGGTGGTATTAAATGACAGAGATCCGGATTTGGGAAGATTGAACTGTTCTTGATTCGAAAACACAACCTTCAGAACTGGAGCCTGACCCGGAACCATTGCGCCGCTGGCCATGGAGTATATGGTTGCTGGAAAGAACTCCTTGGTTTGTAGTATTTGCCTACCTAGTACCAGCAATCTCTGATCCAGAAATTAACCAATGACACGAGGCCAAGTCACCTTGCAGAATCTTTGGTTACTCATTCCCATCCTCACAAATCTCCTTGTTCTTCTTCTCTTAGCCATTACTACATGATCTATTTGTACACCGCTGCCCGCCTCTCATCTCTTTCCGAATTTACCATAATCTAAACTTCCTTCAAACCACTTTCTCATCCAAAAATCAAGATAATGGCAACTTCATCCACCTTGTTCACCCCCACTTTCTCTTCCAGCATCCAAAAGCACCAACTTTCACCAGCCAACGTCTCATTCCAAGGCCTAAGACCCC
This sequence comes from Xylocarpus granatum, assembly GCA_019650275.1. Classification (NCBI taxonomy): domain Eukaryota; kingdom Viridiplantae; phylum Streptophyta; class Magnoliopsida; order Sapindales; family Meliaceae; genus Xylocarpus; species Xylocarpus granatum. The sequence continues at coordinate 284,698 of BNST01000516.1, read as the reverse complement.
TCACCAAGGCCAAAACATCCCTGCCCAAGATCAGCACCTCCTCCACCAGAAAGAATTTTGGTGCCATTAAAGCTGAGCTCAACCCATCTCTTGTTATCAGCCTCAGCACTGGCCTCTCCTTGTTCTTGGGTAGGTTCGTCTTCTTCAACTTTCAGAGAGAGAACGTCGCCAAACAAGGCTTGCCTGAGCAGAATGGAGTTACCCACTTTGAAGCTGGAGATGTTCGTGCTAAGGAATATGTTAGCCTTCTGAAATCCAATGACCCAGTCGGCTTCAACATCGTTGATGTTCTTGCTTGGGGTTCCATTGGCCATATTGTTGCTTACTACATCTTGGCCACCTCCAGCAATGGCTATGATCCCAAGTTCTTTGGCTGATTTATTAAAATACTTGCATCTTTCCCTGTTTTCTAAGTGTAACCTTTGTATAGTTTTATTAGTTGGTGGAGGTAAAATTTCCTATCTGTTACGAACTTTCATGTTTAATTTTTGCAAATTACTCTGTTGTGGATGAGTGGTGCCGTGTGCTCTTCACTCTTCAGTATGTACTTGTTCTGTCTCTACTTTTCGGTATGTTTTCTGCAAAATTGTTCCAATTGTCGCAGTTGTACCGCTGAAAGCATCAGAGGAAAGTGTAAATCCAATTGGTTTATGGGGGTGGAAAAAATTAGCAAAGAAAAACAAAACAATGAACAAATCCTAGATTCATAATTGCCGCAAATAATTCACATGAACAGATGTGGTAAGGCAGTAATGGTATGAAAGACTCGGGAAAAGCCCTTGTTCATCAGTAATTCACAATGAGATTAATGCAATATAAAAAAAGATGATCTTGACGCATACATATAGAATCTGGATATTACAAGCGATGGCACTGATCTATCTCACCCACCATTATGGCAGGGGCTGGATGCTGAGTTCAGTCTCTTTCCTTTTGACCTTGAGCATGGAGTAGCAACACATTTTTCTTTTCATTTCTTTTGAATTTGTGTTATTAACATTGGTTAAGAAACATCTTAGAAATCTAGATTTTCCTTCAACCAAAATTGTAGTTCCTTCTTAAGAAGAATCATATGGGTAGGCAATTTTTCTTATTAGTGAAAAACAGAAATATAAATGTGGCAACCGAGGCAACAACCTGTAGCCGAATTTCGTGTCAGCAACCTTGCACAAGTTTTACGCTAATTCCATCAGATCACTTCTCCCAAAAATCATAAGTTTTGGTGGGCTTCCTTCCAATCTTAACAAAGGAAAATGAAGAAATTGGACTAAACAATGTAATAAACGAGTCACCATCTTGCTTAACCTTTAACCTTCTCATACCTAACTTCTTCCTTTCCTGCGCTTCTATCGCTCCTTTTTGCTTTTGATAGTAGCTATGAATACTATATTCTATAGTTTTATCAGCATCTAATTCTATTTTAGCTAAAATTTATTCCTTGGGGAAGAGGAAGAGAAGAGAAGAGAAAGTCTTTCTTTCTTTACCTCTTTCTCACAAAAAACGTCGAGCCCTATAAAACGGCCAAAAATCATCAGTTGCTAGCCACAGTGACAGCAACAAGAAGACATCCAGTCTCTACCTAGCAGCAACGGCTAGGGACGAGAATGTTGCTCAAATTTCTGATCTTTTCTGGGCTACTCTCAAAGCCTTTCACAAGTCTCTCGGTAAAAGATTCAAGTATGCAGTATGCTATTCATGGACAGTCATTTCTATATCAGTAATTCTATAACAGGCAATGACAATGATATCAGTTACGTGTTTATTTTCTTGTATAATTTGCTGTTAGAATTTCTGAGAAGCGAGATGATTCCACGGGATACTGCAGCAAATCTACTTCCTCGCAACTTTGACTGCATTATGTCAATTTTTGTTAAATCCATATCGGGGGCATGTGTGTGTGTGTATTCTTGTAGTGAAAACATGAACAACGGCCACACGTAAGAAGTGAAACCTGAGTTTGAACAAATAGATCTATGGGTCTATTTGCTGCTGCCTTGATTTATGCAACAAAAAATTGTTTTGAATCAGGAGCAAAAGATGTCAAAGTAGTAAAACTGTTCCAATTAGATTGCAATCTTTGATCTGCAATGATCTTATTTTAGTAATTGGAGTTGCCTCCAATAATAAGTATAACATTACTGTGATGCAGGTCTACCAGGAGATAAGGGAAGATACAAGTCTGAGATATTGGGATACAAATCCTCCCACGACTCACCTATCCAGTTTCCAATATATTGGTTGCTGGGAAGCTCTGTCGATTCTTTCTCAGTAGCAGGAGCTCCATAGCCAAAAACTGAGTGAGGTGAAATGGGGCAGCTCTGTAACATATTTGTTTACTTACTCTCGTCTCTTTTGACTTACCTCTATTGTGGTAGACAGTACAATGAATAGCAGTGGGATTGACTAGAAATTTATGCATCTGATTTCCTCTCAACTTACTGTTCTCGTTCTGAGAAACTTCAGCATTGGCAATGAGCAAGGTAACAGGCCAAAAAAAAATAAAAATCTGAACCCATGAACCCGACGTGAGTCGAACACGCAACCTTCTTATGGGGGAATCAGACGCGCTACCAGTGCGCCACGGATCCCCGCAGGGACGCTGTTTGGATTCTTTTTTAAATTATTACAAAGAAATTGAAGTTATTTGTGACTGCAGGTAAAAAAGGCCATAAGATAAATGAGTCGAGAGTAGAAAGTCGATCGTGATCAAGTCAAATCTTTCAGTTAAGCATTCTACTATAACAAGATAATATTGTCATTAAGGAACAACAATATTTTGGAGGATCTCCCAGCTGTACACTCCCAAATTTCAAAAGAATTTCATTTTTCTGGTTTTCACACTGCCATATATTCCTGAAATTGCACAAGCAGAATTCTAGGTCCATGACTGCAGCTTACATCGCAATATCCCATAGTTTGACATATAAGAAAACTTAAACAACCCAGAAGTAACAAAACAAACACATTTTCATGTTAGTCTTTTTGTCTCATAGCATATATAAGAGAAACCCAGAAGCCAGATCACTAGTTGTTGATTCCTATTTTCTTAGGAGTTGTGATGTCTTCCTTTGTTGAATATGCCCAAGTTTCCTTCTTATTTTTGATATCGGTCAAAACTGTGATTCTGAAACTTGGAAAGAAATGCCCTATTATTAGAAATCGTGTTGCTCAAAGTCATGACCGCTAAAATTCCATGCACGGAGTCATTCATTTTTCCTTTCATCTTCTGGTCAAGAGGGATGAACAGAAACTATTGGACTTTTTTCCTTTGCATCCAATTAATCACCATTACCATTATCTTCTTTCTCCAGACTCTTGAATTTTCATACAGTGCGTGTGAATAATAACTTGGAAACTACCTTATAATATGAACACTGAGTTTATCAAAATTCAACATTACATGCAGCATAATTAATAGCTAGCTTATAGGTTAAGTATAGGATTTAGTAAGAGAATTGTTTAATGCTTAGCCAATCGAGTAGGCTCTCTCTCTCTTTTTTCTGTATTTATAATTCCAATGTCCACACAATCTTCGAATTCTGAATCCATCAGGGATTAGGATTAAGATTCAAAGGATTTGATTTGGGATAATTATCAATGGTGGCAATTTGCCATAGTCTTCATTCAACTCTATTTTTGATTAGTACACATGCATCATCCCAACCAACTGAACCAATTCATATGTTATCATATGTATAAGCATTTAAGAATCCAATCAATTTATTTAATAAATTATGAAAGAAAACTAATTAATTAATTTGGCTTAATCTTGTTAATGACACCTTTCATACTGAACTCCCTGGAAATGTAGCGTCAAATTTCAAGATTATATCAAATTTGATGCAATCTCGACCATTAAAAATATACATATCAAAATTTACTTTGTGTTGGTCAACATTATCATTAATTAGAAAAAGGTTTTAAGGATAGCAATGACAGTGGATAACCATGACATGAATTTGAATCCAAAACTCTACCTCCACAACTTACCAAATATTCTTTACCTCAACTCCACCAACAGTAGAATCCCAATCAAAATCAAAGATATAAATTGTGAATAATAGAATTAAATAAAAACTTAATTACCCTAATAATAATCACAATTGGTTAGTTTAGGAAGGCAACAAAAGGTTTTAATTTTAATGCAAAATAATGAAAAGAGGGATTATCGGGAATCTTAATGACACAAATTAAGTTTTTAACTCCGATTTAATTGTAAAATTATAGAAACAAACAAAACCCAAAATAGGGTTTGGCAAGTAATTTGTGTTAGTATGTGTGCGTGTATATATCAATAATGATGCGGAATGAGAGGCAAATAGGTTAAGAACGTGACATACTGTCAATTCCCCACTACTCAATAATGTTAATTCCTCAAACTCAAGCTCAAGCTCGATCTCTTCAGCTCCCTTCTCTTCTTCTCCTTTCTGTTTTTTGTTTTGTTTTCCCAGCTGTGTTTCTTGATATTGCTTGAAGAAGGGGAGTATGTTTTTCAACTTTTGCTTAGATGGGTCGGTAGAATCAGGGGGAATTCTTTCCATGTTGGTACTCTTGAATTTAGGAGATAATATAGAGAAAATCAAATTTCTTCTTCCTCTTTTTCCAATGGTCGGCTGATTGCTAGTTTCTTACTAGACAAGGGAATATAAAGGAGCTCAAACCTAAAATTGCTGTTAGTATGTCTACAGTCAGTTTGAGTAGTCTTTGTTTCTCTCAGTGCTAACCTTTTTCTTTTATTTACGTCAGTATTATTCAATCTCGGGGAACTTTTCCATCGCAGTCACTATCAGTGAAAAAGAGTGTGAGAGAGTGAAGTCTGTTGATTCAAGAAAGTGAGATTTAGACATGGCTGAAGATCAAGAAGAAACCCAGTTCCAGTCACTCCATGGAGATGAAGTTACGGCGGCTTTGCAAGATGCTGCATCTGAAGATCTAGAAAGGGAAAGAAACCAACAAATTTCTGCAGCTAACAATCCAGTAGAAACTGCTACATACGGGTCTTTAGCGCTGAAGCTCAAGATCCCAAAGTCTGATCCGATAACAGATACGCTACGAACTTGCAGTGAGTGCGGTAAGCAGTTTACCACAGGGAAAGCGTTGGGAGGTCACAAGAGAGCTTGTTTGCAGAAGAAGAATACTCAAAAGCTGAAAATTAAGAACGCGGTTGCTGTGAAATTGGATAGAGATCAGACGGGTACTGGACTGAATACTTGTTATGTTTGTAATCAGAGTTTTAGATCTTTGAAGTCTTTATATGGTCACATGAGAAAACATCCGGAAAGAGAATGGAGAGGAATCCGACCTCCTCATAGTCTACGTGAGAATCAGGATACTTCTTCTGCTGTATCTGATGATGATGATGATTATCACAGAGACGATGAAGATCGTAGAGATGATTATTACTATAATTTCGCTGTGGACTTGGTTGAGACGGTCAAGGGTTGGTCGGTTAAAGCCAAGAGAGGTCATAGATTATTTATGTCTGATTCTCCTTCTGTTTCGGCTGGGGGGGAAGAGACAGAAGGTACGCAACAAGATGGTCTCATGATGCTAGCTCAAATTAGCAATGAATTTAGCCATAACGATTGCGCAGTCACGTGGAAGAAGCGGGGGCTTGATCAGGTATCGTCTGTTGGTTCTGGTTATGGGTTGTTAAAGGTTAAGGAAAAGAGGCCTGAAACTGAAGATATAGGGAAGAAGATTGAAGTGGAAGCAGCTGGGTTTGATTATTCCAAAGAAACGAAGAACATGATGTGTAATTCGGAGGATACATGGATTCTGAATGATTACGAGGATGACCGTGAGATGGAGGTAATTAACAAGATGAAGCAGCAGCAGCAGCAACAACGGAAGAAGAAGCGGAGGTTGAATGAATTGGATGATATAGATGGTGTTCGAGGGGAGCCAATTATTACGACTCTAACTTATTCTTGCCCTCTTTGCAATAAATCTTTTGATAAACATCAAGCTCTTGGAGGTCACGTAGCTAGTCACAACAAAAACAAGAATCTCAACACTGCGAAAGAATCATCAGCTGCATCCGCCTCCTCCCCCCATGCTGATGATAGAATCTCAAACAACACAGAGAGCAAACCAAAGGAGAAAGATAAACAAGCAGTAGCATCTGAAGAAACTGGAGAATTCTCAAGAGTAGCTGTTGCTGCTGCTGGGAGCGAGCATCAATGCAACATATGCAACAAAACATTCCCAACAGGTCAGGCACTTGGTGGACACAAGAGATGCCACTGGACAGGGCCAGCTGAAGTACTTTCAAGCACAAGTCAGTTGACGACATCAGCTGGCGAAGTTACCCAAATAGCTCCAAGGATAGTCCGAGATTTCGATCTCAATTATAAACCACCCGAGTATCATCAATTCCATGGCGTTGAAGCAACAGCCGCCGCATTTTGAAGCTCGGCAGAAAAGATATATATAAACATATGTATCTTAAGTTGTTGGAGCACGCTTTAGTCTAAGTTTGAAGATGATATTTTAGTACTTTTTAGTTGCTTATTAAGACAGTGAAACAAAGTTTTGTGCAAAGAAAGGAAGGAACCCACCTGGTTCTTTTCTTGCTAGTCGTTTCTCTTTAATTAAGTGGGGTCTTTGAAGGACTTGTCCTTCGTACGTAAAGCATGCATGATGGTCCATTAGCATTAGGTTTTAATGTGAAGGAAGGAAAAGGGTCTGTGTTCTTCCTTTGATGCATGATGTTAAACAGAACCTGCCTTTACATTTGGTTATTTGATGTTTCATTACTTTGGCTTTATATACACACACACACACATTGGTGTATTGGTTGTGGGTAGTCCTCCTAGCATAAATGGTTGGTTGATTGAAATTCTATCATGAGACTAAGCGAGAGCAACACCCTTCTGTGTTTGTGGGATAATATATTTATGAATCATTATTGACTTTAACACCTTTCTCAGGCCATGTTCTTTAACCTTTTTTTTCCAAAATGTACAAGCTTATTCATCTTTAGTTTTTCACTGACTTTGTGGACTTCTTTGTTTGCATTTGTATACTAACAATAATTTTCATTAATTATTTGGTATTTTCTTAATATTAAATCTATTATTTTTCGTTAGATATTATCGAAAAAAACAAAAAATTGTTTTTTTTTGTTTTAAACAAATACATATTCAATATAAAATCAATGTTTTATATATCATGATTTTTTATCGTATCAAAAATTATTTATGCCGACTAAAAATTAATATTGTATATATCATAATTTTTTATTGTATCAAAAATTATTCGTGTCGACTAAAAAATTATACAGATAACTGTCAGAAATAATAATACAAAGCTTTTAATTTTTATATATTCTTATTATTTAAAATTAAAATTTATAAAAAAAAATTCATTAAAATTTAGCTCACGTCCTTTGTACCAACATTTGTCAAAGGATAAAATATTGGGTATGTATCTTTTTTCATGAAGTATAAATGGGGGTATTATCGTAATCAACAAAAGTATAATCAAAATTCATTTTCATTAATAAATTCCAGATTATAATGGGCAAGCTAAATACTTTCATTCATACCATTAACAATCACTGATTGCTTTCGTGCTCATGCTATTGTTTCTTTTAATCTAAGGCAATTCATCTCATCAGTAGGTCCCAAAAACTTGTATCTATAATAATACAGTTATGTTTCATTATACCATTGATATGATTGTTGAGGGAGACTTGACATTTTCTTGAAAAGAAAAGGGGCAATTTGGAAGATGAACACATGACTAGGTCTCTTTCTCAGCCAGGAATTTATTTCGACAACAAGAATCAATGTCCAATTCTTCATCCATGTGAAAGCACTTCCCATGTTGCATAAAATTTCAGGAAGTGCTTCTGCATCATTGATGTTAATAACAGATACAGAACATGCAGGCATTACTGGGGTGCTGGTGCACGTGGTTCTAATTTGTGTGAGCTATTAGCTGTCTGTACAATGGTTTAAATGAAGCACAAGCTATTAGCTGTCTGATGCTTTACTTTTTGAAATCAAATGTACTTAGAAAAAAGGATCTTAACCTGAATAATTATTTTTTGCCATTAATGAAAATTTTTAAGAGTCTCTTATATTGCTTTGAAATGTAAGTTGACAAAACCAGAAGACAGTTATCAGAAGGCAAATGGGAAGTTGTCAGGTCAGCCGTTAATTGGTGACTTTTCGGGCGAGTGATTCAACTTCGGGACCCCATCTTTGCTATTAGAAAGTATGTCTTGAAATAGATTGAACAAGACATTTGAATATAATACAGTCCTAAATGAGATATTGGATCTCATTTTCACATTGAATGTGGTGAGTAAAAGGTGCGTGGCAAAGTGATGATGGTGATATCAAGAAATTTAGTGAGGAACAAAAAGACCAGATTAACATAAGATTCAGAAAGTGCTTGTACCTTGCTTCATTCAGAGCTGACATGTACGTTACTGATTAACTGATTTCTATTACACAGGGAGTAGGTCTCACAGAAATCCCACTCCCTCAATGGTTTATCTAAAATCGACATGTACAAGAGCCCTTCAGGAAATATGAGTTCAATTCGAAAGAAGTAACTGGAATGGTGCTTCTACATCATTATATACTTGAACTTAAATGTCTGTGATGGGGATCATAGTTGGTATCTATAAAACAAAATGTAGGTCTCAAGACCAAAGTTCCAGTTACATTTGAGAGTGAAAGATTGGTTTTTGACATTCTATACTCAACAAAAACACCAAAAGTAATGAATTACAGATAGGACTGATTAAACAAGAACACAATGTTAAAAGCTCCCCCTCCTCCCCTCGGCACCCCACTCACAGAGGAAGAAAAAGTTCTATTTAATAACATGGAAATCTAATATTCAAATCTTTGCCTAAAATGTTGCAACCCATATATTAAAACTTACGTGGGTACAACCACCCCTGAATGGGGAGACAACCGCAAGACAAACAGCCAAAATACCAAGAGCAGCAATACAAACTGTATAATAAAACACGATGTAACCTTACATGCCCTCTTTGGCATCTTCAAAACTACTTCTGTACCCAAAATATCTACATGATATTTTTCCAAATCTTCTGCTTGTTTCTTAAGCATCTCAGCCTTGCTCTCAGCTTCTACAAGCTTGTTTAGCATCTGTGCTTGCTCCTCGATCAGAGTTTCTTCATCCTCAATGAGGCTCATTCGAACACCTGAATCAACTCTCAACTTCTCTATTGTCTTCGTTAGTGCCATATACTCAATCTCAGCCTCAATCTTTTGCCTAAAAAGACCTTCAAGCTCAGTGTCCATCACTCTACTTTGCTCTGGCTGCAACTCGATAGTGCTGCCTGATTCTTCCTTTAGTGGCTTGCTACTGTTTAAAGTGGCTTCCAGTTCAACAATCCTCGATTCCTTCACCTCAAGCATAGCCCTAACCTCCTCCAGTTTGCTTTCCAAATGTTTCACATTCTGTGTCAAGCTTAGTATCTGCACTTCCAAGGAACTTGAAGCACCTTCTCTAATCTTTTTAGAGTTCAATTTGTCAGAAGAACTCAGTCCATGGATTTCTGGACCAGTAAAAGTGGAATCTGCAGGTACACTGCTACACTTAAATGAGTTGTCGTGTAGCAAGGCTGCATCCTGCCCAATCTCCGCTAATTTCTGAACTTCTGTAAGTGGCACATATCTCCATCAGAATAAATAACTATCATATCCACAACAACAACAATGGTATTGGAAGAAGTTTCTAAGCTGAGAACAGACAACGAATTTAGGATAAAACAAATCTAAGAGACAGACTAACAGCCTCGATTCACCAGTTATCTTACAAACATTAAACATGAACCCACCCCACTACAAAATCAGCAGATATCAACACATGGGTGGAAAGCAAAACAGATGTCAGTTTACAGTGCGAACCTTGCCAAAGGGCTATATCCAGTAAGGCTGAGGAAGTGGCTGACACCTTATAATGATTCAAATTCTTTCACTATGGAGATAATTTTTAAGTTGATTCAACCAAAATCTTCCTCCCAAGGAGAAGAAAAATATATTTGATATTAAATGCAATTAAAAAGTCGAAATGACAGTCCCAAATCCTTTTTGTGGTTGATATGTATGTGTATCCAAAGTAGTATCAGTAAACCAAACGTATTCCCTTGTGCAGTCACTCTGCAAATCAAATCAAGCAAGGCTAAAGTCCATATTTGTAAACCTAACTGATATCCTCATTCAGTAGAAATCAGGCAAGGTAATTGGGATAAATGCTTCAAAATTTAGCAAGAGGATGCATAAATGATGCAAATTTAAAGTATAGTTTGAATTTGGCATTCTCTATAATTTTCCTACAATCAACAGGGGGGAAATAACTTTTTCAGATGCATCCAAGGACTCTTCATTGCTGTCATTGAAAGATTGCCAAAACATAAAAGTAGATTGATCAGCAGCAAACCATTATTAAGATGGTACATTATGGATACATAAACACTCAAACACCCCTCATAGAAACTGTTTATAACCAAAAGTGGGGCACCATACCTTTTTCCAGTGCTTCCTGCACAGTGTGGAGGGTAAGGAGAGACTCAACCAAAGGATCCCGATCCTTTGATGGCCAGTGGTTCTCACTTTTCTCTTCCTTGCCATTCCAAGACAAGTCTGCAGCTAATTCATCTTGTGATTGATCATCGATTTCTTCCACATTCTCTTTGGTGTAACCAGTTTGAACTTCCTCACTGAATGGTTCACATGCATGCGTGTCGTCACTATTTTCACCATCATCATTCATTGACCGTCCACTTTGCCCTCCGTTACTGGTCACAGAAAAAGCACCCTGCATAAAGACAAAATTGGAGCTTCTTGAATCAGATTCCATGCTGGAATGAGAGTTTTCTTTCTTGATTTTGACCTTTTCTCCTCTAGGCTTCTTACTGCTTTCAGCCCAACTTTTTCCTTGTTCAACCCGTTGAGTTGGACTAACTCCACTCTTCCCACTCAAATTCTTTGTCCTGTTCCTCTCTCGCAGATACCTTAAAGCAGCAGCAGGCAATTCATATCTCAACTTTGGAGCACTGGCTGCTGTAGAAGACTTGCTGCTTCGATCCTCACTGTTCTCCGAATCCGTGCCCGCAGCAAAAGCAGACCCAACTGCAAACCTAGAATCTGAATTAGAGCCACATGTTGCAAAGCCATCAACAACACCCATATTTTTTACCACATTTGTGGATCTGACAGAACCCTCGCTATTCTGCCTGATCTCAGCTGATAACAAATATGATGGTTTAGTTGGATTATTAACAGAACTAGACAAACCTCGCTTCAAAATTTTACCACTATCCACACTAGGACCAGCATCGTTAACAAAATCCCTCTTAATTCGCCTCCATTTCTTCAATCCGTACCCTTTTGTTGTAGGAGGTGAAGCTCCAGTTGGAGATTTCTTTGCAAAGAAAGGCGAAGCCAATGGTTGCTCACTTTCAACGTCATTTTCGTGGTTATCAATTGGCACTGCATTAGTTTCATTATTTTCACTAGTATCCAATTTGTTGGTCTCACCTGAACAGGTACCATTATTCTTAATGTTGTCATCGTTGGCATGGGATACAGTTCCTTGGCTTTTTACTCCACTGTCTTCCACAGATTCAAGAGCTGATCGTTCACTCTCCAAATCCATAACCAATACCTCTAAAATGGACAGCTCTCAAATTCATCAAAAGATCCAGAGAGATCAAGATCAAGAACAATGACTATCATTCCAGCAGTATGATCGTCCAAATTACGAAAATCTGAAAAAAGACCAACCAAACCAATCCACTGTTTCTTGAATCAGCTATTTTTCAATCAAATTCATATTCAATTCCACATAATTCGATCCTACTAACAAATGTAGATAAAAAGAAATGTAAAAGAACCCAAAATTTCAATCTAGTTTACTACGAATTGGATAACTTGAAATTCAGTTGAAAGTAAATCATTGATCCAAAAAAGCAAATTGAATATTTACAAAATTAAGATATAAACGTACCTTTTATGCGTCTACAAATGAACCATAATGAACCTTTGAGCAAAATAACGAATAATCATGAATTGGAGAAAATGGAAACCCTAAACTGCGGTTGAAATTGGAGTTTTATAGCCATGGAATTACTAAAATTAATTAAAATGTCGGAAACTGATAATTAAAAAAGAATAAAAGGATGAAGAGGAATGATACAGGGATGCCCACGTGGTGGTGGTGGCCCATAAACGCAAGTGGGCATTGCTGGCCACTGATCCGTGACACATCAGACGTGACAAGGGTGGTTAATGAAATGACAGTATGGCCCCCCACGTGTCAATTACTCCACTTTCTCCAACTTTTTGTGGGTGGTTGGGTCTGATGGGCTTGGTTTCTGGTTTAGTTTGTGGGAGTCAAGATTTGGTTTATTGCAGCGGTCGGCCGGTCGGTCGGACGTGTAAATTTAAAATTTATAGACGGGGTTTTTTGTGGGTTGAGTTGGATTCAACTGTTTAAAAATAAGTAAGCTCGATTCGATCCAATGCCAAGCAAAGTTGTTCCGACTCTTGCAAGTACCATGCAAAATGCTTTTCAGCTTGCTTGATTGTGGCATCGCTGTTTCTCGGTTGGACGAAGAATCAATCCATTTCCATCTTCTCACTTGAATGCTGCTTCGTCTTAACACACCTGCTGCTGCCGATTGTATCAAACACATAAAACCTCTGTTTCAACGATGAGCCTGTAATACAATGCAACCTGTCATCTTGCTATTGATTTGCCGGAATGGCCGCGTTTTCGATGGTGTGATCCCCACTTGCGAAAAATCAATGGCACATGGCAAGTGATAAATGAAAGATCATTAACCCTTTTCTAGCTATAAGAATTCATATATTTTGTTGTTAGTGTAATAATGTGGCAATTAAAGAATCAAACTCTTCTCCCCCCACTTCTTCAATGCAGCGGGCAGGACTTTGAGACTTCTCTCTCTCTTTCTATCCCCAATAATTTTTTTTTCTATAATTTTCTATCTTTATTACAGCTCTTCAATGGAGCTTCCTACGTGCCAACGAACGTTATATAAAACTGGAGATCCCACAATAATGTAGTAAATTAACCAGAAAGTTGCCAATAATGTCAGCTTTTGTATTCGGTAATTTATGAACTTAGGATGATTCTAGCAGCTATTCAGATAATATGGAGAGCTGACACACATGGGTTTGATTGGATTGAATAGCTAGCTTTTGCCAATTGAATTTAGCTACGATTCCATGATTGAAAGCTATAGGGTCCACACTGAAAAGGAGAACCATTATGTTATTCTGGAATACACGAAAGGAGGGTTAATCAATGAAACACAAACAAATTTTGAACAAAGAGATGAAGCTTTAGGGTTAAGGAGGCAAGGAAACCCTGTTTCAAGGGGTCCACGGGGGACACATTATCTGAATCAGCGCAGCTTTCCTGCTTAGACCAATCACTATTAAAAGTATTGCAGAAGCCACAGGTTGTGCTTGATTCAAATAAGCACTTAGGGTTAAGCAAGTAGCATTATATATATTTACTCAAAAGCAGTTCCAGTTAGTGGCAAAACCTTACGTAGATAAACACCACTACCCTTTTAATTTTCAAGAGAGAAGAATGAGATGAGATGATAAGAACAAGTTCTACCCTTTTTGAAAATATAGAGGTGGTGGCACTGCCACACATTATACACACACACACACTGTGCCTACGTGTAACACACTATAATTTCCTTTGACAATTTCGAATACATTGAAGACAGTGTATATCAAACTAATGGATGATAAAGTTTAGAATTTGAAAATTGTTTTAACTTTTTACTTTGACAGGCTAAACAAATGATGAATATTAGAATCGATTTCCCACCTCATGTTCCACGATGGATCGAAGCTGCTTGCTAAAGAGTAATCCGTAGGTGAATAGGTGTCATTTCACTTGGACAGTGAAAATGGCAAGTAATGAAAAAGGCATCTACTGTTAATTTTGGAAACAATAATAGTGGTTTCAGGGTTCTGTTGGACTGGTCTATGGTCCAATTTCCAGTGCAAACTAGTTTCAAGTAGTATCGGATGGGTACACATACAGAGGAAAACCTGCTTGCTTGTATAAATAATTTGAGAGGGTGCTTCATTCTACTGCGAAATTTGAAAGGGTTACCACTTACTCCAAACCACAAACAACAAGGTCTGAAAAATGGGGTTCCTCTCCCAATGCCCTTTTTCTCTGAGTTCTTTCTGACTATTCTTTGGCTTCTGTGCTAAGTGAGACCCCATGTAACATTTATAATGGAGAGAGTAATATGTACATCACATAAAACAAAAAGAAATTGCCTAAGCCCAATACATATCATTATGTTATTCACAAAGAATATTTCGCTATTAGCCCTCCACAACTTCTTTTTAAGCACTTGTATAGTAGTTTACTATTTTATGTTCAAAAACCTTGCAGAACCAACGCATACAATAGATTCCCCCCTCTGCACAGCTTGTTTTCCAAGAGAGAGAAAGATAGATGAGTTTTAAGAAGTTGCAGAAGAGAAGGTCCTCTCTTTCTTGTTTCAATGCTTTCTAGAGCTATGCTCTCATTGATCACTAAGTGAAGTCTGTGATGAGTTATATATGAGAGCAATTTTGACTTATTTCCATGATGGTTGTTAGCAAACAAATCAATCTTGTTTGTGCAATAATGTTGTCTTTGAATCTAACTTACATTACATTTTCCGTTGTTTACATTTTCTGTCTTTGAATCAAGCTTGAATGCTTACTGTTTCTACCGAGTGATATCTTAGAAGGTATGAGCATCAATGAATGGTCTGGTCTGTCTTGTTATGCTGATGCTGCTCTTTGGTCAAATCTGCTCTGAGAAGCAGAAGAAAACGGGTATACTTCTGACTAAATTGAGGCCCACAGTGGCAAGTGATAATACATCACATGCAGATTTTTCTGTATATGAATGAATATAACTGCTGCATTCATCTAATGGTATAGTCTCTCGTCAGAAGCACTCACTTGTATGTGTCAGCGAAAATTGAAGCAAAGGAATTCGCTGAGAAGAGAAAGAAAGAGAGAGCTCAGGTTCTCTGGTTCCTCTCAGCCAAAAATGCTTCTTGTGAAGAACTGTGATGCATATATTAAAGAGCTTTTATCAACTTCCAGGCTGTGATACTATTCAAGGACAACCAGATGAGAGCAGTATAATGTGTTCTGGAGAAGAACATTTTCAGGTTCTATTTTCTTAAAAGAACTGAGATCTACTGCAGCATACTTGAAAGCTTTTACTGCGTGGTTGATTTCTTTCATGGCCATGGCTGTCGAAGCAGCTTCAATATCTGGTAATACTCAACTTCCCCAAGAAAACCCAACTGGCCTCACCATAAAGACTTCAGCTTCTAGCTGCAAACCAGTTAAAGATATTTTAGCTCCTTTCACTTCAGATTTGCCTTCACCAAACATGAAAAGCTCAATCGAATCATCACCAAACAACTCTCCCCTAGTTTCACCACCATCTTCAGCATTTGTTTCAGCTTTACAATCACCATACATTTCACCAAGAGCCTTAGCTCCAAAACCACAAGAACCCGCAGCTCCAGATACACACCCATCGCCACCAGTGTCATTTCGAGGCTCCCAATCTGATGACATCCCAAGCAGTTCTTACACGCTCCCATCAGACCAATATGAATATTCTGATGACCCAGCAAACCCAAAGCTCAAGTTTATGACTTGTGTTCAAGTCCCAGATCCTGCTCCTCCGCGAGCATCTTTTTCATTTCCGGTACCGAGAATTTCTTTTGCCAAAGGTCCAGTTTCTCCTGCTTCTAATGCCAAACTGAGGAGCTGTGATGTCTTCATTGGTTTTCACGGGCAGAATCCTAACTTGGTGAGGTTCTGTAAGTGGCTTAAGTCAGAACTTGAGCTTCAGGGAGTTGCTTGCTTTGTTGCTGACAGAGCCAAGTACTCTGATAGTCAGAGCCTCGAAATTGCAGATAGAGTTATCTGCTCAGTCACTTATGGAATAATGGTTGTGACAAATTATAGCTTTCTCAACCATTTCAGTTCGGAGGAAATCAGATTTTTTACTCAAAAGAAGAATTTGATTCCACTTTTCTTTGACACGGGACCTAATGAGATAATGGGTTTACTCAACAGCAAGTCAATTGATAAAGAATGCAAAGAAGCAATTGATGGACTTATGAAGTCTCATGAGTTCAAGTTGGAAGCCACTGAATGTAATTGGAGAAGCTGTGTGGTTAAAGTTGCTGGGATGCTAAGAGCAAAGCTTGGTAGGAAGAGTGTAGCTGAGAATGATTTAGAAGGATTTGAGGAGCTACCATTTCCAAGAAACAGGTGTTTTGTGGGAAGAGAGAAGGAGATTTTGGAGATCGAAACCGCCTTTTTTGGATATGGAGATTGTGTTGAGCAAGATTATGCGATACCAACAATCAAAGGAGAGGCAAATGGTCAATCTGAAGGCCTTGCTGATGAAGAAAGTGATACAGTTAGCACTAGAGGTGGGAGATTTATCAATTTGGAGTTGGGGAAGTGCAAAGAACCAAAACTGGAGGCTTGGGTTGAGCCAGCTCTGGGAAGAAATTCATTGAAGAAGTCCAAGTACAAGAAGTCAAGAAGCGGGAACTACAAGAGCTTAGGCGGCAATGTGATATGCATAAATGGAGTTCCTGGCTGTGGCAAAACGGAGTTAGCACTTGAATTTGCTTATAGATATTCTCAAAGATACAAGTTAGTTTTGTGGGTTGGTGGGGAAGCTCGATACTTCAGGCAAAACATATTGAACCTGTCACTTAATTTGGGGTTAGATGTGAGTGCTGATGCAGAGAAGGAAAGGGGTAGAATTCGAAGCTTTGAAGAGCAAGAATTTGAAGCTTTCAAGAGAGTCAAGAGGGAGCTGTTTCGAGAGATGCCTTATCTACTGATCATCGACAATCTTGAGACAGAGAGAGAATGGTGGGAAGGGAAGGATCTGCACGACTTGATACCAAGGAACACTGTAGGTTCCCATGTGATCATCACTACTAAGCTGTCCAAGGTGATGAATTTTGAAATAATGCAGCTTCCACCATTGTCCTTGCCCGATGCAATGGTATTAATGAGAGGAAAAAAGAACAGAGATTATCCAGCTGAGGAGTTCGAGTTCCTTCAAAAATTTGATGAGAAACTGGGAAGATTAAGCTTTGGTTTGGGGGTAATTGGGTCGCTACTTTCTGAACTTGGAATATCTCCATCAGCACTCTTTGAAGCTGTGAATCAAGTTCCCCTCAAAGAATGCCCCTCTTCTCCTTACATGAGCATCAATGAGGAACAATACTGCAAAAACAATCTTTTCTTAATGAAGATTTTGTGCTTTTGTTTTGCCATCTTACAACAAAACAATGGGAGAAGGAATTTTCTTGCTTCAAGAATGCTTCTTGTTGGGGCTTGGTTTGCTCCTGCTCCAATTTCAGTCAACTTGCTTGCTGCTGCAGCTAAGGACATGCCTTTTGCCGGAAACAGGTTCAGGAGATGGACAAAATGCTTGAGTCTCACATTTGGTTGTTGTGTTGGTTGTGGCTTGGCACCCCAAAGTGAAGAAGAATCAGCTCTTCTTCTAGTCAAGTTAGGACTAGCACGAAGAGCCAACAAAGGATGTTGGATTCAATTCCATCCTATTACCCAAGTGTTTGCAAAGATTAAAGAAGGGATGTTAGCACCTAAGGCAACAGTTCAAGGTGTAAGAAAGATTGGTAATCCATTGCTAAACTCTGATCATCTCTGGGCATCTGCATTCCTCGTTTTCGGATTTAAATCTGAGCCGCCAGTTGTCCAATTAAAAGCAATTGATATGGTTTTATACATCAGAAAAATAGCTCTTCCTCTAGCAATCAGGGCATTTACAACGTTCTCAAGATGCAGCTCAGCGCTGGAGCTTCTTAAAGTATGCACAAATGTGCTAGAAGAAGTGGAGAGGTCATTTGTGTCCCAAATTCAAGATTGGTGCCACGGTTCTCTTTGTTGGAAGAAAAAGTTAAATGTGAATCAACGGGTAGATGAGTATGTATGGCAAGATGTGACGCTGTTGAAGGCAACTCTACTTGAGACTAGAGCAAAGTTGCTGCTGAGAGGTGGACATTTTGACAGTGGCGAAGAGCTATGCAGAACCTGTATCAGTATTCGAACTGTGATGCTGGGACATAACCATGCTCAGACCTTGGCAGCTCAAGAAACACTAGCAAAATTAGTGAGGATGAGAAGTAAGATATGATCATGTGATAGTTTTTTCAAATCTCTCCCATACTAAGGAAGCTCAGTTTTGTTAATGTTGTAATCACTTTAGCTAGAAATATAATGATCAGTTTCTTATAATCTCTTTCAACATTAGCACATAACATCATCTGGTTGTTTTAAACAAAATCCTAGTTCTCTCGGCTCATATTGTTCAAAATCTGGACTAAATATCAGTTAGAGCCTTGCATATAATTATTCAGTCTAGGATTTTCTTATCTACTTCATCAATAACAGACAGTATGGCCGTTGAAAACAGTTTAGGATAAACTAGTAACGATCAAAATCCCATATCAATAACCTGGCCTTGACTAATGCCCATAGGATAAAAGCCTATCATTCATAGGAGAGTTGAGGCATTAATTGGCTTCTCCAACATAGCCTAGTGTGTACAATGAGCTTAGATTCTTACCAAACTAAACCTGCAAGTCAAATTCTTTTAAGCAAGACAAGATTAAATAAGATGTTGCGAACCAAACTTGCTCTCTATTCCATCATACAGAAGCAACATCCTTAAACAAACATGAATTTCAATTGCTTTTATCATAATCCAATGAAAGATCTCTCCTTTTCAACACACCAATAAGAGTCAACAAGTAAATCAATGACAACCACGGCTAAGACTATGAGAACAGAAACCAAAAACCGGATTCAACAGTGAAACACACTCAGATAATCATCCATAAGTGAGCGGACACCAGTAAAGTGATCAAGTCTTTCCTTTTTCCAGCTGTTGCTCATCAAGAAACAACCATCTGAGTTCCTAAAAACCAGATGAATCCAACTCCCGACAATATGTTTTCAAACATCAACCCCCACATGACCAACAACCCAAACAATGAGCCCAATATCAGACCCATGAACGGAATCTCATTGGATGGCCGACGGGGTAGGTGGAGGCACCGACGGCGGCGATTACACACCAATGTACTACTAGACTGCTTTGACTGACCAACTAATAAACTACGGTTCCAAGGCTGGGTTGGTTGGTTCCCTAATCGTTGGTTTGATTCTGGGCTCTTAATCACATCTTAAATATAGAGTAACACCACGATTTATTGATGGGATTAACTCTAAATCACATCTTTAATATAGGCTAATCCTTATATTCAATACTTACCATATTGACAATATGAATCATATTAATTGTTCTTGAAGCAAGGCAATGAATTAACTGAACATTTATGATCCAACGATCAAAATGTCATTGAAAACATTGCAGACTACAGTTAATGCTTGCAACAAACCAGCTGCGTTAATCTTTATTTAAATGTATGCAGTACCAGCTTGGGATCTCTATCCTCTCCATAATTTGAAATCTAGAATTTTTGATCTTTAAACATACATAAAATGTGCATTCAACCTGAATTAATTAAACTTTCATGTTGGTAAATTCTATTCATGCTCGAACCTATACGCGGTCTATGTGCAACAAATAACAACAATTATGTGCAGTGTCGAAATGGGTTTTCAATGACGCATACAAGTGTTTGTACCCCGAATGAGCTGGTGGGATTATCATGTGGGAAAATGGAACTTCATGATCACAATAATATTATATTATAGAAAAAATTATCATATTGGTCAAGGTGATCATAACTAAGTGCTTGAAAGTAGATTCTGGGGAGGTTTCTTAGTCTACAAAAGCTTGTTTTTTTTTATATATATATTGTTTAAAGCAGTAAAAAGGAAATCAGAATAAAGTGGGATGGGGGAGAAACCAGGCAAGGAATGGCCCGCAATTGCGAAAAAAAACAGAGCATTCGTCTTCGTAAAGAGTTAGTAAGGTGTCCAGCTTTCACCATGCAAAATGCCCATCAACTCAGGTTGACAATGAAAACAAACAAAACCAAAATAGCAAACAGCAATGCTTACAACAAAGAAACTGTTCTCAGAAAACACATAAAAGTAGCGGAGCGCGCGTGTGCACCTAAATAGTGATTGCCCACTTTAGCTTTCCCTTGCCCTAAAACTCGTTGCAAAGCAACGCAAACCAAAACAAACGGCCATCTTCTTTTGTGGCTTTCTGCCATAAATATATAAATATGACAATATTTCTATTACTTTGACCTGACGACTTCTCTCTCTCTCTCTTAATGATAGTGCGCTGCAGGGTTTTTCCTTTCATTCTGCAACGGCTATATTTCATGTTCAAGTGGCAAACTTTCATGCTTTCTCTCTGAAAAAAGATATGTATGTAATCTAAGAACCTGCGGAGCGATTTAAGAGAAAACAAAGTAAGAAAAAAGGACTCAGTTTTCTGTCTGGTGACCACCAAAACTACAGCAACTGTCAATGTGTTTTTTACCTTGTCCTTCTGGGGTGGGGTCCTACATATCTTATGTAACTTTCATCATGTTGTACTAACCCATATGAAATTTTTATGGTTTGATCTCTTTTCACATCTGAAACAAAGAAGAAGGAGATCAGAAAAGGAAGGAACGGGTTTTCTTTTCTTTTACCTGCAGTAGTGTACTGGATGTATATATAGATAATCTTTAATTTCTTCCTGTTCGCCTGCCGATATATGGATGGCTGTTGATGTACTGTTAGTTCTTTCTTGAGTTGATGTCTCTCTCTTTTCTTCTCATGGAATCATGGAAGACTCTTATAATTAAACACCTACCGACTGTGCTAATCGATGTAATTTTATGTGGTTTAAATGGAAACTAAAGTACAGTGGGTCTAATTCGATTGAGTCTTCAAACCAATACATGCAGACTGATCTCTTCTGACTTACAAGACTGCAGGCAGGCATGCAGCGAGAGCTGAGCAGCCTTCTCATATGTACCATACATGCAAGATTCTAAGCCAGCGCGCAAGCTGTTGCCAGTACAATCCCATCTACTCATCCAAGGCAACCCCGAGCGCGCACATGCTGAACCTAAGATCTGATAGATGTGTACGCACAATTATGCAGATATTCATCATCTCCATGTACAAATTCTTGTCTCATCAACATTAATTCGATATGATAATTTTGAGTATACCTGGTAATTATTTCTTCTTTCTTTAATTGAACATTCCATTATACATAATAAGCTCCATTCTTTGCATCAGAATTCAAGCAATTATGACCCCGCTATACATGCATGCATCACTGATTTTTGAGTTTGACAAATCGTTGTTATATATAACACGATTAATGGAGTTCAAAGCACGTGATTATCGATAGCGCAAGTCTTGTAATGAAATATAGAAAAGGAATGAACAAGATGAAAGTGGTCATCGTAGCTGCACTTAGCTTGCATTGGCATTGAACCGTTCTCTTAAATTATTATTCAAAGATTGCTTATACAACTTCTAGTCTCTCGAAGACCTTTAAGCTTCCCTAAGCAGAATATCCTCCAAAAACAGCACAAAGTTGACCCAACAACAACAGTGTCCGGAATATAAATACTAAGTCTATTCATGATCTTAGACAATGAAGTATTCGTGCAGGCTGTCTTTGATCAGAAACCCATTATTTTTGATGCCAATATCATTTCTCTGGCCATCAGTTGTATAGGAGAAGCTCAAGACTGAGAAGAAGACGGATCACGGCAAAGCCTGATGATGCATGGATCATGTGAAAATGGCCAATCTCAAGCGAAGTTCCTGACTATGACAAGCTTGGAGAACAATATGGTCCAGATCTTACATGACCTGCTGAGGTTGATGCAATTACGAAAGGACTCCGCTGCAGCATACGAGAGCCTTCTGGAGTACAACCCCACCTAACAGGACTTGCATTGGTTAGCCGGGATGGGATTGCATGTAAGTTACTGTGGCACACCGCAGGTGATTCACCCAACACCAAGGGATCTTGTGACTGATAACAAGGGAAAGGATTCACATGCTTTGAGTTGAAATTGGGAACTGCAGGAATAAAAATCCCAGAAGATACAAGCTGACTTGCCTTCAAAGCGTATTTTGCAACATCAGCACGCACATTGGCTCCAGTTTCAGAAGCATCATCAATGACAATGATTTCTTTGATGGAACCACTGCAACCTGCATTATTGTGTGGCTCGTCAAGTGTTGTTACTTCCTTCCCCATATGATATGAGGATGTTTCATTCAGTCGGATCTTTTGTCTATCATGTCTACTTGGTAAACTGTAAGCATCTTCATACATACGAGACTCCATGGATGCGCGAAAACCACCATTTACATGGTGGTTGGCAAACAAGCCCTTAACTTGTGCAGGTGTCTGTGGTGTCCTCGGATTTGTCTGGTTTCTAAAACTGCTTGAAAACTGAGCATCAAAGGACTGCCCAACCGCATCATATGGATTATGACTGAAGATTAAAGGACCACAAGGACCCATATGCGGGAAGGAATGGCAATCCTGATTTGGCTTACTGCAAGAAGAGACTCGAGAAGAAGTTGGAAACTGATAATTTACATGGCTGTTCTGGGTAGACAGTTGGGACTGCACAGGTGACACAGATGCATCATCCTCTTTGTTGAGCACCATTAAATTCTTCCCCATGAGCCTGAGCACAGGAATACGAGTTGATGGACTGGGACAGTCACAATCACCATGACCTGAAAACTTCACTCCAGCTTCGGGAGATCCCTTTACAGGAATGGAACTGGTGGGGGACTTCATGATAGGGAGAACAACCTTTTCAGATACAAAATTTGTACCAAGAGAAATTATTTCAGGTCTCACATCCAAATTGTTAGGTCTTGTATTCTGCTTCACTGTAGCAGGCACTCTCACTGAAGGCATTGTCCGTTGCCTTAACAGTTGTGACTCTTGATAATTAGGAGCAGTATCCTGCGAAATTCTCTCCTTCCTTTGGCAACAGCATGGCTGACCATCAGTCTTGAAATTGGGACGCCTCTTTTCAATGGAGATCTCATAGCCCTTAAATTTATCTCCATCAAAATAAGCCTTTTCTGCTCCTGCTGCTGTCTGTGCACTCACAGCTGCATTTTCTACTAAGGGTTCAATGGCAGCACTAGAAAAGCCTGACTTTTTCTTGTATGGAACTGCACGAGCTCCAACAGGTAAAAATGGTTCTGAATAATTCAAGTCAGCTCTAGCTGCAGTTGCGTTGGAGATGGTTGATGCTACAGAAATTGGTGAGTCTGTCGAATCTCCTTCTACCAAATCAAGCTGATCTTGAGAAGATTGAACCCGGCTTGTGGTAAGGGATGAGTTTCCTTGAAAATCGTCAGATCCCATATCCCTAGGACTTGGTAAGAATGAACCAGGTGGGCCGGGAATCAGTATAGGATCAACCTCAGGAAAAGAATGTCCTTGTCCTACATCAGAATCCAAACCTGGTTCCATATGAGCATTTTTCCCAATGATACCATCACCAACTTCATCAGAACTACACATCTCTTGTCCATCAACAAAGCTTCCCTCAGTTGGGCCAGTCAGTGCGTCACCACCACATGGCATTCCATTATAGTCATTACTAGTGGTATCTAGAGATTTACTAGTGGTAGCAACCGCATCCTCAACAGATTCAAGGACATCAACTTTGTCTATAAAATCATCACTGACTCTAGCATAAGAATATGTGTTTTCTCCCTCATCATGGCCATAAGCATGAGGTGCTTGTTCTGAGCTCTCCCAAGCCATAGCAGCTTCCCCTCCTTGAGGGATACTTACAGCTCCTCTATCCAGTATCATTCCCCATACAGTGCCTCCGCCAAAAGATGATTTGTCATTTATCTCTTTTCTTCCACCACTGCACATCAATGCATATTGTTGATCAAACTCTGAATCCCAAGCTGCTACATCTTCATCTACATTTCCAGTTAGATCTGGTCGCATCTTCTTTCCAGGTGAACATTTCTCATCCCTCTTAAGTTTGGATTTAAACACAGATGACCTATTCTTCCGCAATATCGGTTTTAATGATGTTGATGCAAATGCTTGAGTACGCATAGATGTTGGTGTGCTAGTACCGGGACAGATATCAGAATCATTAACTGTGCCCCCATAAACACCTACCCTCTTGTTGGTCGAGGAAGAAACACAATTGAGAGTAGAGTCAGAAGATTCAAATGTACGGCTAACATGACTCATAGGAGTATCGTGTCTCAACTGGTTGCCATTTTGCTTCAGTGGCAGTCTGGACCTCTCCATATTATCACCGAACTTGGCTCCAAATAATGGGCTTCCTACTCTCTTCTTCGCAGAAGAAAGCTCCCGCTTGTCGCTAACTTGGCCCTCAAAAAATGGTTTCTCTGCCTTCCCACTAATTGCAGGAGAAGACAACAGATTCTCAGACAAATTAGCATATTTCAATATACGATTTCTCCCCGTTGAAGATTCACCTAAACTTGACCGTTCACAGTCTACCGGCAAGTCCCGAGATAAAGGCCATTTACATTTGAACGTTTGACGGCTATCTTGATTGTTGACCTTCTTAGGGAGACCTGTTCGTTTAGAGCACACCCATTGACTCAAGGTTCCAGAATCACCAGATTTTAGTTGCTCCTGTATCTGATATTTCTCCTTCTTGCCACTTTCTCCCACCCCATAATCTCCTTCTTGACCCCCACATATCTGTCCAAAAAATTTGACAACAATACGTTGGCTAATTCAAACTACTAGATTTCTAACAAATATCAATAACCAAAAAAATCTGCAATTAGAGGCGCAGCACGCAATTCAAGAAGCTCAAATTATTACATATTGCTAGAATATCTTTGATATTTTGTCAATCAAACATTTAGTGAATAAATTAAGGGTCATTGGAAAATGATTATCAAAAGAAATAGAGAAGCACCAAGCACGTGGATAGAGTTAATGACTGAGTTCATGCAAAGATGAACGCATACATAAAAACGCGACCCACCAAAAAAAAATGAAGGAAAAGAAATAAAGAATAGAAAATGCATAGATATGTGTTTAACAAAGTAGAATACCTGAGAAGCACGAGCTTTGTGAGAGAAAAATTTTCTGCTTTGAGGAGCAAGTTTCAGATACTTGAGATGTTTTCTGGCATGGCGCTTTTTCCTTTTTGTCGAGGGGAATTTGCCTCCTTTACCTTCTTTCACCGGATTCTTTGGTTGAAAGGCCTCCACCTCTTTTGACGCCGCAGAAACATCATTAGACTTGGATAAAATCCTAAGTTTGGTGCCATGGGCATCAATATAAACTTCACCTACATCACCAGCATCCTCAGGATGTACCTGAGACACCCTTTGCCTTTTCCATTCAGCGGGTATCTCGAGCTTCTCAGTATCCTGTGTGGGCAAGTTCGAAAGGGTGGCCCAGCTTGTGCCATTTCTTCTATCAAGCTCTTCCAACGTGTAAGGTTGGGCTGTAGAATATATATCTACCATCAGTCTGGTCTTCCTTTGCTTAATTCTATACCTGGCAGGTTTAGAATCTGCAGTCCACTTTGGCGTTGATTCTGCAGAAAGGCACTGATCAATGTGTGCATTCAGGGTGGTGTTTGACGAGGAAGTGAATGTTTTGCAAACAGGGCAAACTTTTGAAGCCATTGTTTCCGATACATCAGTAGAAATTGAAGCAATATCTTCAGTCGAACAACGATCAGAGTTGCCACTGAATTTTACTATCAGTCTGCACTTTTTGCCTGGGGGACGAGTAATGCTTTCAGTCTTATGAGAGGTCGTGTGAGCTGCGGCTCCAACTTCGACTGTGGCTGAGGCTGAGGCCGAGGGTGAACCTTCCTGTAAAGTATCAGTTTCCGATGATGAGCTAGATGGCCTTTTAGTGGGAACAGACTCTATTTCGGAATGAGAAACGCTTGTTGTCGTGGATGGAAAATCATTTTCTCCTACAGATCGGCACGAAGTTGTATCTATGCAAGCATTTTCCAGCTGATTATTCAATTCAGCATCACCAGATGGGTCTAGAACTTCTTTATCGTTAGGTTCACAAAGCTCCGCAATAAAATTGCTTATGCTTTTCTTTTCAAGTGAACGAGTTTCAACCGTACATCTCTCAATGGATTGAGTATTCACAGCACTAAGAGCCTGAAATGGTGGCAATACTTCCTTCACGCCATGTTTCAAACAAAGTTGCAAATTGTTCAGAGAGAAAGGCCAATTCTTCTTGATATCTTTGCTCCGGGAATTGAACACATAATCTCTACAGTAGAAAAAATTACGCGTGATTAGTAACTTGGTCAATTTACAACATGCGTCATAAGCTCAAAGCATCAACAGTATTCAGTGTAGCTTCATTTACAGAAAACAAAGAGAGAAAAATAAGATTATTAAATCATCAGACCCATATATCGTATGTCAACTGATGAAAGGAACATATGGACCACGGACCTCGAAAGAGAAACACATCAACAGTAGAGAAACAGCCAAGAAATACCCAGATTCGATGATCTAATAAACTCAGAAAAAGTCTCTAATTTGTTGCGTTACATGGTGAGAACAAGTACACAGATAGCTTAACCCAGGTTGGTGCGAGTTAAATCTCGTGTACAAAGTGGCATGAAATCACAAAGCAATTAAAATGATGACACTCTTTTATTTGCACAAATCAAGACGCAAACTGGAAGCACAGTATTGGCTGGATAAGAGCCGCGAATGAGTTTATGATCAATCATCAAAGTAAAGCAAAATCCCTCCAAAGACCAAAATAGAGACAAGATGGGGAGAGTCTTGACTTAGGCCCCATGTTGAACTGAACCAAAAGCAACTCTGGATCTGACCCAAGAAGAAATTAACATCAGATAGCTTTAAGATTACCATGGCATAAGATAATAAGATGAATCAAAGGGAAACAGTTAGAGACATAAGAAAAGAAGAAAAAAGAACATCAAAGTTGAAGGAGCAGGAGATAGTTAAAAGCCCTATTGCTCCTCCTCCTCCGCCTTCACCCCCCCCCAAAAAAAATCAAGAGATTACCTTATAGAGAATCTAGGATGATGATCATGAGGTGGCTTAAGCAGATCTACCTCAGGCAAGGGGATCTTATGAGAAACCCTCTCATCACTGTTAGTAACATTCAGTTGTTGAATTTGGCAAGAACATGAGGGATCTGGTGGAGGGTTTTCAACGGATAACATCTGATGAAAAGCTTCACTCCTCTTGTGCTGTGTTTGCAACAGTCACAAGGTCTTCTTCTTCCACTACTACACTGAGCCTTATTTTTAAACTTCTTAGCCTTCAGCATATAGAAAACTAGGCCTCTTATATCAACTCTTTCTATTTCTCTCTCTCTCTCTCTCTCTCTCACTGTATCATACAGCCGTAACAACCCAAACCCCACCACAAAGCAACAGCAGCAGCAGCAGCAGCAGCAGCAGCAAGAAGATCAATTAAATAACCCCACTAGAATCTTCATCCATTTGACCTGAAAGGTACACAGAAAAGAAGATGAGATCATAGACCCAGAAGAAGAAGGATGCGAGACTAGGAGATTCTAGACTTTTCCCTTGATGTTATTTTATGTGATGGAAATGAGTACATTTGAAGCATCTACGTTTTGATTGATTCAAGCAAAGCACAAAAATAAGCAAAAGAAAAAAACCCCGCAAGCAAAGATGTTGTTCAAGACCCAAAGTTTGATGGGCAGGCAGCGTTATTTTATGTGGACGAACCCAGAAAAAGTGCTCAAAATCGAGAATTTGAGATACCATAATCCACTAGCATAACTCAAAAATAAAATCTTGAAAAAGCAAATCATATGATAATAGCTAGAGATTCAAAGCAAGAGACATACAAACAGAAGATTGAAAGTTTGAGCAAGCAATCTCGCATGAAAAGTGAGTGGAGTGAGAAAAGACAACGTTTTAATCTAAAATCAAGCTGCTAAAGACAGAAATTTTTATAATTTAACAAGTTAAAAAGACTTGAATTCGGAGACAAATCAAGGAAGTGAATGAATAGTTGAACAGACCATAAAAAGAAATCTACAAGTATAAACGCATGGCCAAAGACCGGATTTTTCTTTATTCTTTAGTGAAAATAGAAAGAATTGTTTCAGTCTGACAAGATAATAAACTCAGAAACAAAGAGATCATGAAATCACAAGAAACTTCATGGAAATAAAAAAAAACCCAGAAACCGACCCCTTACACAAACAAACAAGCCAAGCAAACAGACCCAGGCCCAGAAAACAAAAACTCAGAAGCACACACAAACCTTGGTAGCCTTGAGAAATGATTTTGAGAAGAAAATGAAGATTAAAAATGAAGAGAATAGAAGAAGCAATATGGGAGAGAGAAAGAGAAAGAATATAGTGTATGCATGCATGTATGTATGTATGTATGTGTGCGAGAGAGAGAGAGAGATTAGAAGGGGAGGGCAACAGCACCACCCACTAACACATCAAAAGGGAATCAGGTTCTCTGCTTTCTCTCCACCAAAAAGCAAAATCCTGTAAAAATGGTAAACTCCACCCACCCAAAATTAATCACCAGTGAACATGCGTTTTAATTAAATAAACAAATAAATGAGAAATTAAGAAAGAAAAAGACAGTGTAGAAGTAGTAGTAGTAGTCCATGTTAATAATGTCTGTGTCTGGTTGGATTAATTTCCTTTTTAGCAAAAATACAAAGCTGCCCCCTATCCTATCCTATCCTATCCTGTACCTACCCTTTCATTTCCTTTTGCCTTCTTTGGTTTTTTTTGGGGCCATCGCAATTCCCCCTTTGAAATGACCATTTTGTACACCCTCTTTCCTCAAAATTCCCATCCCACGTCCCGAAACACGACAAAAGCTGTTCTCACCGTGTCCGTGTTGACAATTATCGCTTCGTTTATCACCGCCGGGCTCCTCTCTTCCGCGGTCAAATAGTAAATACAACCACGTGTATTCTTTTATTTATTTATTTTTAATTTATCAATTAATTAATTATTTTTTTTAAAAAAAAATTATATATAATTATTTTAAAAGCAATACGTGGTTTTCTTCTTAAGAAGATCAAGCCAAGCCACGTGTTATTGTGCTACTATCCCCCATTTCAATTTTTTTTCAAACTTCACCATCGGTGTCCCTCGCCGTAGACTTTGCCTGGCTATCCTATCCCCACACCCCCACCTCACAGCTTGGTATATAAATTTGTTGTCGCATAACACATACTTGACATCAATACAAAAGAAAACAGAAATCAATTAATGCCCTAATTAGTGCCATAACCTTATTTTATGGACCAAATAATATATACATATATCAATAGGGCAGGCAGCTAAGAGGGACACATTGATTGACCCCACCGGGCATTAAACAACTTACTCGAAGAATTATGATATGTATACCATATCATAATAATAATAGGTAAAAAGTCTTCGATGGGTGTTGTCTTGGGCATACATATATTTTCATAGTGACCTCTTTCAACTCTGCTATTGCCATGATTAAGTTGTGTACAATTTCAAAGATTCATCGCTTTTCTTTTGCTTTTTTTATGCAAACGCACTGATCGCCAATAAAAAAGAATACAGAGTTTTGCATTTTTGAGTGTGAGTTTGATTACTACTGGGAAGAGGAGAGATGTTCTTGTTGAAATTACAATACACAAAATTCATCCACCTTACCTATGAATGAACATGGGGAGCGGAGCGGAGCGGAGTTGTGCCGTGAGGTGTGGAAACTAATGAGGCGTTTACTGTGCATTTTTATTTTTTTCCTTTGAATTGTTCAACAATGGAAGCTGCAGCACGTAAGAAGCCCGCGTCTGATGCAGCCATTGATGGTTGAGCTTGAAGTTGATGGGGAAAGGTATATCATCCGTGTTTACCACAACGAAGGAAGATAAAAACGATCGCTTTATGTGGTTAAACTTGTGACCAGGCAATGGGAGAGATTCATTTTACCGCGGGACTGGGACTGTACACACGGGGGCATAATATTTCGTGTGAATATATAACACAAATCACATGCATGCCATGCATCGCTGCTGATCAACGGCAGAAACAATGGTGCTAGCTACGAACGAATGCAATGGCCTGCCCCGGGAAGGAAGTTGTTGCTGCAGTAGTACTGTATCTTCATCGATATCGTATTATTATTCACTGTTGGAAGAATGCCAGAAAGTCCGACGAACTGATACTCGATGGTTTAATGGCAAGAAAAGAGGAGTCAAATGGAGAGTCCGTGTGTACAAGTAGAAGGAAAGGGAGATGAGAAGAAAGATGGGCTGGAGGTGGTGAAAGGGATGTGACAGTTAAATGTCTGTCTCAGTGGGTCTTCACCATTACCAATTCACACTTAATACTACTGGTGGCCGTTGATCTGCTCTTCTGCTGCACTAACAAAATAACATAAATTAAAAATACGTGGACACGTGTACGGAGATTAATGTTGTCTAACAGCCTGACTTTTCCATGATGTGTCGCCACGTTTTACCTTTCAAGATCTTAATTGCTCCACGATTCCTGCCCCCTTTGCTTTTCTTGTTCTTGGTATACGACTATTTATACACATACTGGCAGATAGAAATGTAGCAGCTTTGGAGAAAACAAAAATATATATATATATATAAAGGAAGGGGGTTATTATTCTCTGTACCCACAACCACCCCCAACAACATGCCAGAAGATTGGGGCGACGACGGTGATCATGTCATCTCAGCCATGCAATTCCACGATTCTTGATCAGTGATTGCAGAGTCCTAATAAAAAGACACAAACTCAGCCCCATGTTCCATGTCTTATTCAGACAAAATACCCCCTTGTCATGTTCAAAGTCTACTGAGGAGTAAGAATCCAAATCAAATGCATGCACCATTCAATGCATTCTCTCTTGTTCTCGAATTAAAAATTAAATTTCTGCACAAAATATCCGATGCATACATACAACGTATACACATGCATACATCCATGAATGATGATGTATGTAACAGTAGGAGAAGGAGAAAGAGAAAGGATAGGAGGGATAAGAATGTCAAGGAGACGTCGTTTTCAAATAGTGTGATTGGATTTGGTTAACGTGATGAAGCAGTTTTTCTTGTTTAAGAAACTTTAAGTTTAGAACCATGGACCATGTCTGCAGGTATACATATGCACAGCACGGCATGCGTTCGAAGACAATTAACGGCGACCAATAACATAATCCTGTGTCTATCTACACCCACGTTACGCTACTCCGCACCTCTCTCAATAAGGTAAAAACTAAGTTTATACAAAACAGCCCAATAAAGAGAACAAGTTTTCAGGCACCCCTTAGAACAGAAGAGAAGGTTAAGAAGATGAAACAACTACGTATGCAACAGACAGATCAGCATGACCATTAATGAATTAGAAACATGTCACTCCTTGTGATCTGAGGATGGATTGTTATTACGTTTCATTAATGAAACAGTGAATGCTAGTTTGGCAGACGACAGTGGTAACTAATAACTGAAAATCAAATCAATAATATTGTTACACATACATAGACTGTAGAATCATGTTCAATTAGCAGGCAATTGGCATTGGATTAAGAAAGCATGTGCAAGTGTGTAAGGGCATGCATGCTTTAATGCTTTTGAATGAATGAATGAATAATTCATAGGTAACTCAATGCAGATGCAAATGGGGACAGACAGCCATCATAAATAATAGTCTCCCAAGTCTCCATTGCTAAGGCAGGTGGGTGGTCCATCAACCATAAAGAATTTTAAAGATGTTAATCAACTTTCAGCTTCTTCCTCAATCCTCGTACTTACATCCATACCAACACCACCAACAATCCCATTAATAGCATAATTAAAAAGAAGAAGAAAATGATTGTGGGCTGGGTTGTAGCTTCCCTTAATTTCTGGTAACACATCTCTATCTTTCATTTCTTCTGTTTTTCTACTTCCTTTTGTTTCACATTATAACATTAATTTACTACTTTTGATTTCTTTGATCTCATATCTTCACTGAACAAGTTCACTGCCACAAAGGTATTAGTTTTTTCAGTTACTAATAACAAGTGTGCTCGCACTAAGACCTCAAATGAAGCAAAGTCCTGCATAAACAGGAGATATCCTGCTGTTTAACTTGATAAAAATTCCTCTCCCTGCTGTTCAATTATTTGGATTAAATCACAATACAGAAAACTACAAGGGCAGCTACCATAACCAAAGGTCATAAATATCCTCCTGTAACTTCTGAATTCATAGCCAATTTTCACAACATCCAGCTAATAATAAGAAGATTGTTTCATGATTCCATGAAATACAAACAGAGGGATTTGGTATATCTGGCTAAGCATTTACATGACTTTGAAAGAGCTTCAGTGCCAAAGACCTTGATTCAAACATGTCAGACAAACCATTGAACCAATCTATATAGTTGCATACCATGAAAAATTTAGCAGGAAAAAAAATGTTACTAAGCCCTTGGATGAAATTTATTCTTCTCATTAGAAATACTAACATAATGCTCCAACTGGAGGATTTTGAGACAGACTACCTACATTAATCCCCCAGTCAATCATTTTAAATATGGAAGTTCCCATTTTGTCAGAATTATTGTCATGCATTTGCTATACCCTAATCTTACAACATCATTTCTAAAAATCAGGTTATTATGCATAGAAGAGTAACAAGTGGATTTTTTTTTACCATCAACATTAGGATCTTCATTATGTTTACAATGATGCGCAATACGGAAAAAGAATTCACCATTTGCTTAAATTCCTACCATAGGGATACACTTACTTATCTTCTATCAACAAAATCAAAATAAATCTGAAGCAGGCCTGCAGATGGAGAAAGATAGTAATTGCAACAAGAGAACTCCAATGACCTTATGCATACCACGTAGTAGTATCTCCGATCAAATTTTCAGCAAATGCCAAATCAAAAGGGCTTCCCGTATTCTTGTGGGAGGTGGCTGCTCCCAGCCCCGCAAAAAGCCTACATGAGAATTATCAAAGGGTTCTTTGAGTTATGAATTAGGAAGCAGCAAAAACTATGAAATTAAGAACTACATGAGAACAATTTCACCAAAATCAGTATGAAAAATTCATGATGCAACAAAAATTTAGGCGTCGCCTTTTCTGACAATAAGCAAAACCCAATACTTGATGCCATACTTCTTTTTCTTCTCAATTTCGAGAAGAAGATCCTACATTATAAATGCAATATGATTTCCCAGCCAAAACTTTCAATGGTCAAAAAATAGAATGTATTTGTATTTGATGTCTTTGTAGCAAACTAATTGAAAGGTCTGCTTCATTTGAAAATTATAATCCACAAGCTTAAAGCAACAATGCAAAATCTTAAGTGGTAAATCAACCTGACCTTGCACTTAACAGTTAAACTTTGCATAAAAAGCCACCTATACTAAAACTTGCATTGTACAGAAGTACCAATCTATTGTATGGCCTTCATGCTCTCCCCTTGATCACCTTCAAGAAGTTATCATAATTCTAAAATCCTTTTTGCCACGCATATTAATCCAATAAATTACACCTCACACGCAATGCTTCCAAGCAGATCAGCCACACACTCTAAATTCATAAGAAAATAAACCATGAAATTAAGTATCAGGCATACTTAGTGGTATCTCTCCCAGGGACATGTATATTGGATCATCATCGGCAAGGACCCCCTGAAACAACCAGTGAAATACAGTTTGCAATTAAACAGCAGTAATGAACTCAGATGTGGAATGCAATAACATAGCCATCTTTAATTATCAAACCAAATAACAGTAAACCACTACAAGATCAAGGTCAAGAATGAAACAGTTAAAGACAGTACTCATGGGCACTCAAGTTAGGCCCAGCAGCCATCATGTTTCCTCGCGTACACATTGGAAATTGGAAAGATTCTTGTTGAATGGATGATCAATTCATAGACAATGGTGGCAATACCTCTCCATTGTGAAGGACCATCTCATTGTGCAGGGGATTAATATCCCCAGGTACTGGAGGACAATCAGGAAAAGAATTGAGCAACTGTGTCATCATAAGCCCATCATAGTTATCTTGAACATCAGGAATTTGACCAGCAGCATTCTCTGAATTGTTAGGAAAACCTTCCAGGCCAGTAAACATAGTTTCTGTTCTGCGTAATTGAACAATTTAGATAAAGAAGAGAAATGCAGGTTAGAGAAATAAACATGGAATACCAAAATATTATATCATCATTAATTGTGTATATTTGAATAATGCCCCAATGAAGTAAAAAAGAAAACATATAGATAAGAGAAACATACTTTCTCTCTGATGTATCATTAGTCTTGTCTTCTTGGGCAGAATCACTCTCTAAATCAATTACTTCAATCTCTTTAAAATTACTTTGAGTCATACTGGAATTATTCATGGACAAATCCACATCAACTGGTGTAGCTTCTTTTTCTGGAATAGTCTGGTAAATAAGAGCTGGATCACTGTGACGACTCTCATTCAAGTCTGAGTTTTCCATCAGGTTAAGGTCAAAAATCTTAAATGAACCTGGAAAAAGCTGTTTCTCTTGTGCACACTCAACATAAGTTTCTCCACCTTCCTTTTGAAATTGATAGTTACTAACTGAGTACTCTTGATTAAATGGCAGAGCTGCCTTTTCACCAGGCACAGCTGTTTCCTCAAGTGAAATTGCTTTCTTCTCTCTCAAATTAGACATGTTGAAGATCTTGTCAGCTCCAGTATCCATGGATGGAAACCATTCTCTTAATTTTTTCATTCCCTCACTCATGTCATTCTCCTCCATAGTTCGTTTTTCACCTCTATCAATGACCATGGAACTGGACTTTTGGAGGCCTGGCAGCCCTTGATCCGATTCCTGCTCAATGTCATGCACTAAAACTCTATCTGGGAAAGACTGTGACCTTGTACATTTACCTTGATCAACCCCAGAAACAGAACCTAATGCTCCTTCACCCTCAACAGACTGGACAAGCAAAGGTCTAGATATTTCAGAGTTGGAGAGCCTTGAATCATGAGTTTTATTTGATAACACATCAATGGCAGAACCATCCAAGGAGCCATCTTCAACTAAGACTTTGGATCCTTGAGCAAGTTTGTTATCAGAAGTGTTTTCCTCATCATTATTTGCAACAGAATCAACCTTTCCAACTTTATACAACAAGGAAGAACGGGTTTTAGTGGGCACCTTGGCAAAGTTACCTAATGCTAGTAAATCAGTACTACTTTTTCTCAATGTATCACCCTCCTCAGCATAACTCTTGATAGATGGGTCCACTGCCTCATCTTGTTTCCGAGTTTCATCTTTAGAAGTGCGATCCTTCAGCTCCTCAGTGTCAGCATTCATGTTTGTCGTATCAACGGATTTCTTGGAGAATTCCCCATCAGTCACTTGCAGTAAACCTTTCATGCCACTGAAGGAACTTGCCCTTGAACCCATTTCCTCATGATGGTTGTCCTTTCCCGTTTCAGATTCTAAAACACTGGCTTCCTCACTTTTCAGTGCAAATTCAGCTGAACCAGACTTCTGCAACCCATTACTAATATCTTTATCAACATGTTGCTCTTCTTGATGTCCAGAATAAGAAACATCATCACTCTCCATATCAGGGGAAACTTTATTTCTCTCTGACCATGACCCACTCCTCCCATATTCTCTTCCGCAATCCGAACCATAACTCCTAAAGGATCCTCCTCTCCTCCTATCTTTCAAATAACTCTTCAAGCCCATTGAATTATGATCATCAGGGTATCTTCTACGAACAGAGTCCATATCAGAAGCAGAGTTTCCAAGACGGTTAAGGGCTGATGATCGTCCTTCTGAAGGGAGCTGCAAACTATCTCCATCTTGCTTAAAAATACCATTCTTCCATTTACCAGAAAGTATGCTTGGAGGCAGCAGCCCCTGAGAGACCAAATACTCGGCTGCAAGTCGCCCAGCTTCCATGAAAATGTCACCTCTTCGTGGTGCCGGAGCTGGCTGCTGAAATGATTTAGGCTGGCCCTGGCCACGCCCAAACCCACGGTTAAAGCTCCGGTATTCTGAATTGTAAAATCCATGGCCTCTAGCTGAACCTTCAAGGGACATGCCCATTCCCATTGGACTAGACCTGTAGCCATTTCCAGGACTTCGATGCCTTGCATGCATGTTTCCTCGGTACCTATGTAGTTAGCAAAAGAGCCAGTTGCAACCAAAACTACAAGAGTTAACACGTACTTCGAAGTAAAGACTAAGAAAAACACACCACTTATATTCCACAAAATATGAAGAACAAACTAAAAAAAGGAAAAAAGAAAAAGATCAATCTTTAGCAATTATATAGGAACTGGGTTTCACCACGAGGCATTTGTTCTAATTTGTCCACAGAACAGTGAAGATTCTTTGATTTTTAAATCCCTAGGAGAGTCAGAACAACGCACAGCCAAGCCTGTCTTTCTCACGTATAGAAATATTCTCAACTACCACAAAATCAAAATCGCTCAGAATTACAGCTACAGAAGCAATCTAGAATTTACAGCCGCCGCAAAATTCAATCTTGTTCTTGTGTAAAATAAGTAACAGAAAACCCCTCAAGAAAAATGCTCAGCTAAAGGTCTAGAAATGACGAATTTGCATAAAGCATAAGCGTCCGGTGTTAATACACATCATATACACGAAATCCAAGAATTGAGATGCAATATCAGGGCCAATTATTGTTTCCAAAAATAGTAAAAAACAAACCTTGTTGTTTTTTTTGTTGATTGTGTTGTTTTGATTGAAGAATAAACAGATCCCAGGTCAGATCTTTACAATGTTTGGGATCCAGTAAGCTCAGATTACCTCAATCAGTCCTTCATGTCAAAAACCCTAACACCATTCTTCCATTACCAAAAAACAAAAGGCAAATATTTCCGGTCATCAGCAACTGTCCGATTATGTATTTCTTTTTGATGCTTTCAGATTCGTACAAAATTTAATCTTGATGAATTCTATCTTTATACTGATTGTGAGCAGCATTAAACAGCGTTTCGTGTTGGGAACACTTATCTGTGTTGTTCCTTCCCCTCAGTTGAGATACCCCTTCCGTCAGCCAAGAAACGAGTGCCATGCCTAGGCCTGACCAAACTTTTTGACTGATCATCTCACGCCCCGTCTCAAGTACGTGTCCACGCGCTCCCCCCTCTCCCTTCTCTAATTTATTTATTATTTATTATTTAAAGCTGTTTAATTATTATTAATGAAAATAAAAATAAATTGACAAATGAAAGCAATCGAGGACGATGTGAAGGAGCCGATGAATACACGGACGGTCCGAGGTTAAATCTTTCTTAGAAAATGGAACAAACTGAATAATAAGAATATCACACACAAAAAGGAAAAGCTGTTGAATTCAAAAAATGTCAAGCGATGAGAGGCATCCGCTGAGATCGAATCTAGAAGACTTGGAATCAGCTGCCGGAGATCAGCCGAATAGAAATGGTATACCTACCGGCACTAGCACAATCAAGGATCTCTTTAAACAATTGGATCGCGGATTTTCCGGCCGACGCCACAGTTTCAAAGATCATGAGCACCGTTCCAACTCGAATTCGCATTCTCATTCCTCGTCCATCGTGGATCATCATTACGTGGACAGCCGTGATGTTCTTGCGGATGGTGCGCCTCCTGAATGGGCGCTGCTTCTCATCGGATGCCTTCTTGGCCTCGCTTCCGGTTTATGCGTCGCCTTATTTAATTATGGGGTTAGTTGTTCTAATGTGCTTTCGTTTTGACGGAATTTGATATAATCTCGTATCCGGATTGGTTTCTGAGATTAAGAGACATCGGTTTGGTTAAAAGTTCTAAATTTTAGGATAATTAATGTTATTATATAGGTGATTAATGCTGTACGCTTAGGTGCTTCTTTTAGTTCGGTTTCAGTTTTTGTGATTTGAAGAAAAAAAAATTTTCTGCAAATATTGATCTCAATCGGTTGGTTTTTTAACTTAATTTAGGTTCACATAATACATGAATGGACCTGGGCGGGAACTCCTAATGAAGGTGCGGCTTGGCTCCGGTTACAGAGACTAGCTGACACTTGGCATCGAATTTTACTGATACCAGTGACGGGAGGTGTTATTGTTGGAATGATGCATGGTTTGCTTGAGATATTGAATCAAATAAAGCAATCGAGTTCTTCAGACAGACAAGGTTTTGATTTGGTTGCTGTAGTCTTTCCTACAATAAAGGCCATACAGGCTGCTGTTACTTTGGGTACTGGTTGTTCTTTGGGTCCTGAAGGTCCTAGTGTAGATATTGGAAAATCATGTGCCAATGGTTTCTCTTTAATGATGGAAAACAACAGAGAAAGGAAGATAGCTCTTGTTGCAGCTGGCGCAGCCTCTGGAATTGCTTCAGGTATTCAATTGTTTACATATCATAACTATATCAGGCTCTGCATGTACTTTTATCACTAAATCTTAGTTAGCTTTGATCTAGAATATGAAAAATGCTTGATCTGGTACTTCTGCTGCGTTTTTACTTTTTAACCTCAAACCAAACTCATATTTTCCTTTTGTTTTTTCTTTTCTTTGAGTGTAATTCATTTTCTATTCATTTTGTTGCCCTTTGTAATTAAATATAGCTGCTTTGTACAATTGCTTGATATGAACTTGAGATCCAGCTTTCTTTTTGAAAATGTGCTTTGAGAGTTATTATCAAGCTTCTTGCACATGTCTGCCTACTTCTTTTTCATTGTTGAAAGTGCTAATCTTACTTGTTCATTTTTTCTCTTCAGGTTTTAATGCAGCTGTAGCTGGTTGTTTCTTTGCTATTGAAACTGTGTTAAGACCTCTACGTGCTGAAAACTCGCCACCATTTACAACCGCAATGATAATTTTGGCCTCTGTCATATCATCTACTGTATCAACTGTTTTGCTTGGGACAGAATCAGCCTTCACAGTGCCTTCCTACGATTTGAAATCAGTTGCCGGTATTTCATCTCATTCTTTATTTATTTCATCAATTTGATTTTCTGGTATGTCATATTCCCCAACCCAATCAAGCCAGTGGATCTGTTATAACCTAGATCAATTTAAGCCAACAAATTTAATAATCGACTGTTATAACCGGCACAACTCAGGTGTTGGGCCATGAGATGAGGATGTTATGGGCCTGCTTGAACAAGCCCAAGCGGGCTGAGTTGCAGCTGTACAATTATATGTTAGGTAGGAAGTTTTGATCATAATTCAAGCCCTATTATTATATGTTAGTGTGGACCAAGGGCCTAGTTGTAACTGTTGTATGAATCAAAATATATTTAACCATGGGAGTCATCAAACAAGCATATTTCATCAGTCATATTCATTTTCTAGCACATTTATCAACATTTGATTTCAATGCAGTGTTTCCAATTTTGTATATTTATTTAGACATTGCCTTGCAGAACTACCTTTGTACCTGATATTGGGCATGCTATGTGGTGTTGTAAGCGTAGCCTTCAGCCGCTTGGTTGCTTGGTTCACCAAATCATTTGAATTTATCAAGGAAAAGTTTGGCCTTCCTGCTGTTGTCTGTCCTGCTTTAGGTGGTTTAGGAGCCGGAATAATTGCTCTCAAGTATCCGGGCATACTATACTGGGGTTTCACAAATGTTGAAGAAATCCTACATACTGGGAAAACTGCCTCAGCTCCTGGAATTTGGTTGTTAGCTCAACTAGCTGCTGCTAAAGTTGTGGCTACAGCTTTGTGTAAGGGGTCTGGGCTTGTTGGTGGCCTTTATGCACCCAGTTTGATGATTGGTGCTGCTGTTGGTGCTGTCTTTGGAGGTTCAGCTGCAGAACTTATCAATAGAGCTATTCCAGGGAATGCTGCTGTTGCACAGCCACAGGCATATGCTCTGGTAAATTTTCTATTTTGAGATTGCCTTGCAGAAATATATTTATACTTGATATGGTATGAAGATGATTTTGTTGGCTAATTAGAATTATTTCAAACATTTATTGCAGGTTGGGATGGCTGCTACATTAGCTTCTAATTGTTCAGTACCCTTGACCTCAGTTCTTCTTCTGTTTGAGTTGACTAGAGACTACAGGATATTGCTTCCTCTCATGGTAATTGATCCACGGTCTGTTTTGATAATTTTTTTGGACATTTCTTGCTGCATGTGAAATGCCTAAAAGATCAGTCTTTTACCTGATAAGCTTTTGACTGAGCTAGATAATTATATAGGTGTACTTCTTGATGCAAATGCATCTCCGGTGCTGCTTAGCACCTATGAAATCAGTTCAAGGAAGTGTTTTGGGCTTTTGCTCCCCGGGATGGATTTTTTAATCATCCTGATCTGATTTTACTGCTAGATGGTTAGCATATATTTTGGCTTTACTACATGACAGCAATACTGGCTTCATATTATCAAAAGCACTACATAATTCTCAGGATGCTGGATCTAGAGAGGGCATATGATTTCCATTTTAGTCTGGTTGGACAAATATCTTCCTGCATCTCTCATGTTTGGCATATATGTGTACGCCATTTATTGAAAATAATGTCTTCAGAAACAATATGGAAAACATTAAATTCTCTAGTACTGTGTTAACTTTGCAATTGCACAGGCATGCTTGTAAGGCAAGCACAATTGCAAATTGTATTACCATAACTTAGCATTCTGTTATTGTTGAATTGTTGTTTTCATCAAAGAGTTTTCATTGCTTGATTTTGTTTCTCCAATTTTGCAAGTAGGGAGCTGTTGGATTGGCAATATGGGTTCCCTCTGTGGCGAACCAGACCAAGGAGACAGAAGCATCTGATACGCAGACTTCGGCAAGGGGTTATTCTTCTCTTTCACCTACTGAAGATAAAAATGAAGTTATGTGGAGAAGAGTTGATGGTGTAGATGATCTAGAACTCTCTGTCATAGAAAATGCTGCTCACAGTGAAGCAATAAATGAAGATATGGTCTTGGAAGAATTGAAGGTTCAGTTTTCTTCATTTCCTTTCATAATTGGTTATCAAAGTGGTTGGGATTGTTTTATGCTCGATCATTTCGTCTTCTCACTAATTGGCATGCAGATTTTTTTCATTATTTAATGTTTGCTTGAGACTAAATTTATGAAATTCTCTGTCCCTCCTTGTCAGGTTTCTAGGGCCATGTCAAAGAACTATGTGAAGGTTACACTCAATGTAACTTTGAAAGAAGCAATAAAAAGTATGCATGATGGCCAACAGCATTGTGTCCTTGTTGTTGACAATGAAGATTTTCTGGAGGGAATACTAACATATGGTGACATTAAACGTTTTTTGTCCAAGAAGTCTAGCGATGCTTCCAAGGGCGATTCAACAGTTTCAGATGTATGTAATTGCAAGCTCACCCTCTATTTTATCTTTATAAAAATAACTTTGTTACTTATCTTTGTTTTTAATACTCTCTCTCTCTCTCTCTCTCTCTCTCTCTCTCTCTC
Source organism: Xylocarpus granatum (assembly GCA_019650275.1). Taxonomy (NCBI): domain Eukaryota; kingdom Viridiplantae; phylum Streptophyta; class Magnoliopsida; order Sapindales; family Meliaceae; genus Xylocarpus; species Xylocarpus granatum. The sequence continues at coordinate 243,229 of BNST01000516.1, read as the reverse complement.
TCTCTCTCTCTCTCACACACACACACACACACACACACACAATGACAACAAACTTATCTTCATTTTATGCAACATAATGGTTGCTCATCAATTATTAACCCCTCAGAAGAATTTGCATACATTTGGTGATACATATGTTTTCCTACAGAAGTTACATTGCTGCCTTAATTTTAAACTCTTGAACTTTTTGTTCACTATATCTACATCCTTAGTGATGATATTCTAGTGAAAATTTTTTACAGGTGAATGCGTGTCTTGTCTCTTCTATTTGTACTCGAGGCATAAGCTATCGAGGGCGACAGCGTGGACTTCTAACCTGTTACCCAGACACAGATCTGGCAATTGCCAAGGAGTTAATGGAAGCCAAGGGGATCAAGCAGTTACCTGTAATTAAGCATGCTAGAGAACTCCAAAGACAAAGGAAGCAAAGAATTGTTGCTATTCTTCATTATGATTTGATTTGGAATTGTCTCAGGTTCTTACTGGTTTTTCATTCAATGTTTTCTTTTCATTTCCCTTTTTAAACATTTGTTTTTTATTCACCATAGATGATGTTTGTTTTCTAGTTTTCATTCTTACTGCATCTTAATTTTATTTATTGATCATCAAACTGGTAGAACATATTGTAGGAAAGCAATAAGCCATTAACACTTCTTAATTGTTGTGAATAATATAAAGGCATGGCAGCATTAATTGCTGTTTTAATTACGGATTAGTTCAAAATTGGTTGCTAATTGCATCTTCTTGATTAAATTCTTAGGTGCTAAATAAAATTTCAAATTATTGAACCATGGCTTACAGTCTACTGTTTAATGTCTTTACAGAGAAGAGATAAATCACCGGAAATCGGTTTATCAACAAAGACAAGACAAAAGTCTTGAGGAGATCCATTGATGTGGTGATGCAGTGGATTCATGATTTCCAAATGATTCTGAAACTCTCGTCTTCATAGTCCTTTCACCAAAATACAAATATCTTGAGTTTCCCATTTTAGGTTTTGCCGATATCCCAGTCCCTTTAATGTAGCAAAATTACACCTTGTACATGTTTGTTTACACATCAATCAGTAGCAGTATTTTAGTGAAGAAAAGGAATTGAAGAATCAAGAGTTCAAAGCCAAATTTTGCTCTGAAGCAAACTAGCTGTATTATTGCTGCGGACATCTGTTTGGTAGCATGTTCTCTTCAGCTGATCTTCATATACTAATTTATTTGATGTCTGTTTATTTTATTGTTTCTGGTCCATAGTTGAACAGATCTTAATTGAAAGTGAGAAGAAGAATCTTGACAGACTATGTATGCATGTATGTATATAGATATGCATGCATGTAGTTGCCGGCTTAGTCTTTCCTTGATTTGGTGTAAAATACAAAGGAGAGCAAAAATTAGGGAGATGGCAGAGAGGGCTCCAAATAAATCATTATTTGCCATAAATTGAACACTTGCCACTTAAAAGAGAATTCAAAATTGAAGAACAAACTGATTTTTAAATTTGCAAGGGAGAGACCAAAGAGATTATATGGGGGAGGGTGAAAGCATCCAAGCGCGGTTATAACATTGCTAACTATCTATACTTGGATAAAAATTCTGGCAGGAGTGCACCACCACTCAGCATCAACAGAAGGGGTCACTACCTGTCATGTCATCCATTATGCAGAAATTCTACCAATATCTTCAAGGGTCCATTGTCCGATAGCAGGCCAGCAAGTCAAAAAGAATGGAGGCAAGCAAATGGGTTAACTGCTGCTATAAGAAGTGAAATTGAATCGATTGTTTCCATTTTGTTGGATCATATATCAACTATTGTCCAGATGAATATTATACCATGCAAAAACATGTCCACTTGGGCATGATAGGAAGTAATGGAGCTTAGCATATTTGGAATTGGTAGTCTTAAAGAACGTCATTAGAGAGACAGACAGACATAAAAGGAAAGAAGAAACCCCACATATTATCACATCAAATATTGTAGGAAGGAGTGCTCCACCACCTCGCAAGGGACTTTTCCTTGCGGGTTTCTGATAAGAGTACAGCCTTTTACATGCGAATGCATATTTCATCATTTTCCAATACATGAAAATTTGGCACAGCTTTACAATGACCAAAGAATCAATCATAAGATGAATCATAAATGGAACTGAAATTTTATGTAAAGATTTATATAAATATTACTACTTTCCTCAGGAACAACAAAATGATAGCAGTGATAATAATAATAATAATAATAGAATCCAATCAAATAAAAGCATAAGCATTTACATCTGAGGTCCAAGCGGTAACCTACTCATAAGCTGCTGGTAAACTGCTGAATGATTCGACAAGTTCAAAGCAGGTTCAGATATTGGTTCCACCTTTGGTTCTCCTTTTGCCATCATGAAACCCATTTCACTCCCCTGGCGTTGCTGTGCCAAGTATGGATGAACCGGCAAAACAGGCAGCTCTGCTTGCCCAGGGCCCAGTCCTGCCATAGCTAGATTGGCTAGCCCTGGTTGATTCATTCCAAATGAGAAGCCAGGAGAAGGTCCCAGCTGCTGCCTTCCAGGTACTCTGAAAGAACCAAATGATGCAGGTCTATTAAATCTTGCCATGCTGTTGTGAATTTGTAATGGCTCAGGCCTGTGTATTTGTCCAGCTGCAGCAGCAGGATGTGCAGTGACAGCACTGGAGGAGCCAGAATTAACATGACTACTATTGCGAGCAGCAGGTACATCATGGTTGTGCTTTCCCTCATATGTGGTGATCACCGATTTCAGGTCATGTGATGCCCTCTCCACATGCTTTCTCACTGTGCAGCCGGCACTAGTGCACTTATAATAACTCCTACATGATATCAAGAAGTTTCAGTTTAATGCTGCTGTTAGAATTGGATTATTGCTTTAAACATGCTGGGCTAATGTTTTGTGAGTGTGAGAAAGATGAAGACTAAAGAAAGTAAAACTAAAGGATTCCAATCACAACCTTGGATTTGGATTTCCTTTCACAACTTTCTGCCCATACTTGCGCCAACGGTATCCATCATCAAGGATGTCCACCTCACTAGTTGTCTGGACCACAACTCTAGGTTCACGAATAGCTCTAGTGGCTCCACTCATTTCTGTTGCATAAGCTTCAATTTTCCTGAGATATCAAGTAAAATTAGAACATTCCCACAGTGAACTTATTATTACATAGTAGATATCATAGCATAGATACGGAAAAAATTATACCTCCTCTTTGACTCAGATTCATCTTCTTCACCATCATATCCAACACTGCCATGTGTTGCTTGATCATCTTCATCCTCTTCATTAGAAAAGGTAGATGAGGCATCCATCGCATCACCTGATTCAAGGTGATTGCCATTTTGGGCCTGTAAAGAGGAAGATTGGTTGTAGTATTCAGGACCCACAGATGCTGATGATGTCACCTCTACATTGTCATGTCTCCAATCAGGAGTTCCACCAATAGTCCCCTTCTGTGTATTTGCCCACACAGGATCACCATCAGCACCACTCTGCATTCCAGCCTGCTCAGGGATGTCTAGCTGCATGTCAAGAAGTGGGCTAGACCCAATTGCTGATCGGCGATTAGGTGGTGGCTTTGGGTGGTTGTGAGCCCCTTTGTATATTATCTCAGTTATGTGACCTTCATGAGATCTCTCCACTTTCTTCTTGACCGGACAATTCAGATGTGTGCATTTGTAATAACTACGTGGGTACTCACTGCCCTTCACTTGTTTTTGTCCATATTTTCTCCAATTATACCCATCCTCAGAGGATGCACCTCCACCACCAGCTACCATGGTATCTCCGCTGGCTCTTTGATCTCCTTCTTCATCCTGTTGCTCATCAAGAGGTGGAGAGTGTTCAGTACTACCACTGACAGTATCAAAAACCCTTTGATCAGCTGAGATGGTATTACACCCATTTTCTTTTTCAGTTGATGCTCTGGAGAAGTCTGTTTGAAGGTTGAGGCTGTTTCTGTATTGAGAATGGACTTTGGTCGCTTCCACATTTTGAGAATGATGGGGATTCTCGGACTGAACAGAAACCTCAACACTAGGAAAGCAGTTCTGAGGAAAAGTAAAAGTCATCTGTAAGTACCAGTCAAACAATATTCAGCAGACAGAAAACGAAGAATTGTTTAGCTCGTTGCATAATAAATCCTCCTATATTGTGCTTACCTTATTTGTTACCCCAAGGGAAAAAGAACCTGATTCTGCAACAGACTTAAATGCAAATGATGTATTGATGTCCTCAAAAATGTTATCTTTAGATTTAGCAGGGGCCTCCAACATAAACATAGAACTTTTACCACTACCATTCGGGACAAATGGAAACTTTCCAGTTGTTGGAGATGGTTGCGCCTGCAGTAGTATGGGTTCAATAATTAGAGAGTGCCGCCAAAAATTCAATAAAACTAAATTCACTTTTTAGTGGAGCTCTCAACCGAAACAATCTTCACCTCAGCATAAGCAAAGACATGAACATAACATACAAAAAAGACAAGAACTGGAATCTTATTTGGCTCCTAAATGTCTTACACAATTATTTGAGAAGACCTATTGCTAGATTCTATCTTCTCAAATTCCATACAGTACTAAAGCGTGAATCAATCACCATCAGAAAGATAAGAATCAACAAACAACAGGTAGCATTTCTGCAAATAAGCTCACCAGAGAATTTGAAAGGAAAACTGGAGACTCCAGTAGTGTTGTTGGGCTGAGACCAGGTGGTATTGTTAAGTAAGGAGATCGAACATCAGGGTTCAGAGAAAGGTCAGATGATCTAATGCTTTCTGTATTCAACCTTGGAGCATTAAACCCAGCTCTGGCCGCCAACCTTGATTTCTGCTCAGAAATTTGACCTAATTCAGTGGATGCACCAGTTTGCAACGTGTCCTTTTTGCTAGTATTTCTTGATTTCATCTGCTTTTGAGATCCTAAGAAGAGCCCATTACCTCCATTTTCACTAGGTGATTCTCTGGAGCTGATATCATCCCCGGATATTGCTGTGAGAAAGGTTCTTGGACTTGGACTAGGAGGCACCCAATCTCCAATTACTGCAATGTTATCATCAATTCCAGCCATGAGAATTCCAACTTGTCCAAAGGTCAGGTCAACGTAGAATCAAGGTCTTGCGCAAAGGTTGAATTCCTGAAAGGTTCATTCACAAAGTACACGATGGAATCAATGACCAATGGCGGCCTACAGAAAAAGTAGAAATAGATTGGAGAAAAGGATTTTAGCTGCAGAGGAGATGTGGGATTGTATTAAAACAGAATTTGAATTTAACTTAAAGAAATAAAACTGTGTAGTGGATGTAGGTTCACTAAAGACAACCCAAAAAATCCATGAAGTCGGAAGGTTCCATTGTAGGTTTTTGATTCTTCATCTCAGAGACCAAAAGGAGTACAAAGCTGCAATTTTGACTAGACGTTTATCAAACGATTTGATATAGACACAAGAGAATCTTCACAAAATTGCATAGACAAACTGGAATAGATGAAAGAACACACATGTAAGATTATCTAGAACATGCCATAATTCATTAATGGAACAACATTATCTCCTTACCTTCCTCAACTCTGCAATTCACAAGAGTAAGTTTCCTAAATGAGAAAAAAAATCCCAAGATTTAGGACAAAACCCAAAAAATTTACCCTTTAAGAGGAGTGAGGAGATGGCAACAGAAAATCTAAATGGATGGGAGATAAATTGACAATATTACAATTTTGATAAAGTTGAGCTGCAGGAAACTAATCATTTAAATCCACTGAACCTAACATATGTAGAAAACCAGTTGTTGAAGTCATGGTGCCCATCAATCAGGATCTAATAATGATAAGAAAACTGACATTTAAAAAAAAATCCAGATTAGAAACGAAAAAGAAGAAATTACATAGATCATAAAATCTTTCAAAAGATCATTAGAGTGAGAGTGGTACCTTAAATTTGCATATACATAGACAAATATTTTCCAAAATGGAGAGGCACAAAACATAAAGGAGCAAAAGCAAACCAGAAAGAGATAGGAAGAGAGAGAAGAGAAAGAGAAAGAGAAAGAATGATTAAAAATGATTACCTGATTGATTAAAGAGTCAAAGCTAAACGAACAAGACCCACCACCACCACCACCACCACCACCACCATCAACAACAAGAGCAACCCCTAACCCAACCCGGCCCGACCCACCTCAGACTTTTCTTCGCTTTTCTTATTCAAAGTGTAAAAAAGGAATCTTTTTTTCTCTTCTGGTGTTGGTCTTATAGCTCAAAATCAAACGAAATGATGATGGTATTTTTTATAATTTCGGAAAAGCCATAACAGAACCCAGAAGAAATACATCATATAACATTTATGTCTTCAATGCAATCTTCGAGGAATGAAAAACGAAAATAAAAACAAAGAAAAGCTCAAAAGCAACAAGAACAAAGCTTACACATTTACCTCCCCACCTTGTTTCGTTGATTGCTGTCTACTATTCCTTTTAACTAATCATTCATCTTTTTGTTTGTTTCTGGACTGACCACAGCCAATAAAACACTGCCATGTATCACCCGTGGGGATATAATTGTCCTCAAAGTAGTGATGTAATTGGTTGCACGGAAGAATTGTAGGAAAGTGAATTGCAGGTGTAATTAGCAATAATTGTAAAATTATAATTGGTGAATATGTGTAACGTTAAGGTGTCAAGTGATTTGGGTGCCTAACACCTGTACCCTTGCAAAGTGAAAGATGTTATAACCGCCAAACCCAAATGCCCCTTTTGGATTTGTGCTTCCATAATCTTGAAAATGTTTATGGAAAACACAACCCATTTCCCATATTTGTTTTTGTTTCTATTTTCCTCCTTTGGTAACCTAATTATGCGTCCATTGTCATATTACAATCTCAGTTTTGTATTGTGTAAGTTTTATCTTGAGGGCCTTCAGTCATCAAACCAATTTGGTACTCCATTAACTCAATCAATTCATTCAATGATTCAAATTCATTGGATGGAGTAAAATTAAGATATCACTTTGTTAGTTGGGGGTGAGAGCTCTTCGATGATTTCTTTTTTCATTGTAATGGTAAAGAATCAAATCATAATCATAATAACACCACTTTGTTGATTGATTTGCTAGGAGCCTTATCTACACATTGATCCAATTGATAGGATGTGTTAAATTATGCTGTAACTTTAATCCAATCACTTCAATACACGAATCATTGATTTCGACCAAGTTCATTAAATCAAATTAAACCCACTTGATTCAATACTTAAAACGTACAAATACTCATGTGCCATGCATATCTTACAAGAATTAAGCCTCGATTATGCATGAAAACTCTTATACTATTGAAGCAAATTAACCAATTGTAATGTCAAATGTTAACCAAGTGGATAATCAGAGCCACCAAGAATGGAATGGGAGAAATAGTGGGGACAATACAAATGCCACTCACCTAATAAATTCTTAGAACACCGTTTAACCCACGATACACTGGAAAAAGGACAAAAAGGAGAACAATTCTCAAAATTTAAAGCCATGTATTTGGAATTTTATGAAAATGGTGTACATTATTTTTGTGATATAATATAGCAGAATGAAAAGGGAATCATATTAGATTGTTTATATTATTGTTATATATAATATTGCAGCACGACAAGGACTGGTTGACGATGAATTGTTATCTCCAATTTTATTCTAAATCCTGATGATATCTTGCCACACCCACTTGTGTAAATTCTAGTAATATCTTCTTTATTATGTTATTGGTTTGGTTATTGTTAGTTGCCCACTACTATATTATAAAGTCATTGCCATATATTCCCACAAAGCTTCTACCCGGTTCACTCTTTCTTTTTCATTTATTTGTTTATTTATGTTCACACGAGAGAAAGAGCTAAAACCCACATGAGCAACCGAAGGCAAACTTCTGTTAAACCCATTTAAAATTGGAAAAACATTGAAATTGCATGAACTACAATCAATTAGGTGAGTTCAAGATTCAAGTTGTGCAATCTCATGAGTTGCATTGTTGTTGTTGGTTCAATGGGATGATTTGATTCGATATTTAAAGTCTTTCATTAACGAATGATGGGCTAATCAATTATCATCATCCATGGTTTTTGGATTCTTTTATGAGAACATGGGGGTGGCAATTGTCTGAGATTTTGTTTGGGCTACCTATGTCTTGGGCAAAACATACAGATTTTGCTCCTCTTGCGGGGCTTGGAAGAGCCTGCCGGTTTCATGTTTAAACCAAGCTATCAATAATATATAACTGGACAAAAAAGGAAATCTTTGAGTTGAATCTGTCACAAGAACTGAGAAAAAGAATGAACCAAAAAGAAAAAGAAAAAAAAATGAAGGAAGAATGGAGCCAAAAACTGGCACCAGAGCAGAGCATGAAAAAATTGTTTGATATGCAAAGAACGTGCCAACTGGGTAGATAACTGATGATACATTGCATGGAAAACTAATGCCTGCATGCAAAATAGACATCAATAACAGCTAACAAGCAGTATTTCAGTCTTCTTCTTCTTCTTCTTCTTAATGTACATGAACTACTTCATTGGTGGGCAGTTTTATTTTCCGCCGCCCAGTCAAAAAGATACTTTGACCAAGTCTTTGTCTCTTTGCTCGGCAGTGCTGCTGCTCTTGCCAATGTCATTGTTTTTTTTTAAATCTTTTGTTTTCAATTAACCAGACACAAAAACAAAAAAAGACTGGTGGAATCACTCCCCATAAAAGGGATTGGATGATACATTGCTTTTATGTTAAAACCTTGCATGCAATCTTCATCAATCATAAAGAACTAACTGCACATACAATATAGCAGCATCTTACTTTTTTGTGAGAGAGCCATGAATAGATAACCAAAATATGTCATGGAATCAGCAATTTGAACAAACAGGGAAATTTATCAAATAAAAAAGTGGCTTCAATGGTTTAAATTCGATCAGCATGTTGGATGTGTATGATTTTTCAAAGATGGGTGTGTCAGAATTCAGGACACAGGAAAGAAATGTGCTCTTGAGGTGGGGACCTGGGAGAGAAAATTTGGGAGCCAATAACGTTTGGGAGTCTTCCATTTCCAAGCAACGACTTAGAATTTTCGGTCAGGTCAGCTGGTGAAGTAAATCAAGTCTGTCAAATTGGGATTCTTTTCTGGACTGAATTCCATGACTCTCTACTCGAGGTACTGCTGCAACTCAGCTAGAGGGGTCCCACCGCACCTTGACCATTGAAAACTGGGCTGGGCCTAACTTTTAAGCCCATTAGGGCCCAATACTCCGGCTTCTGAACCTGCCAGTGGCAATGTTGGAAATTGGATGTACAGAATCACCATTCACTTGTTTTTCTTCTTTTTTAAAGGGGCATCATTGATTCATTATCGAGCCACAGAGAGTTTAAGTCAAAAGTTTAATAAGTGATTGCGGAGCAAAGATACCAAAGTACTTATACTCGTGAAGAGTTAGTGATCCAAGATGGTCCAAAAGTGACAGTGAGAAAAGAATAAAGCAGACAAAACTCTCATATCAAACAGTGTAAAGAACAATCATGCAAGAACATGCAAATGAATGTATGATGACATAAATGTGGAATTAAAAAAATTTAACTGAGGGCTAAAGCCAGAATTCTTGGGCCATAATTAGAGACATAACAAATCTTTGACATTCAAAAGCATATCAGATTATGTCGAATATCAAAGGCTACATTACAATTGTTTACTTACTGTAGACTGTTTAGCAGGATCATCTAATTATCTGTTAGATGGAAACAAATTCTTCAAGCTGATGATATGAGTCTGCAGATCCATAACTTCATATGTGCAGAAGTAACAGTGATTTTTGAAAGTCATTGCCCTTTCGTTTCATAGTTTTAATGCAGATTCATCAACTTATGGATGGTCAGTGCAGAATAGTAACTACAAATATAGAGCAACTCTGTGATACAGAAAGCACTGATTATACACAAACATTCATGAAATCCCTGCCTCTATTTCATAGACGCATATCCAAATTCCAAATATTCAGTTTAATTAACCACGGGCGAAGACGCAGCCTCATGTCTAACAGGCATTATTAACTCTAAATACCTCAGGAGTTCAGGTTAGGAAGATCAATTTGATGGTTCAGGTAAGGTTAAGCTATTGTTAGGCCAAAACAATACTGGAAACACACCCAGCATAGATGCAGATGTACAGTTGTATCCCTGAACCAATTGCGTAAATCTTTCTCTCAAATTCAATAATCAACAGAATCAGTTAATAGCGCCATAAATCTGATGACAATTATGACTTTTAACTTTCTCAAATAATGCTATTGCTACAACTTTACAAAATGTTTATCTCACTTATCACGTTCCAACATTCTACGAACAACAACTGGCGATTGTTACAAACAAATAGTAGAACATCAATTAGCAAAACTGCGACGAGAAAAAGCTACTGGCCAAGGAACAAAGTCTTTAAGTCTTTACTAACAGAAACGATGATCAAAGGAAACAAAACATAACTTATCCAACTTACAGCAGCTGAAAGACCCCCGTTACTTTGTTCCTCAATGTTTTCTCTGTCTCATCTGGTGTTCTATTTACACTAGGGAAGGATAAACCTCATCTCAAATATCAGAGGTTCAACTCACTGATATTGCATCTGTGTAGCCTTAGCATGACCAAGTGGTAGAAAAACATTTTACTCATTAACCTGAACTAGGTTCTTTCTCTCGCAATTCTTCAATAACTGTGTCTTTCAGTGTGAAACTATCAAGGCTATCGCCTTCTGTATCAACTTGAAGCTCTTTGAACATGGCCATTACCTGTATCATGGTCGGCCGCTTGAATGGCCTGTCATCTAAGCACTCAAAGGCAATCCTCAGATACTGGAACAGTTCAGTCTCATCAGATTGCTCAGTTATCAGCTTGGGATCCAGTATCTCATTGCTTCTCTTCTCTTTATGAAGCTGCTTTGCCCATCCAACTAGGTTGTTATCATCACCAAACTCAGATGGATCTATCGGCCTTTTACCTGAAAGAAGCTCTAGCAGTATGACACCATAACTATAGACATCGCCTTTTGTTGTGCAACGGAAACTCTGGTAGTACTCAGGGGGAACATAGCCAGGAGTTCCTGCAAGGGTGCTCACACTTAGATGAGTATCCAGAGCATTCACCAATCTTGCCATGCCAAAATCTGAAACCCTGGCCTCAAAATTTTCATCCAGTAGAACATTGCTAGACTTCATGTCACGGTGAATAATGTGAGGTATGCAACTATGGTGAAGGAATGCAAGGCCTCTAGCTGACCCTATAGCAATCTTCTTTCTAGCTGCCCAGTCAAGTGTTGTGCCCCCTCCTTTGGCCGTCTCATGAAGGACAGACTCCAGACTTCCCCATTTCATGTACTCATACACAAGAAGCCTCTCCTCACCAATTTTGCAGTACCCCAGCAAAGGAACCAGGTTTCGGTGTTTAATCTTCCCAATAGTTTCCATTTCTGCCATAAATTCTCTGTCTCCCTGACCTGTAACATGAATTAATTTCTTAATTGCAACAACACAGCCATCTCTAAGTTGTGCCTTGTAAACCTCACCAAACCCTCCAGAACCTATCAAACTATCAGCACTGAAACCATTAGTGGCCTCAAGCAAATGGGCAAAGGTCAGCTTCCGCAGAGGTTTCTCAAATGTGGCAACATTAATGCTCAGTGGCTCAGGAACACTGGAAAGTTTCCAGCTACTGCTGCCTGAAGTTGGAAGGCTTTCAATGTATTTCTCTCTCTGTTCGTCCTTCTTCTGGTCTTTCTTCACTTGATATAAAGCTAATGTGAGTCCAAGGATACACAGTAAGAAGAATGCGATTCCAATGACCACACCTGCTTCCACAGTCCGCTTCTTTTCCGTGGGGTGAAAAGTTACTGCATGGCTACCAGAGCCACAAGGTGACAAGGGCAACCCGCAGAGGCCAGAGTTGTTCTCATATCTGGAGGCTGGGAAAGTAGTCAGTTGTCCTCCAGAGGGAATGAGACCAGATAAATTGTTGTTGGACACATCAAGGTCATTGAGAAAAGAGAGAGTCCCTAATGACCCTGGGATATATCCTTGAAAATTATTGTGAGAGAGATCCAGAACTCCAATTGCTTTCAACCCTCCAAAGCTGTCAGGAATATGACCCATTAACTTGTTGTGTCCCAAATTCAAGACTTGCAAATAATTCATTGAACCAAAACTCTCGGGAAGAGTTCCTGACAAGGAATTATAGGAGAAATCAAGATAGATCATGCTGCCATTGCTGGTGAATGTATACATTGTCATGCCAGAGTAAATTCTAGTTGATGGGCAAGAGTGAACCATGGGAAAGCCTTCCAGCCTCTCAGGTCGGACCCCCTCAAATTCTACTAATCCTCCAGCACCCCTACAAGCTGTACCGCCCTCATTTCTCACAAATGCAAACTGCTTTCCTGAAACAATTCCGGGCATTACTAGGCCAGTTTGGTCAGCGAGTGCAGATGGGAGAGAACCACTGAGGTTATTGCTGTTCAAATCAAGCCAAATGAGACTCTTGCACTTGCCAAGCTGAGGTGGGATCTCTCCACTAAGAGAATTGTTACCCAATTGAAGTATTGCAAGATTAACAAGATTTCCGATGCCACCAGGGATTTCTCCAGTAAGTTTGTTGCTTGAAAGTGAAACCCATATCAATTTTGTGCAGCTGGCAATGGACTGTGGAATGCTTCCAGCGAGGCGATTGTTGTTAAGAATTAAGGTCTCCAGGTTTCCTCCACTGACACAAATGCCTTCTGGGATTTCACCTGTGAGGTCGTTTGCCCAGATAACCAAATCAGAAAGATTTGGCAAGGACCAAATCTCTGATGGAATTGGACCGCTCAAGCTGTTGAAACTAAGATCAATCGATTTTAAATTCTTGCAATTTCCTAGCTCCAAGGGCACAGTTCCTGAGAGGTAATTGTTGGGTAAAACTATCTTTTCCAGAGCTGAAGGATTAGGAGACGAACAGAACCCTGATGGTATATTTCCTGTAAAGCGATTAGAACTGAGATCGAGTACTCGAAGTTGAGTACAATTCGTCAGAGGCAGCGGAACAGGACCACTTATGTTGTTGTATGGTACATAAAGATATATCAGACTCGAAAGCTTACTTACAACCGTGGTGAGAAAATTTCCCGAGAGAAAATTGGTGCCAAGATTGAGGCTGCGCAGAGAAGAGCACGATGTGAAAGTTGAGGTCAATTCACCAGTAAACTTGTTGAATGAAAGGTCAAGCTCCTGGAGAGTCCCACAGGCCTGTCCCAAATCAGCCGGGATCTGACCAGAAAAATGATTATGCGCTAAAGACAGCTGCTTCAAATTCTTGAAATTTCCGAAAAGCAAACCGGGAATTTCACCCTGTAGGGCATTATGGGACAAGTTAAGCGTCTCTAGAAGCTGACAGTCCTTCAGGCTTGCTGGAAATTCAACCCCAGAGAGGATGTTTTGGGAGAGATTGAGCGCAGTGAGGTTGCCGCAGTGTCCAAAATCAAGGTCGGAAAATTTGCCAGTGAAGTTGTTGTGGGTGAGATCAAGATACTTGAGAGACCCAGGCGAGTCTGCTACGAAGTTAGGCGGTATCTCGCCTGACAGAAGATTGTACGAAAGGTCAATAGTTGAGATACTCGTGCAAGACGATGGAGTCGTACTCAGTTTTCCGGCCAGCTTATTATCAGAGAAGTTGAGCAGATTCAAGTTCTGGCAACTGGAAAGACTATCGGTCAAAAGGCCAGAATCTGAAATCCGATTGCGAGACAGGTCAAGCTGGAGAAGAGAAGGACCAATATGGAGACTACCACCAGATATTGAATTGAGGGAAAGGTTAACATAAGCCAGACGATCACAGGAGTGAAAGAAAGATCTATCAGGAAGAGGGCCCGTGATGTTGTTCGAAGAAAGGTCAATTGTCTCAATGCTGCAGGAGCTAGTTTTGGATGTTGACAGATCACCAGCAGAGAAAAAATTGTCCTGCAAACTAAGATATCGAAGATACGGCAGGGCTGTGAGAGTAGGGAGATTTAAACTACCAGTGAGGCCAAAGTTGTTGAGGTTGAGAGCGGTAACATGGCCATCGACGGAGCAGGAAACGCCTTGCCATGAACAAGGAGTTGAACAATCAGCAGTCCAGTTGACCAAGTAACCCTTTGGATCAGAATCAACAGAGGACTGCTTGAAAGCCATCAAATTCTGCAAGTCTTCATTGCTGCTTTGCCGTGAAGATAATAGTCTGGCATGTGATTGCATGATTGGCGGGTGAAAGAGAAGCAACAACACAAATCCGAAGATTCCCATGTTGTATTCCCCGCGTTGTTCTGATGATGATAATGATACCCTCCATTGTCTCTTCATGTTTGATCTCAAATTTACACCAACAGGATGACCAAATAAGCTGACATAAAACAAAATAATCTTTTTCTTTTTCTTTTTTGGTTTTTAATGTTGAAGTGGTTGAGAGAGTAATTATCTGTTTGCAAATGTCTCGACTGCATTTGAAAGCATAATAGAGGAGCAAACAATATTCACAGAACGTGTCTCCATTTCTGAATCTCAAACTCCTGCAATGAATCGTAGTCTTCACTTTCAGATCTGTGATTGTTGCATTTTGCCCCGATGGCTGAAATTAAAAAAGAAAAATAAATAATAATAAGGTGACTGTGCTGCTGCAAGCAAATCACTTGCAGAGACGTAATAATCAAAGTAGATTGAAGTTCGAAATCATACGGCAACATTAGATAATAAATGAGAAGCAGAAACTTTAAATTAAAATCGTACATCTATAACATAAAAGGATCGACCCTAGCAAGACGAAGAAGAAGGAATACCTCACGTCGTTATGTAATGGGGGTTGGAGGCGAGTATAAGTCAAGGAAAAGGATATCCTGGAGTGACAGACACAACAAAAGTACGAGGTTCAGAAATGTCGGGTCTCATCCAAACTTAGTAATATGTTAGTTTAGTTTTAGTTGTACAAATTTACCACAAAAGTAAACCCCCCAACGAAAAATAAGAATAAAAACCGTTTGGCAGCCGAGAAATCTACAGCCGATGAAAGAAGAAAACGATGCCCTCCGAAGTTGTGTGAGACTTTGAGGGGTTGCAGCTTTTTCACAGCTCTGCAATATTGTTAGGGAGAGAGAGAGAGAAAAAAGAAAGAAAGAAAGTGAAAAACTCATAGAGGGTCTAAAAGGAGGAGAATTAAAGAACGAAATAGAATAGTGATGACAAGTTGATGCCTAGCATTAGCATAGAAACAGAGACAGACAGACAGACAGACAGAGAAAAAGAGTAATTTGTGGGAGGTGGGAAGTGATGCTCTTCCAATCAAATGATTTTCTTTTCTCATCTTTCGGGTCCAGTCAAACTTTGGATTTGATTCTCAAAAAGTCTGCCTTTCTTTTTCGGATGAATTACCCGCCACCCACGTCCCTGCATTAAATTAAAACTCACCGCCACCCCACCACCACCACCTCCTCCTCCTCCTCCTCCTCCTCCTATGTTTAACTCTCAAATCCAGCATTTAACAATAAATTTCTAATATAAAAATGTACACAAGCTACAGAGTAATAATACCTTTAATCTGTGGTCTCCTCTTATGTCATATTGTTTTTATTAAATATAACATAAATAATTAATCTTGATCAATTACAATATAGTATAAATAAAAAATAAAATTACAAGTTTTAATATTTTTTTTTCTCTTTTTTTTTAATTCATATAAAATATATATATTTTCAATTTATATTATATTTTAATAATAATTAAATTAAAATTAATCATATAAACACGAACACGTATAATTTTTGTAATAATATTATATGATAATTGTTAAATAAATTTTAATAATTAACCAATACGATCACAACAAAAGTGGATCATGCCACCCGAGAAATTACGTTTCAATTCTAATATTTTTTTTTATAGAATTATTTACCGTATAAAATTGTGGTAAATAAAAATATAAATAATTAGATAATATTTTTATTTTGTGAGAGGTGTTGAATAATAATAATAATAATATTGAGAAGAAATGGAGAACTCATCTACCCATATGATATGACCGACCATGTTAGGCAACAAAGTTCCAAATTGGAATCACTTAATTTATAGCAAACCATATGATATAGTAGTGTTGGTAGTAGTAGTAGTAGTTTAGGTCAATGATACATATAAACCAAAAAGGATGAACACACACAAGCATGCATGCTCTTCATTCTTACATCATTGATATTGAAAGAAAGGATACAAAAACAACAATGAAATGAAAGAGAAGGGAAGAGAAGAGACAAAGAGAGAATGCGTTGATATTATTTTAATGGGAAATGAGAGACAATGCCCCATTTTTTATTTTTCTCGGGAAAGTGGTGGGTATCATACATGTACAGAAAACGGAGACACGACCCATTAATGTATTTTGGGTTAGGGTCAGGGGAAGAGAATTGGGTAGAGTTTTGAATTAT
Organism: Xylocarpus granatum; assembly: GCA_019650275.1. Lineage (NCBI taxonomy): Eukaryota > Viridiplantae > Streptophyta > Magnoliopsida > Sapindales > Meliaceae > Xylocarpus > Xylocarpus granatum. Next base: position 226,759 of record BNST01000516.1, on the reverse strand, counting down.
AATAACTAAGACAAATCACAAAACCATTAATGGCTTCTAGGGTTGGGGTTGGGGTTAGAGGCAAGCAGCGTTGGGTAGGATAGTAGTAGTAGTAGTAGTAGTAGTAGTAGTAGTAGGTGATGATGAAACGGCAACAAATTTGTCAGTATTCCAGTACGCACGAGTGCATCGTAATCGTTTAAAAAAAGAAAAGGAAATTGCCGCTAGATTTGGGTTTTGCCTCTCCAAGTTTTATGAATTGATTAATTGAAAATGAATTAGGATTAAATAATTTTGATAATAAAAAACGGCGGAATCCTCGCAAAGAAAGGAGGGGGGAGGTGGTGCCCCAGCCCCACTACTTGGATTACAACACAAGAAAAGCCAAGAGTTAAAGCTACACGAAGGAGCTGAGCGTCCCCCAACACAAACCCCCATGTGTTTTCAATCATTTTTCTTTCCTTTCAATTATGTTAATTTGTCATGTTATGAACAACCTACCTACTACGACCATACATATTTTGTTCCTGCCCACACAAGGCAAAGACGTCTTTCTTCCCTCCCCATCTCTCCCCCTTCCATTCCATTACCCCATGGCACATATCCATGGATGATTGTCATAATCACATCCATTGACATCTTAATAGTGGAGATTTGTTGCCATTAAGTGTAATAATTAATCAATATTTAGCATCAATTAATAAAAAGTAGAGAGAGTAAATAGTGGGTCACCGCCTTTGAAATTATGCTTCTTTTTGACTATTAGAGGTCCCTTTGCCTTTGCCTTTGCCTCCTCAATATCTTCAAGTGATTTGACCTACCAAATATTAAACAAACCCATCTATCCATAAAAATGTTATTTGTGTTTTGACATTTTTTAACCCACCCCAATTATGAGTGAAAGAAACCAATTGCAATTCATAATATTACAAGCCTTTTCTGCTTCTCCTTAAAATGCTTTCGATTATGACGTCTTGGCTAGGTAAAGTCCAACGGGCCAAGTCCAGTGAGCAGTCCAGCCCACCCCAACCTCCTCGCAACCAAAAATGGTTGACTGAATGCTTGTAGTATCCAAATCCATTTTCTTTCTGGGATTTCTCTTTACGCTTGCTCCATTTCAGAACTTTTGTTATTGTTATTATGCTTGCCGTTCCCTAATAGTTGTTTTAGCCACGAGCAAACATGGTATGATGAAAATTGAAAGTGTGTAGCCTCGTTCAGAACAAGACGCAGCATTTGGTACGTCTTTTGTAGTGATTACCGTTTCACATCTTCATAACATTTCTATGCTTCCATTGCAGGACAACATATGGCTTTGGTAGCGACCGCTGAAAGCCATAGTACCCTTGCAGGACAACATTAGCGAAACCTCAAACTAAATATATCTAACCAGCACGAATGAATTTTTCTCTATTAACGCCATATTAGCAACAGCAGTCTTAACAAGAGATTAAAATTGAAGGAACCAATTTCTACTCTGCAGCATGGTAATAGTCTATTATTGCAGGTGGCATTTGAAAACTTTCGAATCATCTATTATGAATAACTCAAGGATGAAAGAAGACTCAAGCAAATTCCCCAAGTATCAGTGTTGATTTTTCTTGCACATTATTGAATCCTGTGACATACTAGCCATGTCTATGGCATGTGAGACCACAAACTCTTGGGAATTTAAGAAATTATAATATTAGCAAAATGGACAACGACTACGTTGAAGCCCTCGCATAACATAGCAGTGCTACTTTCTTCCACCAGTCCAGCAAAACCTAATCACAACAAACCGTGCAAAATGCAAATCTGGAAAGAAGGAAAAAAAAATAGAGAAAAATCTTGTAGCTTTCTACTTTTCTGATTTGTCTATGGTACTAGCAATATAATTCCTAGGCTTCTAAGTGCTATGCACACCAAAATAAATAGCTGCAGCAAGTAAGTTAACAAGTCAGCAACGATGCCAAACAAGAGTAACCGGTTTTAGATAAAAGTGGTCCGTCCACCCCTACGACTATGCCTGTCATATGCAATGTTAAACTTGTCCACCAGCTCATTCATTGTACTGCCCAAACATAAATAAAATAAGAAAATCAAGTTAGAGTGTATATGCAAGAGAAACCTCTTAAATTAGAGTAGAGTGTATATGACAGAGAAACCTATGAAATTAAATAAATAAATTACTCAATGTTTATGAAAAACCAATCACCTACAGAATGTTCAGCCATTCAAACAATTACTCAGTACACATTACTGTCTTATGTTCAATATGACATCTTCTCATTTTGTATAATTACAATAACTTCTTTACAATTCAAATAAGAAAATAACAACAGCCCAAATAACTACCATCAAGCACATGTCACCCCAATAAAGCAAGTATGTTATCAATACTGAATATGTTTCACCCAAAGCAGACAAGACTACAGCCTAGTTTGGGACAGCAATACTTCTGCAAAGCTAAAAACTTTTCCACTTATAGTGATTTCATTCCATAGCAGCTTAAAGCTATAGCACCCTAAACATTGCTTAATTCTCCTACTCAACCCACTTCATTTGCTGTTTGCTATTTTTCTACTTATCAAGCATATAAAAAACTCAGTTCTTTCATTAGCTGCACACGAAAAGGAAACAAAATTTTGCAAGAAGATGACATAGCATACCTCGCACAATTGGTGAACATGGCCAGGTAAGCAATCAACAATGTATCATTGTATTCCTACAAGAGGAGGAAAAAGCATGAGCAACATAACCCATTTGCACAAGAAAAGATATCAATCATTATTGTAACTCGGAATTACAAGGTACTATCCGTATATTGCCTGACTATATTGATGTATTAAAAAGAAAAAAACAAATATAAGACAGGAAAAGATAATTTCAACTTTTATGCAGTTAATGAAGAATAAAAGTCCACAAAATGTAACGGTGGTAAAACAGTCCGAAAAAACCAGAAACTGCTTCAGCCTCTCAAGAGTACCATTAATCTGACGGCAATCAGCTCGTAATAGCAATTTTCATCACCTCAACCCCCATATTACCCTATTAAAATCAGTGCTACCATAATGCTTCACCAACAAACTGACAGTCCTCCATGACCACCAACATTACTACCTTCAGTCTTCCAGTGCTGTTTTTAATCAGTCACGGCACCACCTGATCAAGCAGCTGACAGTATGGACCATAAACTGAACTACCATCTACTTGCGGGTCAGTACTATTGCTATCTTCTTCAACATTTTAGTTGTCACTATCAGCAATTGTCATTACTTCCACTTACCAAAGGTAACATCAAAATAAAACCAAACCCTCAACTCAAATTTTCACACGGCATATATTGGTGCAAGAAAAATTTCCTACATAGAGCTGGTAGCCATGATAGCAGGTTTCAACCCATGCCATTGAAGGGTATGAGTTGCCTTGGACTGAAGGGGTCGTTGCCATAAGAGATAGATTAGAACATTGAAGGAGGTGAGATTAGTCAGGTGGCAAGCTTGAGGTTCTGGTAAAACCATATTTGGAGAGAAAAATTATGCCAGCTTTTTCTCCAATTATCAAGAAGAATCATGACAATATGCTTTCTTCCATCATACAAAGAAATTTTTTCCCCTTCCTTTTTCAGGAAAACAAAAGCCATCTAAAGAGGCAGAAAATTGCCCCTTCACCAAGGGGCAGTTTGCAGTTTTATTCATGTGTCATTGGTAGAAAATTATGCAGACATCTGAAAAGAGAAAAAATCAAACTCACCATCAAGAAATCATCTTGAAATTTTTCAGATTCAATGGCTGGCAATCTTCTCAGGAGGCTTGATACCTGTCTTAGCAGAGAATTCTCGCAAGGAATTTCACCTGTATTTAGACATAGAAAAAACAATTGATATGAGCTGTGGTACTTTATTCATCAACATAAGAGGCCTTTGACAACATCCAGCTTATTGAAAACACATGCACACAAACATAACACACGAAAAGATGTAATTTTCCACCACCCAAAATCTATACCTTTCTGCATTGCAACAAGATAGTGATGAAGCACCCTAATTCTGCTGTTAAGCATCTTGATGGCACTATGTATGCCGGTAAGGTGAGCAGCCACTACACATGGAAGATAATTGCAAAACGAAAGAATCACATCACACAAACTTCCAGCTATCCTCCAGGTGAGATTTGCATCACAAGAAATCAAATAAAGAATTGGGGGGTGGGGGGGACTTACATTGCGTTGCCGCTGAGCCTCCATCAGAGGGTTTGAGATGTGCAACATGATCCACTGAGATCCTTTCGGCTTCTACTGTCTTCAAATTCAGAATAAAAAGAAAGTAATTCACTCAGCCCCAACCTCATAAGCAATAATTACATGCTGTAGAGGCAGATGAAAAGGTAGATTGTACCTCAATGGTATAGCTTGAACGAACAAAAATAAGCTGTGGAATCCCATCTATGACATGCAGCTCTGGATTTACAATAATCAACATCCACAAATAGGAAAGTTAAGAAGTGAAAAGACAAAATTAACATATGTCCTCCCAAGTTATACAAGAAGAAGGTCTAGCACATAAGCATTTAGGATGCCATGACTCAAATTACAGACTGTATGAGCTTTTAAAATGATGTTAAATAATTGATGAGCACAGAGCAATTGGATTGAACAGTAATTCCAACATAAGCTAAATAAGAATGGGTAAATTATCTTACCACTTTCGAAAATAGTAACAGGCAGATCCTTTTGGGCATGATTGATTGAAGGATTGAGGAGAACATAAACAGGACTTTCGTTGATATCCATCAACTGTTAAGCATGTACGACTGCATAAGCGAAACCAAGCGGCAATAAAATAAAAGAAAAGCAAAAGAAAAAAAAAGTATTGACATACAGCTTTATGGATATGCATATCGGATTCCAGGGCATCACTCCCCGTAGAGTACCATCCAAGTATGTAGAAGTGAGGGAAGACCTTCTTATCTAACGAAACACAAAAATATATTAAAAATGAAAATATTCTAAAATTGAAAATATTGATTTTTTATAAAAGAAATAAAGAGAAGGAAATATAAAATTCAATTACAGAGTTCTTGCTTCTTCTCGAGAAAAGCACGGTCGAGAGAGTGAGTAGAAGGATCATAGAGAAGCTCGAAGCTGTTGAAGATCTCGACGGTTCGTCCTCTTTGAACACCTATGACGCAACCGTAGACACGTGGCCGTGTGCCGTTGTTACTATTAGCGCAGGACGGAGGATTCGTCTGAGACTTTACTCTTGTATAATGATCTGATATGTTTACTATCACCAGTGGATGTAACTTGAACGTCAATCCACTGCTCGACGACGACGCCATTCCTCTGCAACTTCTCCTCCTCCTAAGCTGTTATGCGAAAATCACCAAAAGGAGGAGTAGCAAAACACACAGTTGGGAATTGATCCATAGCTTATGCTTCTGTAACTCATTTTTATGGTTGGTATGGGCTTGTCTGGGCTGACCCTTTATGTTCTCAGCTTTAGCCCGTCAAAGAATTAAAGATAAATAAATTCATAATTTTGAATTTAACTGCAATTATTAAAAATAATACGATAATACCCACCTTTAACCCCCAAACAAATACATGCATACATACATACATACATATATATATATATATATATATATTTTATATATATATATTATATATATATATCTATAAGAAGAAATAATGTATATGATGGGGGTGGGGAAGTGAATAATTTTTTGTTGACAGGGAAGAGTCGGACTTTTTATCGTTATAATTCATTTGAAGGGGAGAAGGAATAAGAGTGATGGCGATGCGTGAGCTAGTTTCAGGGGGAGCTGCTTGTGCGGTTCCTGGCTCTCTTCTTCTTCTAATCCTCTAGGTGCTCTTGCCAACGCTCTTATTGGCTCTTCTTCTAAGACTCAGGTCGTCTTCTTTTCTTTATTCATGGTTGTGTTATCTATCTGTATTTGTCCCCTCATTATTGATCAAAACTGAATTAGGATTTAATTGATTGATTAATTTCGATATCTTCTAGAAATTAACTGGCTTTCATGATTTAGTGGTTCTTGAATTGACTTGGGGCAGAAATTATGTGAGGTCGTCTTGTGAGCTCCATTTGTTGTTATGAATTGATATTTATTTATATATACGAAAAATTGACAGGAAAGGTTAAAGGAGATTCCAACTTCCGCACCAACTCCTGAGGCTAATTTCTATTCGGAGACTAATGACGGTTTGAGAACACTTCCCGGTTCTGAGTTTGATCAGTCTCTTCTGCATCCTAATGAACAGGTTTTCTTTTTAATTAGTTTTAGCAATTTTGGATTTTCGCTTCCATTTTACTCTTTTTATAATACTCGTTTGCTTGCCTCAGGGCTCAGAATTTCTTCGTGGCTTCCGCTCTGCTGATCAGAATGGATTTTCAGGTGCATGGGATGAGATTCAGCAGCAAAGTCAAGCTCCTCCTTTCGACCACTTTCATCATCGGGGGCCTGTTCCTCACCTGCAACCAACTTTGGATGGTACTTCTTTTTTTAATATGTAAACAAGTCCTAAAAACATCAATAAATAAGATTACTCAGTCCTAGCATGATGAGGTTTAAATTAGTATTGAAAACATTAGGAAGCTTTGCAGTGTTGTGGGAATAAGGAAAACTTGAGTTGTAATGATTTTCTGTATTTCTTTCTTGCTTTCCTTGTTGCAGGACCACCACAAAGAGTTTTATCAAGCTTTCTGCATTCATTCGTTGAGAGTAGCCGCAGTGTGGTTCCTTTCCGTCCTGCTTCACTTCCACTATTAGGCTTGTCTGAAGGTGACAAACAATGCATACGTGATCGTAGCAGCATAATGGCAAGGCATTTTTTTGCTGATAAGAGTGACGATTTCATTAATGCTCAGGTTCACTTCTATTCATTACTTAATGAGAAAGAATGTTTTTTTTATTTGTAAATTCTCCATTTTTCTTTTCTTTTCTTTTGCCCTCAATCATATCACAAATGCTTTATAATTTATTCAGTTGATTCTCCTTTGACTATATTTGAATTGGCAACCTTATCCTTTGATCCAGGTAAATGCGTTATTGTCTTCTTTGGAAATTGACAATGATGCCCGTGCTAAGGGACCTCCGCCCGGGAGATTTCGAGAGCTTGAAGATTATTGGAATGAATCCCAAGGTATGCTTAAACCCGGTACTCATCCTACAGATGGATGGGTTGCTGAGTATAGCCAGCAAAGAGCAGCACATGGTAATCCTGATGCTTGGGTCCATGCATTTGAACAACAACACGGTGCCAATGGTTGGGCCTCTGAATTTGAGCAAGTAAGCAATTACGACAACTTGGGTCAACTAATATTTTCCAAAGCTGATGGGGTCACATCAATATGTTATAATGGTTACTGGTTCATTTGGACCTTATGACGATTAGATTCATTAATGATGGAGTGGTAGCAACTAGGTCATTGATAAATGGTATTATTAGTCTTATTGGTTTCTAAAATCAGCATATTAGACCTAGCTGGACTTCCTCATTTTTTTTTACCATAGCTTCTGAACTATTGACTATTAGTATTGACACTTTATTGATTACTACCGCATTTAACTGTTATAATTGATAAGCTATGGCCTTACTGCTACTCTTCAACTTTCGTTTTTATATAAAAATCATATAACATCAACTTGGTTATTTTTGTTGCTAGTTTTTTCCTTCATATCCTAATTGGTTGCAGGAACAAGTATTGTTGACAGATCAAATGAGAGGTGGAAATATCCCAAACTTAGCTGCAATGGAACAAACTCGTATGCTTGCACATACACTAGCCCAAAATAATGACCCTAAATTTCAGGTTCATGTGATCTACCATGACTTGAGATATCCATATGATGTGCTCGTGCTTTTATGTTTTCCAACTTGAATATTCTTTTCTTGAGAGTGTATTAGTTAGCTGAGTTCTGTAATCTATGTTTTCTGAATTTACACATCTTTGCATAATGTGTATCCTTCACTTTTTAAGCAGATATATTTTTTTCATTTAAGTTGCTTATGGTAACATACTTTCTTCTCTGGTCAACTATTACTGTTCCAGTAATTAGTCATTGATGACACATACTTGATGCTTAGAAAACATTGTCCATCTGCACCACTTCTTAGGCAGTGTTCTGTGGTGTAATCTTATGATGTGACCTCAGTCTAGAGGACAACTTAAAGAGGTAAAATTTGCTGATTGCATCATCTTTGAATAGGTTATCTCTATATAGCCTCTAGACCATATGAAAAGATGTGCCTCTTATTTTGCATGCTGTTTTATGGAAGTAATAAACTATTATTTTGTTAACAAGGAAATAATGAGCAGCTTGTCCCTAGGGCATAGCCTTGTTGTTTAGATCTCTCACCAGGTTTGTTGGGGAGGGAGGAAGGAACGGTCTCAGTTTAATTCGTGTTTGTGCATGGGGTGGGTTGGATGGGAAGTAAGGTCAAAATAAATAAACAAATAAATAAATACAAGCAATTTGGCACCGATGACTAAACCATGTATGTGGGGATGATGCTTGGCCATCTTTATCTATGAAAGGTTGATTTATGCTTGGGCAATTTTGGCTCTGGTTTGCGTAGTCAATCAATCGATGTTTTAGAAGATTAAAGTTAGGTGGAGTGGATGCAAGAGCTCTTAAATTACCTGCCTTGTTTAAGGGAAATTGACTATTTTACATCATACATGTGATCAAGCCTTTACGTATAAATGTTGGGCCCAAACACTAAATTTGTCTATTTAGATGTCACCGTTTCCTTAATTTTTCATGTTAGATATTCATAAGAGTCTTTGCACATGCAGAAGTCAAAGTTTCTTCAATTTGTGTCAAAGATGAGTCGCGGAGAACTTATTATTGATGATAATCAAGTCAAACCAGCCACGGTATCTGCACCTGGGAATTGGGCAGCTGAATATCAACAACAATATAACGATGCTCCTGCTTGGGCTGATGAATTTGCACATGACCAGGCAAGTAGAGAATGAATTTAAGCATGGAAAGTCTATTTTCCTTTACGTCTTATTTCAGCTTTGGTTTACAAAAAAAAATTAAGAATGCTCCCATTTACATTTCTGTATTTAGTTGTTAATTTATTTGTAAATAATATAGATTATAAATATGCAAATACTAATGCCCATATTGATGTAGTTCTTCAATACATATCTCTCTTTCTTGGCATCTGATATGCCTAATTTGCAACTCTAAGTTGGAGTTAGGTTTTGTGAAGTCAAGTGGAATGCAATAGATATTGATCTATTTATATATTTATTTTTTGCATGAAATGAGCTGTTATGGATGTTGATATACCGTGATCTGTTTTTATTGAGTTGATTAAAATAACCGTGCTTAACCATAGAATTTACTCAATTAAGTTTGTCTCATTGTGCCAAAATTTTGATATCTACTTTTGGTGGTTCTTAGCTTTCTCATGGACCTGGATGGGTGAATGAATTTACTACTGAGCGAGAGCAACATGGTACAGTTGATGATCAGTGGGTCAATGAATTCTCCAAATTGCATGTTAATGACTGGGCAGAAGAATTTGGGCAGCAGCTTGGTGAAGGGGCTTTGGGGGAGACTTCGGGTGATAATTGGGCAAACGCATATGATGAGTAAGTCTAGTAGCGTCATTTTGGGCCATAACTTCTTGTGTTCTCCCATGCCCCTGTTTTCATAAGATAACTGATGCAGCATGATAGCTGATCATTCCACCTGAATTCCAGCTCCTGCTAGCTTGTGACTTTCCTTGTCATTCATCCTTTCCTGTTAGTAATGTTTTTTGTATTGATCCATAATCAGATTTTCCTTTTACATCATTTTGATCCTTGCATTGCCAACCCATTTTATGTGGGTTGAGGTTTATTTGAGTTGAGTAGTATCTATGATTATGATAATGGTCAAACTTAATGATCTTATCTATCTAATGATATAGTTGTTATCTTTCCATTTTTTTCCTCCATTCTCCATTGATTTAGTTGTCATGTGCCCTTACTTGAAACCATTTTTGTGACTACATTATAGGTTCCTCAATGAACAAGTAGCTGCCAAGAAGCGGTCTGATGCTTCAAGTGGGGTCTATGTCTTTTCGGATATGAATCCTTATGTTGGTCATCCCGATCCTTTAAAAGAAGGCCAGGATCTGTTCCGCAAAGGCCTTCTAAGTGAAGCAGTGCTTGCTCTGGAGGCTGAAGTTTTAAAAAACCCTGAAAATGCTGAAGGTTGGAGGTTACTTGGAATAGCACATGCAGAGAACGATGATGATCAACAGGTTATTCAACTTTTCTTATGATAAATTATTACATTGGGATGGCTTCTGGATCACTTTACTTGGAATGGCACATGCAGAGAATGATGGTTTTGTTTTAAAGCATCTCACTATATCTTTTCAAGGAACAGATCGATTATCATTCTGATGCAAAGAGGGATTTTAAAATTCAAAATAGAATAGTGTCATTTCCCAATTCGCATTGCCCCATTCCTCCAGTCTGTCCCTTAATAGAGATGAAGTGAGATGATGTTTGGCCATATAGCCTCGTATATAGAACATCCAAAGACTCTCCCTTTCTGAGAAAGTTTACTAAGACTTATAGATTGGTTGTTTTCCTCAAAGTTGTTAGCAGATTTTTGCTGCTATGTCTGGCCATCTTATTCGCGAATTAGTCTCGTGATATATCCCTATGCATGAGTGCTAAATGTTGATTAATAGAGATGATGTTTGGCCGTATAGCCTCGTATATAGAACATCCAAAGACTCTCCTCCCTTTCTGAGAAAGTTTACTAAGGCTTATAGATTGGTTCTTTTCCTCAAAGTTGTTAGCAGATTTTTGCTGCTATGTCTGGCCATCTTATTCACGAATTAGTCTCATGATATATCCCTATGCATGAGTGCTAAATGTTGATTAATAGAGATGATGTTTGGCCATATAGCTTTGTATATAGAACATCCAAAGACTGTCCTCCCTTTCTGAGAAAGTTTACAAAGACTTATAGATTGGTTGTTTTCCTCGAAGTTGTTAGCAGATTTCTGCTGCTATGTCTGGCCATCTTATTCGCAAATTAGTCTCATGATATATCCCTATGCATGAGTGCTAAATGTTGATTAACTTGACCGCTCGTGACCATATATCATAAGTCCATCAAGTCCTTCAAATGGTTCTTCTGCCCTCAGTTTTGGCTGATGATTATGTCTTAAATTAAATTTTTGTTCATGAGGTTGTGATTCAAGTTTGATCTTAACTCTTTTGGTTTTTGCAAAGTTTGTGTGTATCACAGTTTCCTGTAAAGAAATTTGGTTACTCAAAATTACTTTGTGGCAGAGCATACGAGAAACTGAATTGAATTTTATGCAGGCTATAGCAGCCATGTTACGTGCACAGGAGGCTGATCCTACAAATCTGGAAGTGCTTCTTGCTCTTGGTGTGAGTCATACAAATGGTTAGTGTTTGTTCCACTGCATGTTAAACAGATAAAAAATTACTTAGTATATAATATTTAGTTATACCACATCTAAGGAAATGTTAATTGCATTGAAACCATGATGAGATCCTATGGTCATTATGTTTGTACACTGAAAAGAATGTGTAGTTATAATGATGTGCAGACTTTCTGAAAAAGATATGACACTAAGTCTCCTGGATTTATGGGTAAAAAAATTGTTGAAGTATCAAATCTGAATTTGAGATGGATTATCAGCAATCACAAAGTTTGTCAAAATTGCAGAGTTGGAACAGGCAGCTGCTCTGAAATACTTATACGGATGGCTACGTCATCACCCGAAGTATGGGACACTTGCCACCCCAGAGCTTTCCGATTCTTTGTATTATGCTGACGTAAGTATTCTTTTGGCAACCGAATGACTTTTCATTTTCTCTAAGCTGACTGTATTAGCTGTAGTAGTTGATCCTTTCAAGATAATTTATGCCCGTCTCGCTGTGAATTTTTTCAATTCAAATTTAATGGAATGGTATATAGAATTCATTACATTGCTTTAGAAGGTACTTTTCATAACAAATCAGTGGAAACTGGGAACTTGTATGGTGAAAGTCCTGAATTCTTATAAGTAAGAGGAGAAACATGAGAATTTAGTATGGAGTGTGGTGAATAAATGTTACTGCCTGGACAAGTTCCAAACTTCTATTCCAGAAGTATCTAGTACCTAAATGTCTGTGCTTTGCCTGAAGTTAATAACTGGCATTGAATACTTCTAAACTACTAAACATATCTAAATATATAGAATGAAGGACACTCCTTTCTGTGTATGGCAACAGTTACCACAAAACATCATCTAGATGATACTGCTCAGATTTCATTGTATCACATCTGTTTATTCCTGTGGAATGCAGATTGCCAGATTATTTGTTGAAGCTGCCCAAATGTCTCCTGAAGATGCTGATGTGCACATAGTACTTGGTGTCTTGTACAACTTGTCCAGAGAGTACAACAAAGCCATTGAGTCCTTCCAGCTGGCTTTAAAACTCAAGCCGCAGGATTACTCTCTTTGGAATAAACTTGGTGCAACACAAGCCAATAGTGTTCAAAGTGCTGATGCAATACTGGCTTATCAACGGGTAAACCCTGCAATTAGCCTGTCAATCTATATGTCATGCAAAATTTTGAGCATACTATTGTGTTTTTCTTTGTGTTTCAATTAAAAGTTCTGAATATCAGAATGCTAAGAGCTTGTTAAAGTACGAGTGTTTACAGTACTCCAAACTGAGACATTGGAAACAAATGTCATGAAATTAACTACCAGTAAAGAAAACAAATAGTCATTCAGATCATTGTGTGATCAACTGCTTTCCAGTTTCCCCCCTGGGCTTGGTTTTTTTGTCCTTGTAACTTGAATCTGAATATTTGTTTCATTTTTTTATGCATTTATCTGTGTTTCCAGGCACTAGATTTGAAGCCTAACTATGTTCGTGCATGGGCAAACATGGGTATCAGCTATGCCAACCAGGTCTATTCTAATTCTTGACTGTTTATATGGCGAATAAAAGCTTTTAAGCTCTTTTGATGCAGCACTGTCATTACTCTTTAGGTTCACACATTGATTAATTTGTATAGAAAAGTATGATCAATAAAAGGCATATAAACCACAAAGGAAATCATTTTTCTGGGATTACAAAATCAGTGAACGTAAAGAACTTGTTTGGAATCGTAGAAATAAAAGTCTTTCAAATATAATTGGTAATTTACATGCTTATCCTTGTGGGGAGCATAAACAACTAGGTATTGTGGTGCATGTTGCTTTCTAGTATTGAGACAATTAAATGTAAAATATAGTCTCCATTGGTTATCTTTTCCTAGTTACTTAATTGAGGTTAAGATGAAATTGATGCAAACTACTGCTTTTATGTCGTCCTCTTCGTACATAAATGAGCAAAAAGGACTTTATATATATATATAAACAATGACATATTTTGTATGACAAAATAAGTAGTGGGTGATTTGTTAAAAGTTATTTCAATTGACTTAATTATAGCAGTTTTCCATGTAAATTTTATCTGTAATGACTTATTTTGAGATTTAAAGCTTTGGCAATTATCTTTGATGGATCAAAATCTTTAGATTTCTGCCTTTTCATTCATCCAAAGCATCAAGATTTTTTGTTTTGCGTGAATCAAAAACCAGAACTAATAAAATGGGTAAACATGTTGCCTGAATATAGGGTATGTATGAGGAATCTATCCGTTACTATGTCCGGGCACTAGCCATGAATCCCAAGGCAGACAATGCCTGGCAGTATTTGAGAATTTCTCTAAGGTATGTTGGCCTTTATCTTAAGCATCAAAGGGGTGGTGTTGTAAGTTAGTATGCCATTTAACTTGGAGCTTGCGTCTAATTTCATCATTTTCATTTTTGCTTTTCAGCTCTGCTTCCAGGAATGACATGCTGGAAGCTTGTGATTCACGGAATCTTGATCTTCTCCAAAAGGAGTTTCCATTGTAATATCTGTATCTGTTTCCGAGCAGTGAAGTAATGGGTGATGGTTAATAGTACTTGATGCAATTGGAGCCCTGAGCATATGCTGTCCCGATTTGGTACACTCCAAGAGACGTTGCATGGTTATCAGTAATTTTGTGAATGTAATAATTGTATGCAACATCGAACACAATTCGATGAGATGCAGCAGTAAGTGGTCGATTGTAAACAAAATTAATAATGTTAATTGTATGCAACATCGAACACAATTCGATGAGATGCAGCAGTAAGTGGTCGATTGTAAACAAAATTAATAATGCGCAGTCAATTAGCGCAACGGGTTTAGTGTTCTTGCATGCGGGGAAAAAATAAAAACATTAAAGAACTGCGGAAATTAAAGGTGCACATGTAGCGACCATCTGTTTAGAATGATAGGTTTCTGTTTGAACATTGGCATTTTTTCGGATTTAGACATGTACCAAGTGCTTCTCTTGATCAAAAGCCATGTTGGAGAAATTTGTCTGAAAGTTATAATTCATTGTGCAGGCACAGAAGCAGCTGTCTTCTCTTATCCTCCCAAATCTATGGAATTTTCTAAATATGAGCACGAAACAATGCATGTATGTCATTGTTTCACGAAGGCTACAGTAGAGGGGATTTATATATATTGGAAATCTGTCTCTCTCTCTCTCTCTGAAAATCATATCAAATGGGTTAGATTTGGGTAATGTTTGGACGCTCTGATGGAATAAGGAGGCTCGAATAAGACCAAATACCACCAAGTAAAGTAGGGCAGGTGATGCCAACAGAATATTTCTATTATTTGTACGGTCTGTACACTACAACTAATGAACTAGAAATTATGTCACGCTACCTCCACTGACTCATGACTTCCAGCCACTGAGAACTTGTATGCATATGCATCTACTTGCACTAGTACAGGGTCCCATCTGCTACTACAACCTTTGGCATGTCTCTATAGTCCTCTAGCTATGATATTCCCTCGTATCGTGAGTCGGTCCAAATCTGCCCTATGTTTTCCAACAGAAATTACATCAAATCCAATCCAAATATAATGCACAGCAAAGAATCCAAATGTGCATAAAATGGAATATGTACAGTCCATATCAAAGCCTTGCCCTTGTCACACAACATCAAACATCAATTCCCACAAAATCTTTCGTGTATCAATTTCCTCTCCTCCTGGTTTTCTTCCTCTCTTTTAACAGTCGAAAGCCATTTGCCAAAGGTAAAACAATCTCAATTACATAATCTGTCTAGAGGAAACATGCATAAGAGTATGAGGAATTAATGACTCAAGGATAATATCACGTCTATGGTGGTTGATTCTTACTGTTTCCTGAAGCCTTGCTGCATTCCAACTTGTATATTAATACATATAAATATACAAGTACATTTGACGAATGCTCTCATCACTTGGTTCACCTAATACTTATGTACCATACACCTCAACCGGATGACAAAGCATTCCATCAATCCCATGACTAGATGATATACTGTAGTATCTCTGGACCATTTTACATAAGCTAATGAATGGCAGTTTTATTACTCCGTATTTCCTAACACCACCAGATGAATGAAACTTTGGATTTCGGGCCTTGATTTGAAGCTTTGAATAATTAAACTCTCCCACATGCAGTTGTTTCGAGCTTTTAAGAAAGAACACAAGTTTAACTACCATTGCATACACCATGGTCTATATATTACATGCATGTCCAACCGTCAGTGCCTAATTTCATGCTTATATATTATTTTTATCAAGAACAACATAATTAATGGCCATATAAACAATGTTAGATAATGAAGCAATGAAATTCCAAACTTCATCTATTTTACCATCTAATTTGTTCAAGAGGCAGAAATTAATTGTTGTGTTGTATGACAGGGAAAGTCCTTTTTTTTTCCTACCAAAATGTAGTAATAGGGTTGGGGAAATTGAATGAAAATTGTGAACTCCTTATGCCAGCAGGAATCATTACTTGTTCTTGTTTGATGCACATGTTAAACTATTATATCAGTTCATGCTGCAATAATTTTATTGCTTTTTGAATGATTGAATGTCATGCTCTCCCCCACAACTTTACCCCCCTCCACACATGAAACGCAAAAGAACAAGGGAAGAGCTGACACTCATCCCATCAGGACCAGTATAGCATATAATCGAATTATATATATAGCAGTTGAAGGCCACAAATTTGTGATCCTGAATTAATTATTATTTGTGCTTCATTGGTTAGTTTCGAATGACTCTTCAATTGAGTATTGAGTTAAAAGCAACCGTCTATCAAATAGAAAAAGAAAGAGTGGACTTGTAATGAGAATTCGTTAAAGAAGTGGAGAAGATACCCACTATCTGTAATAAATTACCAGAATAATTTCTGAGGAATATTCTTATCGTAGCAAATGAACATCAGTTAATATGATTGAAAGAATTAGCAAGCTAATTAATTAATGCGCATGCATCACAACGGATCTATCATTGCAGTTGCTCAGGAGGAGGAGTGGGAGTGTGCATGTATTTCTATATGTGAATGAATGAAAATTGATGTTGAGTCTCGTCCAAACAAAGGCAGAGAAGAGACACAAGAGGCAAGGTTACGTCTGAATCAGATGGAAAGATAGGTAGAGAGATAGACTGATGAATGGATTCTGTCATGCCCTTGCCCCACGCCCATGCGTGCACCAACCCTAGGTACCCCTGCCTGACTCAGTTTCAACTCTCAACACGCAAGCAATGTATACAAACTTTGCGTTTTGCCGTGCTATGCGTGGGCGTTGGGATTGGAAATCCCGTCACTCAGCTCAGCCTTGCGACCATCTTATCAATCAATGTCAGATATACAATCCGGGGAAAAAAAATGAAACCTAGAAAAGAGATTTTATTCATTATTGACATTGTTAAGAGATTGATCGATCAGAAACCCATATCAGATCCTTAATCAGTAAGAAGTTTAATTATTATGGAGAGACATGACGAACAAGAGAGATTAGTGGTCCGTGAAAATCCACAGAACACGAGAGACCCCTAGCATGAGATAGGGTTTTCCAAATGCATGGTCATAGAGGAGGCAAGGTGGACATGAAAAAGGATTAGTTTGAGAAATTTGATAGTTCTGTTGAGGGGACAAAAGGCAGAAATTATGGTATCAGATTGTGCAATATAAAAGACAGCAACAGGAATATACGGAACACTTATTGCAGAAAACAAGAACCACCCTCATGTATCCCTTCTTGAAAGAGCACCATTGAAGGAGATAATGGAATTTTGGGGAACAAGAATCCACACTATTTCATTCCATTACTTCAATATGAAAGAGAATATATACAAGAGGATAAGACAGCCTGATTAATTAATTAATTAAATCAAGAAACCGAAAGCATCGTTAACATAAAATATTGCAAAAAATCAACACGCCAAGGGGAACCAACGACTGTCTTGAGGAAGATCATGGTGCTCAAAAACTTTAACTGGAATTTATAATTATAAATATATATATATATTAAATTAATTCATTAAAGTGATCATGAAACATTTCATATCCCACTTCTTACCTATCCTAGCTAGCTAGGCTGAAGAGGAATTGTTTACAGGTTTAATTAAGCAAATAATAGTAATAATAATCCTATAAAAAAGGAGAAGATAACTGATTGGAAGACGATGAAAAACAATTATGTCAACTTACACAACAATTAAAATTTATATAGTTTCAGTTCTCCCGAGAAAGAACCAACTGAAGCTGCACGGTGAAGCTAGCTAGCGGACGCAATGGGGAGCTTGGCAGGCTCTGAAGAGCGCTTTAGCTTTTTCTTCCAAAAGTGTTTCATGCAACGTACAGAGATTCACACTATGTCAACAGCATCCCCATGCATGCTGATCATCACTGGGTTACAAAAGTAGAGCGATAAGTGATGGGATAGAGAAAGAGCTGGGGATTGGACTTAGGATCTTCCAATGGGATTTCATTTTGATTTCCTGTTTTCTGGATTGTGCAGGAAGATGAAGCAAGTAGAGAAGAGAAAAGGGTCTCGATATATCCCTTTTTTTTATTTACTTTTACCCTCTTCTTTTTGGGTGGAGTGGGTGAGGATTTAGTCATAATCTAGGGCATAATAATCGATTGAAAACAAGGATAGATAGATTAGTGCCAGGAAGAGACAGAGAAAAGAGCACGATTCTGCCATCCCAGGAAGAAATAATTGTTAAGAATCTGAAGCTGATAACCTTCTGAAGGATAATGGAGTCTTAAAAGGAGTTTTGCTTGAGACAAGGAATATGCGCTTAAAGGGACATTAGTAAAGCCTGAACTCCTAAGAATCATCTCCCACGATTCACGCCTCTCATGCCGCTCTCTTCTACTTTCTCCCTCTGCCGCTACTATCTCCATTATTTCTCTTCCAAACCATATTTGCTCAACTGCTAGCCTCTCCTTACTATTCGGTGGCAAGGTCGCTTCCAGTGAATCAAATATTGCCGTGTAGTGATCCACCGCTTCCACGAATCTCTGCAAGAAGTGGGGATGATTGTGGTTGGCTTCTCTCTCAGCGATAGTCACCATTTTGGGGTTTAAGGCCTTGATATTGTGGAGGAAGAGGCGCAAGTCTCGATTATCATCTTTAAGAAGTCTGTGCAGGTATAATATGCAGTTGACAACTAAGGTTTCGTCTGGGAGAAGCGTCAACGCCGACGGAAGGTAAAGAGCAACCGAAGTAGGGTCGTCGTTGAGGAGGAGAAGCGGGTGGAATTGGAATCTGAGGCCGAGAGACTGTGCAAACATGAAAAGACGATCACCAGTCCTGCGGAGGGTTTCCAAATCATGGCCGGTTCCCGTGATTCGAACCATAGGAGGAGGGTGAAGAGTATTGCTCGCACGCTCGGCTAAAGCCTGCATAAGAGGAGGCCATTGCACACCATGCATGATGTCAAAGTCAAGGATGTGGATAGCCTGTTGCCCTACTTCTATTGATTCCAATATCGCCTGATTCGCAGTTAGATGGCTGAATCTTAAGAATGGTGTTATCTGATTTAGGGATAAGTAACATGCTTGAAGAGACGAGCCGTCGTTACGGGTGAAACTAGCAGCAGTATTTAATGCTGTACTAGTGCTAGCATTACTTATATTCATCATCAAAACAGTAGCGTCGGCATGTTGGCGATTGAGGCGAAGAGAAAGTGCTCTGATAAATTGATGAACCAACCTTTCAATGGAGTCACCGTAAGGAGAAGAGTTGGTAGATAAAATGGAGATGAGGCGGCGAGCAGCAGCGAAGTCTGACTGAGCAACCAGCTCTGCACAACTGATGAGTAACTGTCGCATGTGGATTGCAGTAGAGTTCATTAATCCAGCTCTTGAATGGGATATTGGGTGGGGATGTGTAGTAATCTGTTGGTATCTCAGATCTGTTGCCGTCGGATCTTCTTCTTCTTGGTCATGGGAAGAAGAAGATGTATTCAAAGAACGCATCATATTTCCTTCTTTCTATCTTTCTGATGTACTCCCTTTCTCAATATGCATACATGAATAGCAGCAATCAAGGACTGAAATAGGCAGGCTAGGTTGGGGAGAAAGGATTAATTATATATATGCTGCCGTGGTGAATGTGTAGAGGTTTGCATTCCTTCAAAATTTTGCTCTAATTTGCAACAACAAGTATGATACCGAAGAATATGAAGGTGTTTGTATTATGACACAAACATATATATAATCTGGCGAAGAACAGGAGAGGGAAGAAAGAAGTGATATGGTGATGCATACCGGCAGTAGTTAGTAAAATAGCAGCAGACTTCTCCCTTCACTACCTCCTCCTCCTCCCAGCTCCCAAAACCATCATTCTATTTTATGGTTTTATTTTATTGTTTGCCCCTTTTTTATTTATTATAAATAATAGGAAACCTGAGGTATGTGGGTGCAAACAAGTCGGCAAAGTCAAACAGAATCTCTCAACCCGGTCCAAATACTCGAGTAAGCTCATACTTTATCGTGCTTCATTGCTGATTGGCATACGAATCTGATCAAATCAAGCCAATAATCTATATTTTACTGGCTAACTCTCCAATCTGACATAATTAAAGAAGTGTAATATACGAAGGGATGGTCTTGACAATGGTACAAATCAGTGCAATAGTTTTTTTAAAGGTGACAAGTCATCTTGGTCTCACATGGAGATGCTGAATGAATATAGGATTGGAAACCTTGGTGTGTGTCAAATCAAGATATTGCCATTTAATTAAGTTTAATTCTCTTACTTGATCGGAAAATGCACTTGGGATTTGCAGCCCCGAAAGCCAAGTTGCATGCATTGCCGATGCATTTGCTATTGCTCCCTCGAATTAAAAGAGCGGAGCAAAAGCAAAAGCCATGAGTATGAGACATCACATAATTTATACTAGCCTTTATTAGCTGATCTGATTGGCATGGAACTCGGAAGAGTTTGAGAACTGGAAGTTGGGGGTAAGTCAGAAGATATATATACTAACATATGAATGACTTCATATAATACGCAAGAGAGAGAGTTGGAGAAAGAGAAGAATAATGAAGCGGATGAGGGAGCTAAGCAGCTCGCTGCTTCATTTCATACCTTTGGAGCAAACACACGCAAAGCTTTAAATGATAGAATTGAAATTGTACAAAGTCTGAACTGAAGAGCATGCAGCCCCATGTTCACCAACTTTGTATTTTCTCAACTCTCAACGCTGCGAGCTGAGCTGACATCTGTTAATTTGCCTTTCTTGTCTCTCTGTTGCATTCGCCATAGCTGGCCTGCCCTCACCACTGGCTTATCATTTCACTATATGTGATTGCTAGGTAAGATAGACAGCAAATATATAAGTTCTTCTTTACCACGTGGAAAAGTTAGAAAATAGAAAGAAAATTTGATTAAAACCACCAGCCAGTTCCTTAGTTTATTTATCAATTGTGCATACTTTATTAATTTCATGCATGTATGGTAGCTATTGCTGGTGGCTACTTAATAATTATTGCTTCTGTGTTGCAGCGGCTACTGGGGGAAGTTACTTGCAGGAAACAACCACCGTCCTTTCGCTGTCAGCAGTTCTGGGACACATACACAGTCAGTCTCACAGACAGACACGCACAGAATTGAAGAGAAGAATAGAATTAATGTTGATTAACCCAAGTGACCCTATTCCAATCCCTCCATGCACGTGTGTATCTGTGTTAAATGGCTGCTTTCCTTTCCTTTTTTCCAAGAATAACCAGTACAGTACTAGGGGTAAGAACCCAGCCCCGCACTACTACAAGGGTATGAATGAGTAGCTTCTTTATTTTCAATAATTAATAAGCAATTAAATTGGAGAGCATGGAACATCTGAATTGTCATCAAGCTATCAGCTAAGCTGCTGGCAATAATCAAATTTCATACTTGGTGATCGTTTCCCATATAGCATACCATAGCATAGGATCCAGATTCATATGCAAAGCAAGCAAGAAAAGAGCATCTTGGTTACATACATACAATACAAATCACTAGCAAACAACCAGAATATTATTGTTAGGACAGGCCAAAAAGGGAAACCCCCATTTATTACATTTGGAGGTTGATGAAAATTCACAGAGACTTGGAATATATGCATATATCTTCAGGTCTCTTTTCCATCATCCTTTCTCACTGCGAGGAAATTAAAGCAGATCAGAGAACATGGACATCTATTACCTCCCCACCTAGGTTATACATATGAGGAAGATCCCTTAGCTGCTCCAACAAGACAACGGATACACCGCAATAATTAATTACTCAATATATACACAACAGTATGAACCATAAAATCTTAAAAAGTTAAAAGAGAGAATTTGATATTTGCATACTCTTGCCTTCTTCAGTAATAAATTTTATTGCTTTCTATTTAAGTTGTAAAATCTCATTTATGCTAATAGCGCTACTGCAACTGCAAATGGCTAAGTGTAAATGAGAAAATTTTTTTTAAATAGTTTAAAAAGAGAAAAGGAAACATACGGAACTGCAGAGGAATCTCCCTCTTTAACCGGTGGCCAAGTAAGCATGTATGGATCACCTTAATTTGCCCTTTCACGCAGTACAGTAGTACAGTGGTGTGAATGAGGAGTGCAAGCATTAAAAAGCTGCAATGCATTTGAAATTTACCTCCCTGTCATTTATTATGAGTGATTTGACATGCACCAAAGTCCAACATCATTTTGTTGGTTTTGGAGAATCTTTCCTTTGCTCGCACAGTACTACTGCACACCGCCAATAACCCCGCTCAGCTGATGAGAAGTGGTTTTCCACATTCTAATGCATGGATTTCTCCATTTGCTTGCTTCACTGCTTGAGTATTGAACCCAAGTTATATCCATGACATTTCTACATGTCCCAGCAAGCACCAACAAGATGCTGAATAAAATAAATGTCTTATGTCATGTCTCTTTGAAGAAAAGGGAAGGAGATGACAGTCTTATTCAAAGCACAATATATTTATTCAGCATACAAACTTCCACAATGTCATTCATCCAGGCTTAGCAACAACAAAATAAATAAACAAATAACAACGAAAGAAGATGTCTTCTTGTATGAGTTTTGAGGCTAAAGTTTAAAACAAAGTCAAGCAAAAATTCAACCTCATCAACAGAAACATTACATCTTCTATAACCCGCACTCCAAGTAGATGCTAAAACCAACAAAATGTGCTCGGCCAAACCGGCCTCTTTTCCGTAGGAATCTCATCAAGTTTCCAGCTCTAATGATGATGGTTCAATAATATGTTTGTTTAGTTCCAGTATTGTGATTTGGCAACCACAAACCTATAGAATTTCTCATGCTCAAGATATACCATCATCCTTTTCAATCCTTTCATGACGTGGAATCACTGAAGCACAAGCACCAGTTTGTTGCGAGTAAAATAAGGGAAAAACAATTTTCCGAAGTTTCACAGCCAATTTCTCCAACTTGCTGATCTTTTGTCACCAGATAAGAACCTGGGTAGGCTTAGCAGACTATTAACCCTTGTAAGACCTTCTAAAGCTGACCACTCCTCCTCCTCTGCAACAGATATGCACTCGGCTAGGCTCCTTTTTGACTCGCCCTGGCTCTTGCTAGAAAACTTTTCTCTTGACTCTGGGATGGGCACAATCTCAGTAGAATCCGGCAAAGTTCTCAAATTCTCAGCAGCCAATGCACTAGTATCATCGTTGATTTTCGAGGCTGTATTTTTCTCATCAGTTACTACCATTTCTGCTGCCTCAGAAGGAGTCATTCTTGCACTGTACCCTTCCACAGATCCATTGACTGCAGATAAATGTTCCAGAAAGAGGCACACAACAGCACAATCATCATTCTTGGACGTAGGGTACTTATGCCTCCATGACCGAACTGCACAGTCTACAAGTGCTCTGGCTGCTGTAGGACGACTAGGGGCTGAAGCCACAATCTCCACAGCTTCCTTATTGGAAAGGACATCCCAAACCTGAATTTGCATGATTTCAGCTTCTAAAGCATCAATTATAACTTTGAAAAGCAAATGTTTCCCACTACATAATGAACTAAAATAGTACATTTCATATCACTCTTAAATGTAAATAGTTCATTGCAACATGGAACGGTTATACCAGCAGATTGGCAAACAAGAAGTATGGGAGAAAATGCTAAAATGCAGTGGAAAAGCAATCATATCACTGTACCCGTGAACAACCTAAACAAATGAATATGATTATAAGAAAGCCAGTGAATTCCTAGCACTATGAGAAGATCCTTTCAAGTGAATTGCAAAATCAGGAGGAGAAAGATACCCCATCTGTGGCCAGAATAATGAACTCATCTCTTTCGGTAAGGCGATGATAGTAAATATCCGGGACAGAAATTAAACCAAAATCCTTCAAACAGAAATCTCCAAAAGCTCTAGCCATTGCCAAACCAGGGGAATCATTATTAGGCAACCATACACGTGCAACCTCTGGTTCATCTTGCAATGCAAAGACCCTTCCTTTACATTGTTGGATCCTTGCAGCCTCCCCTGGAAACAAAATGCAAGATTTTTAATTACATATATAACTGTAATTGTTCAAACATATAGGATTGCATTTTTTTCCTTAATTTTTACTCTTTATAACTAAACAACAGACTTGCACACATTAGACATGTGTGCAACAGAAAGATTGACAGAGAGGGCGAGAGAGAGAGAGACTTGGCAGATCAGGCTTCAAGTCTACAGTCAATTGCATAGCGACCAAAGAATTGTCATTTTCTCTCGTAGCCAGCACTGCCCTTGAGTCACCAACATTTGCAACTACAAGATCCTGATCCTGCAAAAACAAGATTTTCAGAAATTGGACTAATGATGTGATATCATCACAAGGAAAAATTGTTATCTTACAAATCTATACAAATTGAAAAGAGACTCATTGCTCAATATTATGCATCTTAATCAGAACTCAGAACATGTTCCTTTTGATATACAGGTTTGCAAAGAAATTGTCTGATTATCAGTCAACATCACCTAAATCCAAATCACAACACAAATGTTCCAATTATGTATCTAAGCCAAAAATCCACAAAATTGTAGCATACCTTTTTTTGTCTTCCATTTTTTTAGTTTCACATGTATGTTAAAGGTCATTTATTGGTCATTTAACAAATTTTATTTGCGTATCAAACAATCACAGAGGACATAGTCACTTCTTGTTAACCTCCTCACATAAGTTACTTAAGACAATAATGACAATGACAATGCAGCTGCATGCATAGAACAAAGAAATAAAGTTTGGAGATACAAAAATAAGTTATTGAATAATATTGCATACTAATGACATGTTTGACCAGATTTCAAAATAAGATGCATAAAATTCAGTTATTTGTGGATCATATGTCTGGAAACAATGTTAGAACAAGGGTGAAGAGAAAATAAAGAAAAATAAACCGTGATGAGTGTTTGTAGAAAGCTTTGCAGCTGGTACCCATTTGATCGATGCACAGCACTAAGATGTTCATATAAAAGAAGTACAATACAAATTTGTTCACATAGAAAAGGTACAATACTAAGTTATTAGCATAAAAGCTATACAACACTGAACTGTTCGCATGCTCATGTTAAAATATTACAAAAACAATATTACCTCAATTTTCCTTTTTTTCCCTTTCAAAATATGATCTTCAGAAGCATCAAAATTTTGTGTGATATGGATCAAAATTTCTCAAACTTTCGTAAGGCTAGCCTTTATGACAAAATTTACTATCACCTCATAGATTTTCTATTTTGAGCATTTGCATATTGGACCTTCTTGTTTAACAGAAGAAAAGGGAAGGAGTTTGCTACTCTAATATCAATAGACGATCATATTCAAAAGGCTTAAAGTTTGGAACCTCTTTCACTTGTTTCACTGCATTACTCAGCCTTCTATCTTTTATAATTTCCTTGGCAATGAAGATTAAAAAAAAAGGTTTTACAAGTTATATAAACATCAGCATGTACTCATGCTATAATATTAGAAAATACTGACATCTAAACTGGTAGAGAAATCGGTTTTGATGTTGCACAAAGTTACCTGTTTCACCAGGGTAACAGCAGTCGTCCCGCTACAGAAACAATCAATTGTGGGATGCAACTTTAGTTCCTTATCCATTAATTTAAAAGATTTCAACATAGAATTCTTAAGTGGCATATACATCTCAGGGAATTTGTCATCCTCAGCATCCTGTGGCTCAAACCATTCATCATCCATGCTTAGTGATGCAGTTTCAGAAGAATGTGTACTTCCATTAGCATTTCTAAGGCTGTTCTGGTCATTGCTAGCTTTCCACTGCGAGCTCAGTATAATTGGAAGAGAATCCCGTACTTTCTTGGAAACCATATGACCATAAGGACCGTGACCGTCAAATACTCCGCAAAATACCGCATCACTTGAACTGAAATTCTATTGTAGAAATATTCCAATCAAGTAATCACATAAAATTGCCATACAGAGGATGTTTGCCTCCAAAAATAATGACATGATTATAGATCCTACAAGGAGAGTAACAATGCAAGCAAAACACTAAATATTTGCCTCCAAAAATAATGACATGATTATAGATCCTACAAGGAGAGTGACAAGGCAAGTCAGATTTGAGTTAATACTTTAGCCTAAACATTTTCTGATGCTGTCAATGCAGGTCCCTTGAGATGGAAGAAGATTAATGATAAAATAATTGTCTCAGAGACTAAATCTGATGAAATAAAATCTGAAATAGCATTAGGCATGTCTACATGGATGCTCTTTTGTGCCTTCATTCCTGGCAATTACTAATCACCCTAGCCTAAGTCTAACTATTCTGCACACAGAAATGAAATGGTCACCAAGTGTACAGTAATACATTCACTCTACATTTGTCTCCAGGCCAGGTGGGTTTTATTTTAAGAAAACCCTCATTCAGTATCTTTAAATTTTTATGTTATATGAGTACTGAGAGTAAAGTCTATCAAACTAAAAAGATCATGTCTTTTACCCACTGGCCTCCACTGTACAAACTCATAGTTATCCTAGCGAATTATCTTTCCCATTGCAGGCCATGCACCAAAACTAGTTAGGTTAGGCCAGTCATCTCTAGATTCTATTCAGGAAGCCTTTTGGGTATAAAGGCAGGTAAAATCAGTAAAAACATTGGAGAAGAACAGTGGTCATGTACATATCTTTTGCTTTATTCCCAATATATAGCATCACACCATTATCTAAATCGTTAAAAACTAAAACAAACTACGACTTTTTGTTAATTACTAACAGAAAACTAGCAGCATTAAAATGGATTATGACATGGCACAAGAAATTAAATTGAATTGTATATCCTGTACTTCGTTGCTATTAAATTGAATATCCCTTATCCTCGAACTAGAACCATCTCATTTTAAGGTATAAGCGGATACTTTTTGCACACAATAGAAGTAATAATCAAGGCTGAAAAGCTATAAATGATTAGGGAAAATAAGACACAACCTCCCAAATTATCATGGCGTCTTGATTGGTTCCTTTCTTGCCCTGCTGGGTGTACAAGCAAGCGGTTTTACTTGCGGCGTTTGTACACATCCTGCCAGCTATCTGATGAAGCTCAGCATCATCAGCGGATTTTTTCCTAAGAAGAACAGCATCCCGGCTCTTCCTCCACCTTCCCGAAGAACCCAGGCGCTGCCTCTTGTCAATGCTAGAAGAAGATGAATTGGGCTCTGAAGCGCCAACAGCTGCATCATCGGTATCAATACTCCCCTTTCTTTTCCCTACGGTTGAGTAGCAAGATCCCATCTAATCTACAGGGGTAATCCACGGCCAAAGCCAAGTCACATCCACAACCACAACCACAGCCAACTCTCTTACTCAAACCCAAATGCCCAATATGATCAAATCAAAATTCATTTCGTTCCATGCCCATAAACACGTAAATGTTAATTATTAGATTTAGGTGGGTTAGGTTGGGTACAAACAGAGGAGAAGCAGACGCGAGACACAAGCTTTTAAGTTTGTTAACCGCTGGAATTTAATTTCAACTGTAAGAGATCAAGGCAAGCAACCCGGGAGTGCGAAATATTTACTCATGCAAACATAGCTGCGACTAAACTTTTGGGATTGAAGGTTCCATTGAAAACAACCAGACATCAAACAACTTTTGTTTCGGGACATGCAATGTAAGAGCTAAGATAGGACTAGCTAGGGATGCTGAGGCCAGCCATGGACAATTAAAAGTGAGGTAATTAACTGTTACCTCCCCTTGGGTTTCCTAAAATAACAAAACGGTGAAACCATATATAAAAGCTACAAAATCCTCCCTTGCATATAATAAAAACTATTTTAAAATATAAAATTATCCTTGATTTGTTTAATTTTTAAATAAAATATTATTATTATTTAATTTTTCAGTATTAAAATATTTAATGAGTAAAAATTATGAATAAAAAATATTATAGTTTATTTTTAACAAATTATTTTATTAATAAAAATTAACAAAAAAATAACTATAAAATACATTAATTATATATTTTTAATAATTTATTGAAAAATTTTATTTTTAAAAAAAATAGAATGTGGATATTTGATATTTATAGGTGATTCAAAAATATAAAATATCTTTTTTACACTTTTAAAAATTTTTAAATTATTTTATTGTCTACAAATACTATTTTTTATTTTTAAAAAATATTTTTCAAATAAATTAAAAATATTTTATTAAATAAAAAAATTATGCTTTAAAATTTTTTATTATTGTAAATATTTTCGTAAATAATTTTTATATATTCAACTTTTTATACGTTAATTTTATATTAAAAAATAAAATATTTATATTTTTAACAAATTTTGCTATATCCAAGGAAAGTATCCATAATTTTTTAATACAATTCTATCTTTTTGTTATTTTAACAAATCTTACGAACATATTCGTCAGTGAACTTTATGAAATATATTTTATTCCGTACGATTTTGAATTTTATGTCGAATTAATTTCACCCCGACCTTTTATTTAGTAATAAACAACAAATATTCTTGATTTTTTTAAAAAAATTATATGAATTTTTAGACATATGTAAGCATATTTTTGTTCTTACTGAACTTTTAATCGAGAACTCTAAGATATTATTTTATAGTAATTAATTAAAATTTAGAAAAAAAAACAAGTTTAATGAATTCAATAGTAGACATCTTATTCATACAAATAATATTTACATTCAAATTCTCATTGATTATTATTTTTTGTAATATCGATTAATATTATAAACAATAGTGTTAACGATGTACGTATCGATGTTCTTTATTATTTTTAAATTACGGTTAATCTTTTTTATACGTGTTGATTAAATAAGAGATTGAAAGTTGTTTATATTTATACGATATAGGAGATCAATCGACGGTTTTTTTTTACGATAATGGTAACGACTACGATGAACATAAATTTAAATGTGATTAGGGAGTTAGGAAGGTGGACTTATGATTAAAAAAGGAGTCAGGAGTTTATTTTTATGTTTAAAAATAAATGAAGGGACTGGAGTGAGATTTGCATGTTGAGAGTAGCAGCAGTCAAGGAGACAGAGCCATGGCTTTGCGCCGCGCCAACCCACCCCCACTCTGCATAGTTACAGCGTTAATATTAAGGGGGTATATTCCAAATCTAAGTTATCATTGTCTAAGTGTCAACTATACCGGGCCCTGACATTATCATTTTGGCCCATAAATTGGTCAAACTAGGTTGACCGGATATGATTTTAACACTGGATCAATGCTGAATACGCATTCCAGGTGATGAGAAACATGGGCATTTTTGTAAATTCATTTTGTTTCATGGTTTCTGATCAGAAAATAGAAATGTGAAATTTAAGAGTTATTTTTGAGGGTATTTAACGCTTGAAAAATGGAAATAAATATTTTTACGATAATAATAATAATAATTAATCCTGGAATTCTCTCGCTCGCTCGATTACCAAGCTGCTGCTGCTTCTTCTTCTACCTCACGAAATTTCACTCGTGTGAGTCTCTCCCTCCGCACGTGCGATTCAAGCGATGACTTAGTTTCTCTCTCTCTGTCCGTCTGTCCGTCTGTCTGTCTTTTGTCCCTATTACCATACCAGCGAAATCGTCGATTGTCATCGTAATCTTATATTTCGAGCTACTACGTTCAGACTTCCGGTCGCTATTGCTTCCGATTGTGCTTTACCTAATTCAGGTTTGTTTGTCTTCTTATTGTTCAAGCTACTTGGCCTAACCCAGGGTTTAGTTTAATGAATTTTTTGTATTTCCTATTGATTGCGCAATTACACCCCAATTTCCTAACCTCCTAACCCTAGTAAAATTGAAATGTATTGCTTGCTTAATCAATGCAATTTTTGTTGTTTCTTCTAAATTGAGGTCAATGTAATGCAACTGCTTGTGTGAAAGTATAGGTAGATTTTGTGAATACTTGGAAGCGATTATGTTGCAGTTACTGCTAATGCAAGAGAGGAAGCAAGAGAGAATGAGTGGATGGTGGGATGATGATTGTGTCTCTGTGAAAAAGTGTTGATTGAGTTATTATGCAGTGTAATTCGGAAGCGTTTCTTTTATCTATCAGAAGTAGTAGTATAAGATGAATGTACAGGCACATATATCAACGGGGCAGGTTCCTAATCAAGGAGGACTGTCCCAGCAGAATGGGAATGCACTACCACCTAATCAAATGCAAAATTTAGTTGGTGGTGTTGCTACGGCTGCTGGTATTGGTGGTGGTGGCATCAGTGTTGGTGGGGTTAATCAGCAGCATAATATGTCCAATGTAATGGACCCTGAGCTACTCAGAGCACGGGTTTTTATTCGTGACAAGATGTAAGTCAAGTTGTTCATTCTTTTGTTTTGATTTATTGTTTTTGCTGTGTGGACTAGATACACAATTAGTATATCTGCTTACATTTATTTGTTTATTTGTTTTTTACAATCTATTCTACTTTTTGCATTCAATGACGTATTAGATTGGATTCCCATGAAAATGAGGACTGTGGTAGCTGTGGGACTTAAGATAAATGATCATGTTGGGGGATGATATCACATCTTCTTTAATTTACCTTAAAATGTTGTTGAATGTTTAATTGGTGTTTATAGTTATTTATTCTTTTACATTTAGTTAAAATGTTGAATGTTTAATTGGTGTCTGTGAGTGTGCCTCAAGGCTTGACTGTCAATTGCAAAGCTTACAGCATTTTATGTTGCATATATCTACTGTTGTTGTTGTTCTTGAATTCCTGCGGTGGAAAACTAAATCACTGATGTAACCAAGTCCTCCCTTTTCTTGCTCCCTACTTTTGGTATCTATATTTGGTTTCAATAGGGTTGTTTAATTGTTTGAGTTTTAGTGATGCAGGAAAAGTTATTGTTTGAGTTTAACAAAGTTATAAGCTTTACGCTAAATTGAAGTGTGAAATTAGTTTTATTCATGTGCTGGACATCCAGGGAATTTGCCAGAATGCACATGTGCATATCGTGTTTTTCTGGATGTCACTGATTTAATTTTGTAAATGGATGTTGACAAAGATAGAAGCCTTAAGTATATTTGATTTCTTTCAAAAAAAGATATATAAAAAGGGAGATGGACCTTGAGTTTATAATACCTGTAATACAAAGCTTCTACGATATTGATCTTATACAAAATCAACATCTATTGTTAGCATAGGACAGCCTTTTGATTCTCCAGAAATTATAAAAAAGATGCACCCCGATATTCTTTTGTTGCACAATGACACTGTAGCTATTTAATGGTCACATCTTGGGTCTCTTGATTTTCCAGAATTAATAAAAAAGATGCATCCCGATATTATCTTGTTGCACAATGATACTGTAGCTATTTAATGGTCACATCTTGGATCTTCTCAAAGTAGTATCTTAAATTTTTTAATCTCTTCTATCATAAGCTTTATTGGGGCATTGAAAATCTGACATGTCTTGGAGGTCATCGTTATATTAGTTGTTGAATTCCTAACAGAATAAAAGTTTTTGTTTAGTAATTACTTGTGATTGGTTAGTATTTAACAGTTTGGTGCTTTTTTATAGGAACCTCTTATTCTTAACATGTAACTAGTATTATGTTATGGCTAACTACTTTTTCCTCCGTCCTCTCCAGCTCTGCAATTTTAATGCACCAGACACAAGCAATTGATGAAACACAAAGAATGAAGTTCAAAGATATTTCAAAATTTTTAGAGGAGGGTCTATTTAGAGCTGCTCACACAAAGGTTCTTTCTTTTTTTCTTTGCCTTCTTCGCACATATTTCTCTCAACTGTCATTGTAATTTCTTGAATTTCTCAAAGCTTTCTATGGAGTAAAGCAACATTTCTTTGGAAGAGAGAGTTCTAGGAATGTTCTTAAGTGCTTATTAATTTTATGTATTGTTTCCAAACTGCAATTCCCATTTAGGAGGATTATATGAATATGGAAACCTTGGAGCATCGATTGAGTAGTCTGATCAGGAGCAGGCCAGGTAGTAGCCATAATCAACGACATCAGCAACATCAGCGGCTTGTAAATTCTTCTTCCACCATTGGTACGATGATACCAACGCCTGGGATGACACAGACTGGGAATTCCTCCCTAATGGCCACATCTTCTGTTGATAGCTCAATGATTGCTGCTAGTGGAGGTAATGCCGTAGCACCTACGGGTGTCAACACAGGAAGCCTGTTGTCAACTGGTGGCATGCAGAGTAATTCCTTCAGTAGATCTGATGGTAATATATTTCATACAATGCCTTCATTGGTTTTGATTACTTTCCCTTTTAATGCCGGCATTAAGTAGCATATTCTTGCAGCACTTTCTAATAGATATCAGCAACCACCTGCCAGTTTCTCTACTGCTTCTGGTGGAAACATGCCATCAATGGGTGTTCAAAGAATTGCAAGTCAAATGATTCCCACCCCTGGATTTAACAGTAACAACAGTAGCAACAACAACAACAACAACAATAACAGTAGCAGCAATCAGTCTTACATGAATGTGGAATCCTCCAATAATGTTGGTGGGTTTTCAGCTGTTGAATCTACAATGGTATCACAGCCACAGCAGCAAAGGCAGTATGTTGGTGGTCAAAACAGCCGTATATTGCACAACCTTGGCAGCCATATGGGTAGTGGTATAAGGTCTGGCTTGCAGCATAAATCTTGTGGATTCTCAAATGGGGCTTTAAATGGTGGTTTAGGGATGATTGGGAACAATCTACCACTTGTGAATGAATCTGGTGCTTCTGATGGCTATTTGACAACCACCGCTTATGCTAATTCTCCCAAACCTTTACAACAACATTTTGATCATCAGAGACCACTGATGCAGGGTAACATGTCTCTCTCTCTCTCTCTCTCTACATCTGCCTGTTTTCCCTCTATGATTTATATCATGGGTTTTATTGCCATACTTCACCTTCAATTACATTTCACAACAAAAAAAATTCATTTATCAGGTGATGGATATGGAATGAGCAATACTGATTCTTACGGGACTGGGAGCTTCTATGGTGCTGTAACACCTGTTGGGTCAGTAATGAATACTCAAAATATGAATTCAGTGAGCTTGCAGTCTATGTCAATCCCTAAAACCAGTGCTTCATTGATGGGTAATCAGTCGAATTTACATGGCACACCAAAGGCCACAGAGGTAAAGGCTTCAACAATTGATCAACTGGGGAAGATGAATTTCCATTCCCCCCTTATCTTCAAGAGACAATCTACTACAGTCTCATCAACAGCAACAATTTCAGCAACAACCACATCATTTTCAACAACCACAACAATTTGTTCAACATCAATGTGAAGAGAAGCCGCAAAGTCAACAACAGCAGCAATTGTTGAATGATGATGTTTATGATCATTCTCAGGTGATGACTAACATGGTCAGCCAAGTGAAGCATGAACCTGGAATGGAGCAGCATAATGAAGTTATGCACTCACAAATTAATGAACAGTTCCAGCTTCTCAACTCACAAAACCAATCTCAGCTAAATTCTTCAGACAACTGTTCTAGGGGTGCTCAACTTCTGCCTGTTTCATCTGGCCAGCATGATATCTGCTCGTCACTAACTCAAATATCACAACCTATGGAACAAATATTCCATCCACATCCATTGAGTGCAGAACCTCATAATGGCTTCAACTGCTTTTCCATAGGAGCACAATCAGAATCAGCTCCACAGGTTCAATTGTATTCTCAGTCACAAGAAAAGACTCAAATATCACATGAGCAGCATATCCAAGAGGATTTCCATCAGAGGATAGCTGCGCAAGGTGAAGCTCAATGTAATAATTTATCTTCAGAAGGATCTGTTATTGGTCAATCTGTTGGTCCAAAAAGCATGGCAGAGCACTCAAATTCAAGGGGTGCTAGCTGCAGATCTAGCAATGGAAACCGTGATAGACAGTTTAGAAACCAACAGAGGTGGCTTTTGTTCTTGCGCCATGCTCGTCGATGTGCTGCTCCTGAAGGGAAATGCCAGGATGTTAATTGCATCACTGTCCAGAAATTGTGGAGACATATGGACAGTTGCTCTTCATCTCGATGCCCATATCCTCGATGCCATCCTTCTAAAATTTTGATTCATCATCACAGGCATTGCAGGGACCCTAGTTGCCCAGTTTGTGTTCCTGTCAAGAACTATCTACAGCAACAAAAGGAACTTGCTCGTCCAAACCCTGATTCTCGCTTGCTCAGCTCAGTTAATGAATCTTGTAAATCTTATGATGCTAGAGATGCCTCACGTGGGATGATGTCTAAACCTTTGTCAGTGGTTGAGACTTCTGAAGAAATACAGCCTTCTCTAAAACGCATGAAGGTAGATCAGTCTTCTCAATCTCCTGCTCCTGAGAGCAAAATTTCTGATGTATCAGCTTCTGCAATTAGTGAACCTTGTGTATCCCAGGATGTCCACCTCCAAGATCAACAACATGGCAAGATAGGAATGCCAATTAAATCTGAGTTTATTCAAGTAAAGATGGAAGTTCCTGTAATTTCTGGACAAGGAAGTCCTCGTAACAATGAGATGAATGATAATGTTGTTGAACGTGACAACCAAAGGCTGGATGGTGAGCCTGTTATATATGACAAGCCTTCTGCTTTAGCTAAGCAGGAAAACGTTAAAGATGAGAAAGAGAAGGATGTGGTTAAGCAGGAAAATGTGACACAGACTGCTGAAAATGCTGCTGCAGCTAAGTCCGGAAAGCCAAAAATAAAAGGGGGTATCATTGACTGAACTGTTCAGTCCAGAGCAAGTTAGAGAGCATATCATGGGTCTCAGGCGGTGGGTTGGCCAGGTATGCCATTGAATCTTCTTATGGAAAGTATTCATAGAAAGTTACTTTTATGTGTCTGGAGCTACTTTAATTTTAATTGTGCCAAACAAGTGCCAGTGAATTAAATCAATGAGATGCTGGGCTTGTATATGTGAGGGGGTGAGATGAAGGATCCTGTGATGGGTTTTCAGAGCATTATTTTACTGGACTACATTTCTCAAACTTAATGTCATGAACTTTGCTACATTTTTGATGACCTTTTAATTCCTTTTCATCCTTGAAAATATCTAAATTATTGGAAGTAAAAATAGGCGAGTGTTCCTGTTGTCCTTAGGTTTGTGATGCTATGCATTCTTTACCTGATATGAAGATATTATGCAAGCTTTGAGTGTCTAACTTGCAATTTGCAAGCTTATGTTAATGGAAACTGGTGTTACATTAATTTGCAAGCTTATACAAATCTACAATATTTCTTATCTCCTGCTGATTAGGCATTGGATGTCGTAGGATTCTGGCTCTTGACTTGTAATATCTATGATGTTTTGAGAATGTGAATAATAAGTAGTATCCATTGGCAAGATAGCTGTTGTGCGCACTGTTGGTTGATATGCTTGTTCCTTTTTTCGCAGAGCAAAGCAAAAGCAGAAAAGAATCAAGCAATGGAGCATTCAATGAGTGAGAACTCTTGTCAGCTGTGTGCAGTTGAGAAGCTCACTTTTGAGCCACCGCCTATATATTGCACGCCATGTGGTGCTCGTATAAAGCGAAATGCTATGTATTATAGTATGGGAGCTGGTGATACAAGGCATTATCTCTGTATTCCATGTTACAATGAGACTCGTGGAGACACTATTGTTGTTGATGGGAACTTCAATTCCAAAGGCAAGGCTGGAGAAGAAGAAAAATGATGAAGAGACTGAAGAATGGGTGAGTTTTATATTTCTCATTATGTATTTGTTTTATGTGTTGCATGATGTTCTAATGCAGTCACTTTGACATATTTTGCCTTCAATGATCATTTGCAGTGGGTTCAATGTGACAAATGTGAAGCCTGGCAACATCAAATTTGTGCTTTATTTAATGGTCGAAGGAATGATGGGGGTCAAGCTGAATATACCTGCCCTAATTGCTACATAATGGAGGTTGAAAGAGGGAGAGCGCAAGCCATTACCACAGAGTGCGGTACTGGGGGCCAAAGATTTGCCTAGAACAATACTTAGTGACCACATTGAGCACCGTTTGTTTAGGAGACTGAAGCAGGAGAGACAAGAGAGGGCAAGGATTCAAGGAAAATCATATGATGAGGTGATATTCTTTGCCAAATTATATTCTGTGTTCCTACTGTGTATCATCTGATATAGCATTACTTGTTAGTTTCTTTTGATCTCTATTCAAGCAAGTGAAGCAGTTTTGAGTAAATGGCTAATCTGAACAAAGAGCATATCATTGTTTACTGTGAAACTGGTTAAATACCTTCTTTTGATGACACAATTTGATTCAAGAAGTTTAAATTCTGACCTACTAGCAAGTGATCATAGGAGCCCTTTCTAATACAATTCAAGTGTAACTAGCTGCTGGAGGTTCCAGTTGGCCCTTGGTGTTATGGATGAATATTTTCTGCATGGTACTAGTTATTTCCTGTATGTTCAGCCATTCTGGTGGACTGTTTTGTATTAATTTCTCAAGTTGGTTGGACTCTGAATATCAAAATAGTTGAGTGTTGGCTAATTTCTTCAATTATTACTTTTCAAGGTTCCTGGGGCAGAAGCACTTGTAATTCGAGTTGTTTCATCTGTTGATAAAAAATTAGAAGTGAAGCAGCGGTTTCTTGAAATTTTTCAAGAGGAGAATTACCCGACAGAATTTCCTTATAAATCCAAGGTAAAGAGGATATATTCTCACTTTGGTAAACTATCCTTTATTGACAGGTGTTATAGTTGTGATGATTGTGATCTATAACAACTCTTGAACTATAAAAAAAAATAAAAATAAAAAACCCAACTATGATCTTATGATTGTTTCTTTCAGGTAGTTTTGTTGTTTCAGAAGATTGAAGGTGTAGAAGTGTGCCTATTTGGCATGTATGTTCAAGAATTTGGATCAGAATGCCAATATCCAAATCAGCGTCGGGTTTATTTATCGTATTTGGATTCTGTGAAGTATTTTAGGCCTGAGATTAAAGCAGTTAGTGGAGAGGCTCTTCGCACATTTGTTTATCATGAAATTCTGGTAAATTTGAAATTGCAATTTATATATCTTTTCTTTTTTTATTAAAAAGAAATTAGTGGTTGATTGGATTTGAGAACTTTTTGCTGGAGTTATTAGTTTCTATGCTTGGTTATGTCTTCAGATTGGTTACCTTGAATATTGCAAGCTACGTGGTTTTACAAGCTGCTATATTTGGGCTTGCCCTCCCTTAAAGGGTGAAGATTATATTTTGTATTGTCATCCGGAAATTCAGAAAACACCAAAATCTGATAAACTCCGAGAATGGTAAGCTTGATAATTTCCTGGAAGGAAACTGTGATTTTTTACTTCGTAGGTTTGATTGTCCTCTTACTATTTGCATACTTCGTTGCCCTTTTCTTTTTTTTTGCCTTTCCAGGTATTTAGCAATGTTAAGAAAGGCCTCCCAGGGAAAACATTGTAGTTGATCTCACTAATTTGTACGATCATTTCTTTGTATCCAATGGTGAATGTAGAGCTAAGGTAACAGCAGCCAGGCTGCCATACTTTGATGGTGACTATTGGCCCGGTGCTGCAGAGGATCTAATCTATCAGATTCGTCAAGAAGAAGATGGAAAAAAACAGAATAAGAAGGGAATAACCAAAAAAACCATTACAAAAAGGGCTCTAAAAGCATCTGGTCAAACTGATCTTTCTGGTAACGCGTCAAAGGATCTGCTCCTTATGCATAAAGTAATTTTTATCCTCCCAATCTTTAATTTTTACTTTACATCTAAGGATGGATAATTGATCTTACTTTTTCCCTTTGCTAAAATCTATTTATTGTCAGTTAATAAATTTTGTTGTCATTATTTTGTTTAAATTTGTACTCGTCTTTCTTCAGCTTGGCGAGACCATTTGCCCGATGAAGGAAGATTTTATCATGGTTCATCTGCAGCATGCTTGCAATCATTGTTGTATTCTAATGGCATCAGGATGTAGGCATGTGTGCAAACAGTGCAAAAACTTTCAGCTTTGTAATAAGTAAGTTTCTGCTATAGTTACCTGCATTGTCATCTTAAAACGATGGAAATTGTATATGGTTTGATATTCATAAATGTGTTTGTGAAAAGGCTTTGTAATGGAGGGTTTCAGTATAGGCCATTGTTGGGAATTTTTTTTAACTTTTGGGGCAATTTATGTTTCCTTGTTGTGGAGCTGTTTGAGGGTCTTTGCGGCCTGTATTTAGTCATAAATACTTTTTCAATACCTAGGTGAGATAGGTTAGTTTTAGCTGGCTCTTGTGATCCTTTTGGCTTTTTAATTCTATTTCTGCTTCAGTACTTTTTTCATTACCTCAAAAGAAAAAAAATGGGGTTCTCTTGTATGTGCAGCAGATAAGTCATGTCTGAAGAACTGAATATGTTTGTGTGGAACCTCATGAAGAATTGTGAAAATTTAAGAATGACTTGCATGAGTAGCATAAGGAACATCAATATCACTAATTAAACAGGGTTACCCAATTAGAGAAGAAAAAAAATAGAAGGATCGGACAACATTAATGGCATACTTGTATGAGCTCTAAGTGGCAGGAATGGCTTGAAGATAGGTTGGGAGTTAATTCTATGCCATCTAACTGTTGAAATGATGCCTCTGCATGAGGAGCTAGGATGTGATTAACTTATGAGATTCATCTTTTAAGAGTAATAGCATTTGTACCAAATGTGTGAATTTGGTGGATAGAGTTTTTGTTTCTTTATCATTTTTAGAGCAACTAGTGTTCTTGCGGTGAAAAGGCGTGGATTTTTCAAGGAAATAGTTAACTTTTGATAGGGATTGGAATTTGGTGTATGACCTAGTGAAAATCAGAAATTTATGTATGGGGACTTTCTAGTTTTGGCCCATGATTAACATTTTGGTAAAGACTAGAGCTCTGCGTTGGCATTACTTTTTGGCAATTGTTATGTGGGGAATAAAATTTTTCTGTCAAGCTATGGCAACCTGTTTTATTTCTTATTCTTGTTCTCGATCCTGCATCCTTGGCTTTGACGGTGCAAAATAAAAGAATTTGCAGTGTCAGAAGTTTTGGCTTACTACAGCTATGTGAATATTAATGGGTGAGTTGAATAACTTAGTTCAGCTGTAAAACCTATAAATATGCCTCATCTTTGTACTAAGAAAATCAAGAAATAATGTAGAAAAATTATCATTTCAGTTTTCCTTTTTCTAACATGCAGGTAAATTTATTTTGAGGCATTGATGATTTTCCAAATTGAATTATACACTTTCCTTGTATTATTTTTATTTGATTTTTAATGCCTTTTACCTTAACAGGTGTTTTGAAGCAGAGAAGAAGCGTGAAGATAGAGAGAAACATCCTGTCAATTCAAGGGAAGTTCATGTTCTTGAGGAAGTAAGTACTTGAGTACATGAATTCCCCTTTCTGGGTTTTTTACTGAAACTGCATCTTCTTTTTCTAATTAAAATTTGTATTCTTGAAATCCTTTAGGTTCCAATTGTTGATGTGCCTGCCGATACAAAAGATAGAGATGAGATTCTTGAGAGTGAATTCTTTGATAACAGACAGGCATTTCTGAGTCTCTGTCAAGGAAATCATTATCAGTATGATACCTTGAGGCGGGCTAAGCATTCTTCTATGATGGTCCTTTATCATCTTCATAATCCAACAGCACCTGCATTTGTAACAACATGCAATATATGTTACCTTGATATAGAAACTGGTCAAGGTTGGCACTGTGAAGTTTGCCCAGATTATGGTATATGCAATGCTTGTTATCAGAAGGATGACAGTATTGATCATCCTCATAAATTAACAAATCATCCGTCTGCTGATCGTGATGCACAAAATAAAGAAGCCAGACAGATGCGGGTCTTACAGGTTCTGTGTATCGGCTATTCTTTTATAATTGCTTGGATGAGTTCCTTGTAGTCATATTCATTGAATACATGACCCTACCCGCCGTCATTTTTCATTACATTTATGGCCAAAAAAGAAAGGAGAGAGAGAGAGAGAGAGAGAGTGATTTCACATTTCACATTGTGGAAACTGGGCTTCTTTCTGTGCTTGTTCTAATATGATTGATATTTCACATTTCAGCTTAGGAAAATGCTTGATCTTCTGGTGCACGCATCGCAGTGTCGCTCTCCACACTGTCAATACCCTAATTGTCGTAAGGTGAAGGGGCTTTTCCGGCATGGGATGCAATGCAAAATACGTGCATCTGGAGGTTGTGTTCTTTGTAAGAAAATGTGGTATCTTTTGCAACTCCATGCTCGAGCATGTAAAGAGTCTGAATGCCATGTACCACGCTGCAGGTTTAAATCATGCTCATTATCTTTAATCGTCAAGTACTACTGTCATAATTTCTGCCGCATTTATCAATTAAAAAAAATGTTTGTTATCGTTTCAGAGATCTTAAAGAACATTTGAGGAGGCTCCAGCAGCAGTCTGATTCACGGCGAAGGGCTGCTGTGATGGAGATGATGAGACAGAGAGCTGCAGAGGTTGCTGGTAATGCAGTGTGACCAATTTGTATATGTAAATATGTTATTTTGGTGAGAAAGCAACAGATAGATAGAAGGGGATGTGGGCTGTATCAGTTTGTGCTGGGCTGCGAGGGCAACTGCTGTAACAAAACAAAGAAAGCAATGACAGAGGAGAAGACCCAATTTTCCCCTCGAAGAAAATCAAGTCTCTGAAGTTACAAATTTATTTAATTTTACCTTTTGGTGTAGAGGAGATGACATGGTGGTCTTCATCAACGGACGCTAACTTAGTCAACCGTGGGAGTAGGGAGGGTAGTAATTTTGGTTGCTGATATTGGCGCTGGTGGGTGGTCTGATAGATGATTCTTTGATTGTTATCTCACTTACTACTGTAGTGTCCAGTGCCATCATGGAGTGGCAAGCAAGTGTACGATAATTGTTCTAATTAGTTTTACAAAGTGTTTTTAAGTCCTAACGAAGAAAAGGAATGTGGGGGGGTGGGAGGTCGGTTACTAGTACTATTATTTTCTTTTGCTGTCACTAATCTTTTATGGTCAGGAGATTGATCTCCAATCCTCGTTCGCCCCCTCGTTTTGTAAAAATGTCTTCATCCTGTTAAAAGGTGGAGAAAAATGTAAGAAAATAGTATAGCAGAGCCTAGCACTCAGGAACTCTCAGCAATTCATTATTATTGATGCTCTCTGTGATGTAATGTTGAAGTTTAGCCCTATTATACGCAGTGATTTATGATGAGTTGGGTCATCCTCAAATGATGATGACGATACTCTTTAATGTTGATGCCATTCATCTCCAAGATAAATGGCCAAGGCTTATTATCAGAAATGGAATTAACAGGTACGAGGCATTCAATCAATCTTGCCCTGGAGGCGGTGGAAGGGCAGGTAAGACCGGTGAGTGATGAGGATACGTGTCGAAGAGTGAGTGGGAAATGGATTCTCAACGTGGCACCTTCATGGTCTCCATTTCCTTGCTATATATTCCTGAAACCCATGAGTGGGAAATGGATTCTCAACGTGGAACCTTCATACTCTTTGCTTCTTTTACGATTTCTCTCTCAAACCCTGAATCTCACATTCTGTGGTCTCTATTTCTCTTTTCCTCCTCTTAAATTTTCGGACACCACAAATTACGGATTACGTTCTCCCCAAACTCATTCCATGTCCGTCCGTCCTGTGTCTAATCTCCTGTATTATTATTATTATTTTGAAAAAGAAAAGAAAATAAAACTTGGTTCACATATGATGCTCAAATTGAAACGAGAATACGGGGATAGTTGGTGTTAAAAAGCCCTGCAAAATAATAATTAAAAACAAAAAAGAAGATACCACCGTCGACCGCCAACAACATGACTGCAACTGCCACAACTGTAACCCCGAGCAATGCGTCTTATTTTCAGAATCACAGCAGCACCGCCCAGAAACGTATACTCAAACTTAATACAACCCAATTGAATGCTACTTGTCGACCCCAGATTTTTGTTACCAAAGCCTCCTCTGGCTCTGGGAATACCGGAAGACGTGGGAAAAGAACCAAAAGCAAGAAAACTAGCACAGCCCCGGATGCTCTAACTGAAAATAAGTCGACCAAACAACAACAGGAGCCGCAGCAGCAAGTGTCCATAACTTTAGATGACGTTAACCCAGTTGGGTTGGGGAGGAAATCTCGACAGATATTTGACGAGGTTTGGAGAAAGTTCTCTGGGTTAGGACAGATTTCCAGGACTACTCGAGCGGATGACCAGCAATCTTTGGATGCACTTTTGATTAGAGAAGGTCCCATGTGTGAGTTCGCCATACCTGGCGCTCAGAATACTACTGTTCTTGTCGTTGGCGCCACTAGTCGTATTGGCAGGATCGTTGTCCGGAAGCTCATGCTCAGAGGTTACTCTGTCAAGGTGTGCGTGTTTTTTTCTTTTCTCTTTCAATAACTTATGTCATTAACTATCGGGCTTTTGTTAATTCGTATTATTCATCGGTTAGACACAATGAAGTTTATTTGTGTTACACGATTTGTTCTGAAGATGAAGATGAATGAAAAATGTTTCGATCCGTACTTTACTGCTATAGTCTGTCTAGTATTTTCTATATATATACATATATATATTTCATGTGTTTAAGGAATTCTGTTTTTATCCCCCGAGTTTAGTTCGGTGATTTTCAAATTCCTGATCTGACTGAATCACTTGTGGAGTGTAATTATTCAGTGATATGCGTCACAAATTATTTGAATTTGTTGATTAGACTAGCGCTATCGACAACTTTAGCATGAGGGTGCCATCCATATCCTTAGCCTTATTTAAGGAGGTGATTGGATTAAATGTCTGTAAAAAGTGTCTCCAGTTCAGTTGTAAGTGACTCCAAAGCTTTTTCTCTGAGTCCATGATGTACATTGAGCTCCCTGGCTTGTACCATTTTGACACGTTTGTATTTAATGTAGTAGCTTTGATGTATTGCAATGTTTTGATGTGAGTTGCTCAGATTATATGGTCTCTTCTTTCACAATCTCTTATTTAATTTATCCAGCAAATTTTTAAGTTGGCTTTACCACTTGTTACAAGATTGGAGGAATTGGTATATTGTGGTTAAAATAGTGCCCCTAATTGGTACAATATAAAAAATAATAATCCTTTTGAAAAATGGTTTGATTTTGTATTTTTTTTAGAGGTCATCTGTGAATCATTTGTTTCTGATGGTGATCCTGTCTTAGGCTTTGGTAAGGAAAGCAGATCAGGAAGTGGTGGACATGCTTCCGAGATCAGTGGAGATACTAATTGGGGATGTGGGGGATCCCGCCACTCTTAAGGCTGCTGTGGAAAATTGCAATAAAATTATTTATTGTGCAACAGCTCGATCTACCATCACCGGGGATCTTTATAGAGTTGATCATCAAGGGGTTTACAACCTTACTAAAGCATTTCAGGTTTGTCTTATTCTTGAATCATCTTCCTTAGTTGTCTCATTGTATGCACACAGGGATTCATGCTTTAGCCCACTGTACTTCTAGGCTATAGTTGAAGCACTCTTGATTCTGAATTATAGGCATGTGAAACCCTCCTTAGCAAATGGTATTTATGCATTGTTCACTGCAGTTCCTCTAAGTTTCAGAAGATCCTGATTATATTTCTTTTTCGAATTATGTTTTTTTTTGGATATTTTATTTGCGTATTCAAATTCTTTATAACAAAATCATATATAATCCAATGTGATTCGCTCAATTGCTGCAAAATTATTTCAGCAAAAATAATTCCTATTCTAATTGCAGGACTACAATAATAAATTAGCACAACTACGAGCAGGGAAAAGCAGCAAAAGCAAGCTTCTGCTTGCAAAGTTCAAATCGGAAGATTCGTTGAATGGGTGGGAAGTTCACCAAGGAACTTACTTCCAGGATGTGGTTGCTTTTAAGTATGATGCAGGAATGGATGCTAAGTTCGAATTTAGTGAAACTGGAGATGCTGTCTTTTCAGGTAAACTTGATGGACTTAAAGAAGATATTGTCATTCCGTGTATGGAGCATTTAAAATTTAGGGGTGCATTTGTAATTATGATAACACTTTTCAAACTTGTACTAGGCATGAGACTGCTATGATGTTATATTTAAACTTACAAACACTCTTTATTGTATCCATATCTAGGATATGTTTTCGCCAGGGGAGGGTATGTTGAACTGTCAAAAAAACTTTCACTTCCTTTAGGTTCAACTCTTGACAGGTACTGTTCTTTGCATAATTGATGCCCCTGTAATTCATATGTTCTGGCTATTGGAAAATCTTTGCTGGACAT
The DNA here is from genome assembly GCA_019650275.1 of Xylocarpus granatum. Taxonomy (NCBI): domain Eukaryota; kingdom Viridiplantae; phylum Streptophyta; class Magnoliopsida; order Sapindales; family Meliaceae; genus Xylocarpus; species Xylocarpus granatum. Next base: position 182,641 of record BNST01000516.1, on the reverse strand, counting down.
ATCCATTATGCCTTTCAAAATGCTTCTCGCATCTCTGTGATCATATTTTCCTGGTTAGGTATGAAGGCCTTCTTCTGTCTGTTGGAGGAAATGGAAGATCTTATGTTTTAATCCTTGAAGCTGGTCCTTCAGCAGATAGAAGCCAAAGTAAATTGTATTTTGCAAGATTTAACACGAAAGTGGGATTTTGTAGGGTGAGGATCTTGTATTTCTCAGCAAACTTTTGTCACATCCCACTCTTCTTTTCCAATTAATTATATCGTTGTTTGTGACAAGTCTGAACATACTTCCCATAAGTTCACCTCTCTGAAAATGGCAGGTCAGGGTGCCATTCTCATCCTTCCGCCCAGTTAAACCAGATGATCCACCATTGGATCCATTCCTTGTACATACTATGACCATCCGATTTGAGCCCAGGCGACAGGTTTGTGCTTGACTTATTTCACAGAATTATAGCCGTTCATTTTTGTTGTCTTGCAATGCCTGTTTCCTTTTTTGTTTAACTGGTATGAGATTCCTTCCTTTCCTACTTGCATGTAATTTTCTAATATGGAAACAAAATATATGCCCAGAACTCAAGTTTTCTTTTAGTGTCATCCAAATATGGTGATTCTTTGTGCCTAATGGATATATAAAGTCCACAAGGATAAAGCAAGAACAGTATATCAAGTTTAACTTTCAATTGTGAAATTCATGATTCTTTTTTCTTTTGAAATTTATTATTCTCTATATCATGCTCTTTTATTTACTTTGTATCTCTCCTTATACCTGTAAGAACTTTTACATAATTTTGGAGGTTTTGTGATAGTATAACCAGAAATATTGTTTGTATAGGTCCTAGCTAGAAATGAACTGAATATTACTAGATAATTTATGACATTCAATGAATCTGATATCTTATTACCCCCCATTTTCTCTTTCTTTGTTCATTTTCTAATGTGCAATGCAATTGTTGTAATTTTCATCTCTTATGAAACAACATTTCCTGGACTGGGTCACAAGTTGCCAACCTTATACCGCTACACCGTATTATTTGCCAGGAGTGCTTACTTCGATCTATTCATCTTGCAAACACTTTGTTGATCCCACTATTATTTACTAGATTGGCAGAAACTGCTTTCCCATGACATTAAATGAATCTGATATCATAAGTTTATATGAGTGAAATAGAGACATTTTGTTGGTGGGCTGCCAAACTTAGAATGCAATAGATTCTTCCAGATTCAAAATATATATATTATGGGTCTGTGACAAAAATTGGGCTGCAGGCACACAAAACTGATTTAGAAAGTCATTACTAGGAAAGTTGTAGTGCTTAACAACCATTATGTATCGATCATGAGTCACAGTCCTTGCAAGCATGTAGGGTATTTACAGTAGCACATAAAAGCTGAACTTATTCGATGTTTCAGAAAAGCACTTTGAGCCAGTTGATGGTGGTGCTAAAAGGAGATCTTTAAATCTCCAATATTCAAATTATGGTGTAGAACGTACAATAAAAAGTGCTGGAAAATTACTACTCATGATATTTATTATTGCTCATGCCTGTTGGCAAAACTGTACATATTATGTTCTGATTGTGATGATTCCATCTGTTATTCTTACTACAGAGATCTCTTGAAGGACCTTCTGGAGCAAAGCAAGACCTTAGAAGCTTTAAGCTTATATTGGAGTATATAAAGGCCTTGCCTGTAAGTGCTTTAATTGTATTTCTTTTTTCTACACTTATCTTAATTTCATAGTACCTGTTCAGTTGCTAAAATCATTACAAATATGTATGTGTTGTGCTTTTCTCCACCTTGGACAATATTTTCAAGAGCATCTTAGTGTAAACATTCCAAGGAAGCTCCAAATTTATGGAATAGATGTTCCAAGGAAACAAGTAATTTGAATTTACCAACAAATGCAAAGCTGATTCCGGCAGTTTTCTGTTTGTTATGCTGGAATTTCAATATATAATTTTTTTTTGAACGGCGTTAAAAAGCTTGAAGCAATGAGGCGGAAAAAATTGAGTGTGACTTTTGTCATAAACAATGTATATATTAATCTGCTCCAACTTCTCTGTGCTAATGTCTCTATGGAGAGTCCAAATTCCTATGTTTTTCTTCAGCCCTGAAAAAATTGAAAATGGGTGTTTTGCAGACTGGGCAAGAAACAGACTTTGTCTTGGTGTCTTGTACAGGATTAGGAGTAGAAACTAGCAGAAGGGAGCAGGTTATTAAAGCCAAGAGGGTTAGTCCCTTCACTTCTTCTGTTACTTTTACTGTGTCAAAAGTTAAATTTCATTTTTTACTTTTCCTCAAAGATCAATTACAATTTTTGCTTTTCCTCAGTTAAGTTGTTTTTATGTTCTCAAATTTTCACTAGGCTGGGGAAGATTCATTGAGAAGATCAGGCCTTGGATATACAATTATTCGCCCTGGTCCACTTAAGGTAAATCTTGCTTAACTTGTTACGCCGTTTCTTACTTGATACTAAAAGCCTTTTTATTCAAATTTATTGTTCTATATGCACCTGTGCGTGTGATGGTGTCTACATTTATGTCTGTTGTGCTTTCAAATTTGATTTAGCCGCGTTGAATTGAAGATAGATTGGTTGATGAAGACAATATTATTGACCTGATACTGCTCATTCTCTGTGAAGTCACAGAGTGCAAGGCATTCTAAGTCTCACAGGGGCCTTAATTTTTTGTTCCATGAATGTTTTTGGACTGAAGTATGCAATACTTTGTATGCTGCATTGCCTTTGTGAATGAAATGTCAAAAGTTTTCATTTATCAATATTGGCCATTCTGGATGACTTACGTAGAGACAAGTCAGTTGTAGCTGTATATTCATGCTTCTCAAGTCATAAACGTGGGATTTTGTTTGTTCAAAGTTTCTGTCTTTGCACTGTTTTGTATGTCTCAAAATTTACTCATTTGTTTCACAAGTAAAAAATTGTTTTTGATTTGTTAAAAATAATCTACTTTAGAAAAAGAATGTAATATTGAACTTTCTGGAAGTGATTGTTATTTTTTGGGGGAAAGAAAGGAAGATAATTACATAATGTGCTTTCCCGATTTATGACTCATTCTTTTAGCTTAAAATATGAAGTTAATAGCTGCTTTCTGAAAATCTAGAAAGAATTAGTAAAACTATCTTCTCTTAGTTGTTTACTTGTTCACATTAAAAGACTACAGAGAACCTGATCAAAGTTTGGTCCTTGCAGGAGGAACCAGGTGGCCAGCGTGCTCTAATATTTGATCAAGGAAACAGGATTTCTCAGGTGAGAACAATTTGCGCATTCAGCTTGTACTTGTAATGGTTGAAATCCAATCTTACCATTCACTATCTTCCGTTCAGGGCATCAGCTGTGCTGATGTGGCTGATATCTGTGTGAAGGCATTGCATGATTCTACTGCAAGAAACAAAAGCTTTGATGTGAGTAATATTCTGTAGCTTTGTTTGTTTGGTTTTGTTTTTTTATGCCGTTTCAAATGGGATGAAACCGTTATTCTCCAATTATGTGCAGGTATGTTATGAATATGTAGCTGAGCAAGGGAGGGAGCTCTATGAACTGGTAAAGAGCATCAATCCATAGATTTTTCCACTAAAAAACATAACAATTATCTTTGTCCAGGCTTGGTCCGTGGATTTCAACTGATTCTTCTTATTTGATCTCTCTTCAGGTTGCGCATTTGCCCGACAAAGCGAATAATTATTTGACACCAGCACTGTCAATTTTGGAGAAGAACACTTAACCTACTTTTCCGAGACTAATTAACCATTGTCTGGAAATTTTTCCTCTCCTGGAAGCATACCTTGTAAAGTTACCAACAGAATGTATCGTCTTCATTTTTCCCTTTTTTTTTCAACTCTCTCTGGTCTTATGTGTTCTTCTGTCTTGTAATATTATATAGCAAACCTCTTATATGATATGGGTCAGAGTCAGTTACTTTCTCTCTCTCTGCTGTAAATTCATGTTGCAAAAGTATGTGGAAAAGGATCATTGCTTACTCATGAACTTGCTTTCTGTGGAAGAAATTAGAATATAATTCATTTAACAGTGAAATAGCACAAAAGTTTGCAGAAAAAATTCTGGCCATCTCAATACATGATGTTATGCAATGTTTCTTATGGAAGTTATCTCAAAAGCATGGATTTGATTAGAAGCGACAATGGCGATTATGGTTGTGGAATGAAAAATTGAAGTATGGAGAGTAATCCATCTCTTGATCGATTATTCATCCTTGATCAAGAAGGATTCCTTGATGTTGCAGATTTAAGAATCTGATTCTCATCTATTAGTGTTTTCTATGTAGACTCAAGCAGGATGATAGAAAAACCAATTGTAAAACTCTTTACAAATTCAACTATTCCGTTAGATTCCTTCATTATAATGGTATGGAGAGACTTGAGCTGCATATACTCTTTATCATAGTTCGCAGGCAATAGAATTCAGATGCAAACACACTTGTATTCTAGGAGCTCAGCACAACACTGTACTGTTTCCAGGTAGTCGTTCTTTAAAGATAAAGTATGCTAAGAGGAATCCTTGCTTGTATAACAGAACTTGTTACTGGTAAATAATGTTTGCTCCTTGATCTCCTTACCACTGCTCATGTACAACAGAGCTTGTTACTAAATCCCGCACCTCAACTAGATTTAAAATTTAAGATGACTTTATACATGATATTTCGGTCCTTAAAGACCACCCAGTTCCTCCCCTTGTATTGCAGTATGAGAAAGGATTTGATGTAAAATTAAGGAGATCTTTGCCTGCTTATGCAAACCTTGAGTGCTAAGAAACATTTCTTTTCTTACAGCAAAATGGCTAAGAGTGGGCTTAGTATGAAATTGAGAAGTAACATATCCTCTGCTATAAACATGGGAAAGATAGCACTAGTTTTTCAATTTCTTTTAATTTTTGGACAAATAGTTTAACAACTAAACATAAAAATTGTGGAAAACAGACGTGTATCTAGTGATCCTCTTAATGCATCGAGTAGTGAAGTAGAAGATTATCGGTTTCCATCAAATTAATGGCATCAATTTCCTCCTGTGCAGTTTGGTGGAGGGTTCAGATATATGTAATTTGATCGGAGATGGAAGATGGAGATGACGGACCTTGAACTACACACCCCCACCCACACACACACACTAACACACTAGAAGTGAAGAAACCAGGACTACCTGCTCTACTTCAGAGCTGACCAAACCTTAATTTCAACGAAGAAAATGAATGATCAATAACACAATCAACTGGAATAATCGAGCCGTCTGAATCTACCTCATTTTGGCTTGGCTACATTACTATAGAATAATCTCCAAGTCTTCTTCTTGCCAAATTACAGGACTGCAAACAGCCAATCCACTAAATATGAAAATGAGTTTGCAAGAATTAAATTTAAATCTCTTAAACAAGTATATTAAATTGGAAATATGAGAGTAAGAAGCATACACCTCCATCAATCATGTCCTTTGACAATTTATCCTTCTAATTCTCTTCTAGCTTGCAAAGAAGATGTTGGTGATATATATATATATGTGGGGCTGCCTTGGTGCTGCTTCTGCCACTTCCATCTTGCTTCTGCTGATTATTTTCCTCTTCACCATCGCTACCTTCCCTCGACTGTCCGTCAGCCTCCTTCTCTGCATCATCCACCATCTGCGTGCATGCATGCATGCAGGCAGGCAGGCATCCCCACAGATTAAAATATTAAGTGAGCATACATATACTGTTGTCTGTGTGTGTGTGTTAGAAAAAGTCATTAAAAGAAAACAAGAGAGAAAGCTTTCTAGTGATATTTGGGGATAAGGAAGGAAGCAAGTCAACAAGATGAGTCTTGATCCGAAGCAAGGCATTATTCTTGTTGAGTCCATGAGCAACAACGCTCAAATCTCTAATCACACTCGATGAAATGTCTCTCATTCTCCAAAGCATCTGCTGGTACCGAAGCTGCTGCCAGCTTCTCTCCAATACTCTCTCCTTTATCATTCCCAAGTTTCTCCTAATATCTGCTGCAAGTGCCACTCCCACTCCCACCCCCACAACCATTTTCTCTTTTCTCTTCTCTTCTTCTTGTTCGTTTTCCTCTAATGGTTTTTTTTTGGTTGAATTGAGTTTGATTGTATGGTCAGGAGAGTCCAGCACGCCTTGTCCCACGCCCAGTTTGACATCATCTTTGCTGCCGCTTGTAGCTGCGATTTACTCTTTAACGCCCATATGAATTCTATGATAGAGATCTGTGTTGTCTTAGTGATCAATGTGTTTCGTCTTTTCCTTATCTGGTATAAACGGCCAACGATTTCCATAATCCGTCGAATCTTAGGACCAAGACGAAGAAGATATGGAACAGTTTGTGTCAGGGCATAGCTTTCTTTGCAACCGACACGTGTTCCATAGTTCTTGTGCTATCTGTTATGTCATCTACGACTAGCAAACTTGCTAACACGTGGATACATTCTTTTGTTTTTTTTCCCAGGTGGGCTGGGCTTAGTTCGGCCCATGTCCAAAAAATAATGACAAGAATGTATGGGGGTTGAACATAAGAATGTGATAAAATAAGAGGGGCTAAATGAAATATCATAGCAAGTGCTGTGAACAGCAACAAGGGTTTAAGGATTCAGCGGAAGCAGAAACAAAGGAGAGGAGAAGAGACAAGAAGGTAGGATCTATCAAATCAAGAATCAAAGATGAACAAGAAGGAGATATTTAAGTTGGCGAAGGGGTTCAGAGGAAGAGCTAAAAACTGCATAAGAATAGCGAGAGAGAGAGTGGAGAAAGCGTTGCAGTATTCCTACAGAGACCGCCGCAACAAAAAGCGTGATATGCGCTCCCTTTGGATTCAACGCATCAACGCTGGCACACGCCAACACGGCGTTAGTCTTTCTACCTTCTTTATTTATTGTTCGGGGTTGTCTTTTCCAGTTTTCTTGAGATGTTTTCTTATGCTCAGATATGCCTTGCCATGCATACAATCCTAATTTTAAATAAAATTAAAGATATAGAGTAGGATTCCAAGTATTTAATTGACTTAACATACTCCATCCATCTTGGACTTGCCTATACGGTACGCATTGTTTTCCAATTCTCCTTGCTTGTTCACTTGCTGCTTTAATTCTTGTAATCTTGAAATTTTAAGTATTTTGAAGGTTAAGTGGATTATATTTATTTCATTTTGCTGACAAAATCTTCTGATTTATAAGATGGTTTGGGTGAATTGTTTTTCCTCAGTGACTGACTAACAGGTGAATGGACTGCTAATTGTTTAAAGGAGCTAACTGGATAACATAATTCTTTTATTAAATGGGGTGCAGCAACTTAGTGTCTAGGCAATGTTGGGAAAGTTGTTTTGGAGGTTTCTTGATCAACGTAGTTGGACATGGGTTTGTGGAATATGGTGTTGAAAGACCAGATAGTTGCATTGAAGGTGAATTTATCTTATGGTGAAATGGTATCAGATCAGGGTGCAGCTTTGGTGATAAGCCATTTTGTTCATGGAATTAGCACTAGAGTTCAGTTTTGCTGGTGTTTGGTATTGCCAAAAATGTTGTTCTTGTATTGTAGATTTACAAACAACATGAATTGCTGCTTCATTGTCCAAATGTATATCATTTGGAATGTAAAAAATACGAGATATTTTTTATGGACTTGACTCTGTTATCTTGGGAAACTGAGAAGCTATTTTGAACAATCAAGCTTTCCTTTCTAAGAAGTCATTATTCTTTCCTTGAATGAGATTGTTATCTTGTTTTCATTTCTGTTCTGATTTTGTTGGTCCTGTAGTTTGTCATCACGGATATGGTATAAGGTTCAGGTTGTTTGTTCATGTCCTATTGTTTTAACTTTCCGTTTTCTGTTTGTTTATGGTGATTGCCCACCGCACATAAAGAGTTAGCTATTTTTCTATTTCTTCAGCTCACATCAGTTAAACTTTCAAACTGTTGGGTATGAATCTCTGTGCTCTTGCTTTTTCTACATTTTCCTATTATTTTTCTTTTATTTTATGTATGGATGTGCTCTTACCCATATTTAGTTTGTATCCTCTGTATTGGATTTTCTCCATTGTTCTTTTATCATACTTCCAGTTTATTTATTTCTCCGTTGCTGTTTGATATCTACTCACGTCCAGCTTGATACAGGGTTTCAGTTGGGGAAAACTTGACATCAGATTAGAATTTTCTATTGAATGCATATGGTGATGATTACAGTCCAGTCATTTCATTTAACCCCTAAGGTTCTGAACTGTAATCCCAAATCTAAATCAGCCGAATCACTTATGTTATGATCAGTACCTGGAATACCCTTGTTTCAGAAAAAGGCAGGGAATCACTGGGCTGCTACTGGTTAGATAATGAGTGTAGTTGATACCAAGCACTAGTTGTTTTCTGTTATGAATTACTGTTACTTAGCTGACTTAGATTATCCAGTGGCCACTTATATCCAAAAGATGCACACTTTTCTGAACTGTAATCCCAAATCTAAATCAGCCAAATCACTTATGTTATGATCAATACCAGGAATACCCTTGTTTCAGAATAAGGAAGGGAATCACTGGGCTGCTACTGGTTAGATAATGAGTGTAGTTGATACCAAGTACTAGTTGTTTTCTGTTATGAATTACTGTTACTTAGCTGACTTAGATTATCCAGTGGCCACTTATATCCAAAAGATGTACACTTAGTCTGCTAGTGACAGTAAGTCATTGTCACTAACATCAAAATGATTTGAGGTTTTTATGAAGTGTGCTAGTGGGGTGATGTTGTTGGTTATATTACTTGTGAGTCAATACGACCAGAACAAGAGGCTTTGTATGCTTATACCTTCCAAGCTGTCGGAGCCATGAGGGTTTTGAGTGGCATGTGTTATTGGCTTTGATGTGATTCTGCTTGAATTTATTCTTTTGTGTTGGTTTCTATTTGTGTGATATACAGAGCTGTTGACTTGTTTGGCACTGCTAGATGAAACATATATGTTCAATTATTTTATGAAGATTATCAATCTTGTCTGGAAGAAATTTGCCGTTCACTTGTATGATTTTACTGACAACAAACAGAATGTGTGGTTCTATTTCTCTTTGCCTTGGGTTTATCCTTCCTGTGAGCAGATGAATGCCGTATTGGAGCTAACAAGACAAAACCTTGGAGAAAATACAGTCAAATAGTTATGGGGGCAAACACTACTGTAGTTCCTGTTCTAGCAGTTTTATGTTACGATCACCTCTAATGTTAGTTGAAATACTGACCATTCATATCTCATGTCTAATTAACCTTGTGGATGAGTAACGTCCTTTCATTGGGAAGACTATTTCTTTTTTGTCTTCATTCTGATGTAGCTGCATGCATTTAGGCTTCTTTTGTAGTAACGTAAGGAGAATGTTGATTTGTTTTGTTATTTTTGTTAGGTGAACTATGGTAACTTTATGCATGGACTGATGAAGGAGAACATCCAACTGAACAGGAAGGTCCTGTCAGAACTCTCAATGCATGAACCTTGTAGTTTCAAGGCCCTTGTAGACATCTCTCGCGGTGCCTTCCCCGGACATAAAAATGTTGTGTTTCCTCCCAGAAAAGCAGATATTTCAATCAATGCATAATTACTTCACCCAAGATTACTGACCCTGTTCATTGGCTTTTACTGTTTGTTTGAAATAGAACATTATAAAACAAGTTAATTATGTATAAGCAAAATTTTGAAACCTTTAGATTTTCTTTATGTTATCTCCTTCTGCTGTACTGGTTAAGGTAGAGCTTTTACCTAATAATAGCAATGTGATTATCATCTGTTTTCATGCAAAATCAAAGGTTGGATTGTTGTTGCTTACTGGTGAGCAGAGCTGTTAAATGGAGCAGACCGCCTGAACTGTGATTGTTCGGCCGGCTTCCTGCAATTTGACCTGTCCTATAGGTGGGCCTGGCCAGGCTAATGTTTCAAGGCATACAATTTACCAATGATATTTAGCAGTTCTTTGATTTAGTTTATTTTCTTGTGTTATTAAAGTGTGAAAGGATCAAATGTTGTCTAGGTCTCAGATATTTTTACCGAAAACCTAAGGTAATACCCAGCTGGGAGAGCTGGGATCTGAATGATTATGGGCTGTGGTATTATAGTTGATTCTTAGTTGGAACAAACGAGAGCTACAAGGTAGAAAAATAATGATTCAATTGGGTGAACGAATAACCAAAGATTAGGCATGGCAGTAAGTAATAGTGGTTGAGCTCTTATTGTGCGAATTAACAAAACCAATGAACAATATAGAAAACGCAAAATCTGCCGCATTTTCAACCGGGAATTATAGAATAGTACTGTGTCTTCTAGTTTGAACAAGCTCATATTTCTTGCAAGATCTGGCAACTGACTGACGACTGACTGCTCTTTGCAAATTGTAGGCATTATTGGTAAAATATTATGGTTGGGGTAGAAGTACTCCAACAAGAATAGAATTGAACCGAAAAGTAGTGTGTCAAACTGGAAAGTGGTCCTTGGTTTGGTTAGGTGATGTCATGAGAAATGTACATGACGTGAAACCAGCTGAATTTGAATAGCTAAAGATACCTCATCTGTCAATAATAGTGGCTTGAATGCCCCATTTGTTCATTTAAGTCACTGTTATTCAAGATCAAAGGACTTTCCACCCACAAAGTTGAATGTATGCATCCATCTCTTCTTTTAATTCTTCTCAATCAGATTGAAAATGATGTCAAATTTTAAATTTAAGCGATGCTTGCCAGCATCAGCCGGACATGTACTTCTATCTGTCTGATGAACTTGGTGTGGAGAACCGCGGGCTACCACTACATGCAGTAAACCAATCGGCACGGCACAGGAATTGCCCGTGTGCTGTAAAACATCGACATAATTTGACAGCATGTTCCCATGGAACAATCGATGAATGAGATCACCTGAGAGACCAATGTTGCCTAGCCCTTGTATCTATGCATGCATGCATACATGCATCTCCCTCTTAAATTATGATCCCGAATATCTTGTTTGCAGACGGCATAGTCAATTCTTAATACAAACTTCTTTTACTACAATAGAATGTGCATGTATCATACTCCAAGTCCTTGTAAAAGTGATTAATTTAGTAAAATAAAAAATAAAAATGGTCATTTTTAAAAATTTCAAAAGAGAAATTGTCTTCCTTCCATAGAATACGTGGCCATATGAATATAATCGATTAGAATAAATAAAATTTGAAAGTGTGAAATTAATTTATAAATTTTATTAATATATAATTATTAATTATTATACACGGCATCGTTTATTAAAAGTTAAAAAGCAGGGTGAATAATCAGGAGATGATCCAAATTCAAACACAATAAACAAATAGAGGTTGTGCACACCTTTCTCCGGTAAAATGTACAATAAAATCTATGCACACTGTATTGCTGACGACTAGATTGTCATATACAGTGAGCATTATTAATAAATTGTGCCTTTTCTCCCTATAAATCCAAGCCTATCCCTCTACTCTGCACAAACTCACCGATTGTAATCGAGAGAGAAAGAGAAATAAGGTTGCAATGAGAGAGTTTACAGTTAGAGTAATCAAGGAGGAGGTGGTGACGGCAGTGCTACCATTGCAAGAACATTGGCTGCCTCTCTCAAACCTCGACTTGCTTCTGCCACCACTTGACGTTGGTGTGTTCTTTTGTTACAAGAAGCCAGAATTTGCAGATAACATGAGTTTTGGGTTCATGGTTGATGTTCTTAAGAAATCCATGGCTGAAGCTCTTTTTTCATATTACGCGCTCGCCGCTGAGGTTGTTCCCAACTACCTTGGTGAGCCTGAGCTCCTCTGCAACAAGCGTGGGGTTGATTTTGTCGAAGCATATGCAAACGTTGAACTGAGAGACCTCAACTTTTATAATCCTGACGAGAGCATCGAAGGTAAGCTTGTGCCTACGAAGAAGAACGGCGTGCTCTCTGTTCAGGTCAGTTACCGATAACGTTTGTTGCTGTCAGTTTATCATAAAATCTTGTCGTGATTTTCTGAAACACCTTAATCAAAAGTTGCTTTAAGAAATACGAAAACGGCCAGCCCATGCACGAATAAGACGTGCACGGATATTTAATGAACACTGCACTAGGGGATAGCTTTGTATGTGTCTTGGATGAATCGAATGAAGCTTCGTTTGTGTTCTAGATGAATCGAATGTAAGGCAATTAGTCGGCAGTTGACCCATTCTCATAGTCGCCAATGATAAGAGCTAGCCCACCAATCCATGCAACATTGTGCTGCTTTCAGAATGACTAATCTATCTTGAGACTAGTAAATTACATGACCAGGATGCCTCTACTGTTTACTGGTTGGAATTACTTTTACCTCTTTTTCTGCTAATAATTTGATTTTACGTATGAAGTACAGTGAAACATGTATGTATATACAGGCAACTGAACTCAAATGTGGTGGTATTGTTGTGGCGTGCACGTTTGATCATCGAATAGCAGACGCATACTCAACCAATATGTTTCTTGTTTCATGGGCTGAGATGGCTCAGTCAAAACCAATTTTTGTTCTGCCGTCCTTCCGCCGATCTCTGCTAAACCCTAGACGGCCATGGAGTGTTGACCCTGCTCTGGACGATATGTACGTGCCACTCTCCACGCTGCCACCTCCTGAAGGTCCTAAAGAAGCTAGTAGTCATCTCATAAGTCGCATATATTATGTTGAAAGCGACAAACTCACTGAGCTTCAAGCACTTGCCAGCTCCAGTGAGTGCAAGAGGTCAAAACTAGTGTCTTTCAGTGCATTTTTATGGAAAATGGTGGCCCAGAGCGGCGCAGCAAACAGTAGAAAGATTTCAAAAATGGGCATTGTCGTTGAAGGAAGAACTAGATTAAGCGAACGACACAGTGATCATAGATCATCTTTAATGGGTTTATATTTCGGAAATGTACTATCTGTTCCATACGGAGGGCAAAGAGTACATGAACTCATTGAAAAACCATTATCTTGGGTGGCAAACAAAGTGCATGATTTCTTAGAAAATAAAGTGACGAAAGATCATTTCTTGGGTCTAATTGATTGGGTTGAGGCGCACAGGCCGGAGCCAGCCGTGGCTAAGGTATATTGCAGCACAAGGGATGATGGCCCGGCTTTTGTGGTGTCATCCGGACAGCGGTTCCCCGTTTCAAAAGTGGATTTTGGGTGGGGTAAGCCAATTTTCGGGTCATACCATTTTCCATGGGGTGGTAATACTGGCTATGTGATGCCAATGCCGACCACCTTAGGAAACGGTGACTGGGTGGTTTACATGCACCTATCGAAGCAGCAGTTGGAACTGATTGAGACGGAGGGATCCAATGTGTTCAGGCCTTTAACTTACGATTATCTGAACTCAATTATCTCAAATTAATTAGGTATGGTCCATCCGTCATTTGAATAGTATTGGTTGCTGCTGTTTGATGTATCTGTCTCACTTATCACCTTCCTAATCAAATCCCATCTCCTATGTATCGAATGGTATCTATCAGTGGTGAACTAATATTACATATGTGGAGTTGTTTACTTTGTTATTGGATGCTCTATTACCATTTGAACGATTTAGTGCTGTCATCACCCTTCTTTAGTTTATTTTTTTTATTTATTAAAAAATTTAAATTAAAATAATATCTCAATCCTTCATTCTGGTTTATATTATATACATAGTCAGCAAACGGAGGGGAGATAAACTACATTTGACCGGTGATCTTAAAAATGACAGGAAGGAAGAGAGAAAGGGACAGAGAAACTTTGAAAATGTAAATTTTGTTGTCTAATTACGGTGACATATGCCATGACCATGCGTGTTACTAAATTATCTTGTGATGTAAGACCTAGCAATGGCATCAACAACTCCATTAAATTAAATAAACTTCCATCTGCATTCATTGTGTGCAGGCAGTTATCTCCATCTGAAGAAGCACAGTGCACAAGAATAAACCATATTTCTAGAATTCACCAACTATATATATAGATGTGTGTGTGTGTGTGTTGTGGGTGGCATTTAATTTGTTTAGATTCACCTAACCACAAGGTCCAATGTGGTTTGGGTGCAGCAGTTCTGATTAAGCCCAGTTTTTTATTTTGGTTTATAGTACGTACGGGCTATGTGCATGGATGGGGAATAACACAATGGAAATCGAAGGTTTAAGTAGTTGATCAGCGTTGAGCTGACTACCCTTAGCTAGACAAGTTGAAATCTCGCACCGAACCCATGTTTTTGTACCAATTATTAATGGTCCCTTGGGTCAGGAACTGTAGCATAAGTCACCAGCTGATTGCGTGGAATGCTTACATGAAGTTTATGATAGGTTTGGTTAATTAATTGTTGGTTATGATGTGGCTGAGAAAGTTCTTGCATTTGATATATCCAATAATGATGGATATATGGACGTATTACAACCGACAACTGTGTCTTTAGAAACGATTAAGAAAATAGATATTAGGTTGCACGTCAAGGCTGACTTAACCTGAAAGCTATACAAATGTGTTGTTAATCCCATGTCGGTATGCTCCCAAAGCCAAAGTTTCTGATACATGCATTGTTAGACACATACAGTTAGTTCATTCAAAGAGTGACAATTAAGGAGAAACACACAACACAACTCGGACATAGAGACTGAGAAAATTAACTCAAGAGAATGTTGTCTGAAGATCTGAATCCGTACGATTTTCTAGTGAAAAAACGATGCCACGTGAATGAATGCAGCTACCAGCTGTTCTGTAACAGCTCCAGTTTGTAGCTACGTAGAGGACGATGGAAATGACACCAGCAACATGAACGAGATGAACAACTAGGAATTGACCCACACAGGACTATGCCAATGCGTTGCTGGTGTCTCTATCTTCTTTCTGTAATTTTATTTTCTTTCGATGGTGGGTCTCTATCTTCTTTCGGTCGACTGACATTCAAGAGAGTAACAAATCACTAGTAATAATTCATTAATAATTGAATGATTTGTTGTCTTAAACTCGGGTTTCGAGATCAATGATTTACAGTCTTGCATAAACAACTTTGTTACAGTGGTACGTACAATAGTCCTAAGTCAATGCTACGATTAACAATCAATTATCCTGGAATGAGCTCATGCCGGATGGAATCAATCCTTCCTCAGAGAGGGAAGTCCTGAGCAAAGACAATTCTGTCAACTTCAGGGTTGTTTATCAATCTATCTCCACACATTTTAATTGCGAACTACGAGAAGAAATCAGTCATAAAATTTTCAGCAAGAACGAGACATGCTCAAATCGAAGCAGAACTTTCAGCTTCAATAATTGCTGGTTAGGTGCGCAATTCGTTTCAATTTGTTTTCCCCATCCCACCCCAGTTGGCGACCTTGGTTGGGCAGCCTCCAGTCCATGCGGAAACCAGCTAGTTGCTTGCTACTGACGTGCTCTATCGATTTTCCTACTGTGACAAGCTACTAATTATCGATTTTTCTACTAAGATAACTTCTTCATTGGGAACAAAGTAGTGTCTGGTAAAACAAATTATTCTGATTCTTTATTGAACATTTTCTGAATAATACGAAGACACAACAGTTCCAACAAGCATTGTAATTACTACTACTACTACTCATCAGAAAATGTACAACATCCTAGCAGGACGTGACCGGTGTGTTAGAGACAGGACCAAAACTGTAACCATCCTCTTCAATTTCAAGGAGGCCAAGATTCACTGAAAGCTACTAAAGCTATCTAATTTTGAAGCATCATTCACAGCCCAGGATATAATAATTGAAATTGACCTGGCCGGGCCATGGCAAGCAAGGTGTTAAGGATGCAAAGTTAGTATGAACAGGCATCATCAGACTGGAACTTTGTCGGCGAGAAATAAGTAACGGAAACGTGAATCAAATGGAAGAATGCCACAGTTGCGAGACCCAAGAAGGCTTTGCCGCCTTTGTGATATACATTGTTCAACAAAAGCGGACTGCAGTGGTGGAAGGTAATGAGATATCCAAACAGCCAAATTTGCATCATCCACAATGCCTTTAGCAAAGCAATGCAACATCTTTGGCACCAACAGCTTCCCTCTGCTGCTGACCCCCACTGAAGCACGGATGAAGGCATGTTGAGCTTCTTGAAGCTCCTCTCTTACATTTTTAGCAGTGTAGATTCTAACCTGCATTTGCCTTTCACTACCATGTCAATTAACTTATGACTCTGTATACAGGATGTACATAGAGATTAACATATCCAAGTAGCAAAAAAATTACTGAAATTACCGCAGGTGATGAGTACATTCCACAGCTCAGGGAAAAAGATACAAGTGGCTCATATACATCAATTGCACACTTCCTTTGCTCCTCTGATACCTTCAGCTTATGAAGGGCGAGAAGCAAAGCCTAGTACCAATTTTGGTTAGAAAGTTAATCAGGAAATGATATACAACAAGAGAGTTAACCCTTTAAAGAATATTATTAAACTGTGCACATACAATTTGAGGCCTGTGTAGTGGGGGTTTCATCTTCAGAATCACATATTCAATAGCGGTGGCATTATAAGAATGTCCCCCTACAGTATATGCTGCCTGAACAAAATATTTAGATGAAGAAAACAAGAAGAGAATCATGATCTAAAAAAGGCTCACAGAAAACTGCAGAAGTATTGGAGAGAATCCATTCAAGTCTGCAATCAAACCTTTTGCATCAAAGAAAAGAGCTTCAAGTCACTTCTTGGGACTCCATATGCCAGGTAAGCCTGTCCATAAAGCACATGTAAGAGAACATTGATGTTAAGTGTAGCATGTTGTTTACATGAAACTCCTCTGACCGAGTATGCCTTGTAAAATCAAATGTTCCCTTGGTATTACCATAAGCTAGAACTTTGCACAAGAAAGCCTTACATGCATGATCAGTGCATTATATAAGTTTATCCAGAAAGCAAGTTTCTCACTGCTGCTCAAGTGGATAGGGTTCACTTTGGCCAATTGCTTGACTAGTGTTCTGCTATCCAAACAAAAAAACAACAGTTTAGATCAGCTCTAGTTTCAGATGAATGTATTCTAAAAATTTTACACTCTTCAAACCCACATATAAATGAGTTAAGTCCAAATTGTCTATTCCCAGCCATAGGAATTAGCCAAAAAAAATCGACAAGTGGTTAGCATATATAAGAACATTGCAGGTTTAATCTTACAAGCACCGGGGGCATACCTCATGATTCAATAAATAAATGTAAACAATAGAAGGAAAGTGAAAAGGAATACAATGAGGAAGACTTATCTAAAAAGATATATCAAAAGTCATTTTGTAACCAAAATGACAGTAAATATAGTAGCAGCAAATTTGCTAGAAACCAAACACAAAATCACTTTTAAACCAGAGCTAGATAAAATTTAGAAGTGACAGGTAAGAAAAGAAAATATATCAAAAGTTAAATGATATCCCACCTGAACCTCCTTAGTGCCCCAGAAGCATATTCTAATTGTTTCTTACCAACCGACATCCAAGAAACTTCAGTTGCTAATCCATAGATTCCAATGTCTGCCCAGCTTAACTTTCCACGCACCCTATAGGGATCAAAAGTATTCTCCAATGCCAAAATTCCAGTGTTACTCTGTACATCAATTTGGGGGCTCTGCACCCAGGATGAAATCATTGAGCGCTCAGATGATGACCACCATGATGAATTCGAAAGATGTCCACGTGGTGACACAGTTGAGCAATGGCTCTCCAATGCAGAAGATTTAGATGGCAAAGCTGAATCTGCCAGAGACATAAATATATTTTTCATACATCGTACCATCTCTTCTGATAGTTGATTAGGATTATCCCAATGGCCTTTAGGTGTCATTCCAATAAGAATCTTCTTGAACTCCAAAGGTTGCCTAGATTTGAAGTTAGTCTTCATGGGTACTGTCTTTTCATAGAAATGCGTGGACAAATCATCTGCATTCTGAGGCAAAGTATCACATATTAAATGCATGCCTCTAAGAGATGGGAAACATTCCCATTGCAGCTTTTCTGAATAAGCAGGCAAGCAGCACAGTCTTTCAAATTGACTTAAGAGATATGTGGGTCAGTTTCAAATTTATTAATTCTACCCATCATATCATGGGATAAAGAGGCATAAGCACTTTGGAATTGTCACATCATCCAGAGCACCAGGTAAAATTTGATTACTTTCTAAGCTTAAATAATAAAATACAGGCATCACTAATTTTCAGTGAACAATTGGGAAATTGTTTGCAGCATTGGAGAATTACAATAAACAAAAGAGAATGAATACATCTGCTTAAAGATGGATTAAACTTATAGAAGTAGAAAACAGTATGTGCTCCTAGCATGGTAATAAAGTTAAAATCTCTACAGGGAAGAGAAATCTAGAGATACCTCCACTGTAGACTCTGTACCGGATGTTTCACCAATAGATTCTGACAGTTGGCCTCCCTCCTCCTGATGTGAGTTACCTTCTGAGGATTGACACAGTTGAGCATTCAAATGCTTCAAAGACCTCAAAGAAGATGAATTCTGGATAATGAAGAAAAATTTACAAGGACATAAGGTAGAAGGATCTAATTATTAGAAACTGGTTTGCACTTAAAACAGAAATGTAATTTATGTGGAATCTAGGATTAATAGCCCAGGAAGCAGTACAATGATTGTTTAAGGCTACATAATAGCTTGATTTCCAAAGAGTACAAACCAAATTATATCCGGTTATGTTATTTATTTGAAGACATTGGACATAAATTGAAAATTTCAGAACACATAATAATTATAAGTTGCCATAGTCAGGAAGAATTTATGTGTGAGAAACAGGATAATTACCAGTGTTACTGTAATGTTGGGAGAGCAGCCAGAGAATGATAGAGAAGATGAATGCCTTAACCGGTACTCAGCAAGCCTCCGTTCATTTCTTTCTTGACTAAGCTGGAAATGCAAAGAGACCATCTCTTGTTCAAGTTTTGAAACTGTATTCTCCAGTAGAGCAATATTTGACAGAAGCTTCTGAGCCTATACAAGTATGAGAAGATAGAGGTTTTACAACAATGTTCAGAAACCTACTGAAGCCCTGTCCATAACTGACTACGGAATCCACAACCCAGATAGGGAAAGTAAGTTAATCTATAATACAATAGGTTCAGTTTGGTACAGCAAAAGAAAACAAGAAGGGTTTCCTTAACTCCAAGAATTAACTTTGATGTCATCTAATCAGCAAATGATGATATTAAAATATCTATTGTATAGTATATTTAGACTTTTACTGATTGATTTTGAAGCTTAATGTTTGTTTATCTTTTAGTTAATCTTTATACTATACTTTGATGTGTCTTTGTGTAAGCCTCTAGGAAATCGCACACATTCTATTTGAACCTGACCTGTTGTAGTGCTTATATGGGGTGGGACAATTGGAAAATTAAGAAATAATGGGTGAAATTGAATTTATGGAGTACTATTTGGACTACCAGTCACCATAACTATATTTTCAGTTCATTGAATATATTACACAGAATCATCTTCTAAAATTTGCTTTGAAAGAAAACCAAGCAATGACTTTTAATGGTTAGAATATGGAGCTCGAACAAACTATCCTCATTGCAGTTGATTCCACAAAATTTGCCATGATGACAGAATAAAAAATACATAAAGCTGGCCCAATTACACTTTATTTGTTGCAGGTGAAATGCGAACAATTTTTTGGCACTCTAATCCTAATTTACTTACAATGATTGTGCTATAGATGTCCATAGATGGGAACTGTTGTCCACATCAACAGACAGAATGAAAATATCAACAAAGAAACATTATGTTTACAAGCACAGCATGAATGATGTTTTCATCAAAGCACTTTTAATACATGAGATTGGTCAAAGAAAATATTTTTTAAAAAAGGCAGCATACATGGTCTGGGAAGCATGATGGACTAGATAACTTCACTGTATTTTTCTGAATAGCATTTTCCAGAATAGCATGCAATTCCATTTCTTGTTGCAGCTTTTGTTGCAATCTTTGTACCTGTTACAACGATATTATCATGTGGGCTTAGTAATTGTTATAGCTACTTAAATAAGCTTCTACATCTGGTTCTATGGAAGCATAGGAGATTGAAACAGATATGATGGTTTGTAGCAGCAAATTTAATAAGCATATAAAATCTAAAAGCAAGCTGCGGATGAAAAAACATCTTCTCTGAAAAAGCAAGCAATATTTTAGAAAAGCAGGGGGAGGGAGCTAACGAGCTGTGTCTCCAAAATTTGATCAGTAAGTTTCCATACTATGTATGAAGGTGTCTCTCAGACAACAGATATTAAATGGAATCAGAAAATGCAAATTACTTGTGAAAAAATCCCATCTTCAATGTGAGGGTGAATGATATTTGCAACAAAGCTACTCTGAACTATGCTTTCCCTGCAACAATAGCCTTATACCATTTGGAGACAATGCCTTCTGCAATTTAGAAACAGGGTTACCTACGAGTAACTATCTAATACATAATCAACATGAACACTTTTATATGTCCTCATCATCCTATGGAGAATATTCTTGGAAGTAGGCAACACAGGCTCTATTGAATTGTTTGAGAAAACCTTCTTACAGGTTTTACAGCTATGAAATCCACCTTCAGTTCAAAGTTGTCACATTTTTCCAATCATTACTTGAATGCTCCAGCTCTCACAAGCAACTACTCTTTACATCAACAAAGCAATAGCAAGACAACATGACATAGCACAGTATCTGGCTCAATCTTGACACGGCATATACAGATGATTACAGGGTCACTATATAGTAACTGCTGATCGGAAATCCCTGGAAAGAGATAAGCACTGTAAAAGATGAAAGTTGTTTATAAGCTCCTCTAAATTATCTAGCATTAAATGACCAATTAAACACAGCAAAAGTCTCTAGCATTGCCTCTCTAAAGCAAGTTTTGATAGTTTTACATTATCAGCCACTAACACAAGATTTTAACTTGGGGTTCAATAATTGTATACAGCCAAAAAGTCTCATGTGTATTACAGCCAATCTAGGCATGCTGCAGATAGAGCCATGAATGCCACTAAACTATTCTTTCAGGTCATCCCATTTCTAGAAACTGTACGCATGAAAGCACAATAGTGTGAAGTTTTTGGTGTAAGACAATAGAACAGTGTTGAAATGATTGAGGCTTACATCTTGTTCAAGTTGAAGTCTGTACGGGTAAGAATCACTGCACTTAGCACCCGATCCAAGACTTTCAGCCTCTTCAACACAGTTCCACACCTAATCCAATCACCAAAATTACTGTCAACAGAAGATGCAATTTGAACACCATAAAAAAAAATAAAAGACAATTATAAATAATACTAATCAATGTCAAGAAGATTTTCAGATTGATCAAATTAAAAAAACCTAATAAGATGTTAACATTCAATGGGCTTCCAATTGAAACAAACTATTAAAAAAAATGTCAAAGTTCCTCTTCTTTATCAGCATACTGTAGTTCAAAACTCAAAATTGTTCTCTATTGTAAATACTTTCATTTAAAAAAAAACAGTACATCAAAACATTCTCAAATTCTAGAAAAATATCTGAAAGTGAAGCCCAAATGAATGGTAAAACATGAGAACAAACCAATTGACTCCAACTATGGAGCAGATATCTGGAGAGAGGTGGAAACAACAAGAATGAATGAGTAAAACAAATTCATGCACCCTACACGTTGGTCTGGTCATGTTTTTCTCAATTTTTACAAACCTCGATCAGAAAATAACATAAGATCCACTAAACAGACATGACTAGCAGAACTAACCTGTAAGGATGAATTATCACTGAGAAGTTCATCCACGGCTTCTAACTGGGAGTCTGAATTATAGCAACTCGCTCTGGTACGACAAACTTTGGAGATTGAATCGTCACTGTATAAAATGTCATTATTATTTAAGAAAGGGGAATATACAAACGATAGAACTCAGAGCTCCATCCGCAACCAAAGGAGAAAAAGAAACAAGGAAACAAACAAAGACCAGAGGAAAAAATAATAGAAAAGAAACCCAGAATGGACACTTACAAGCTAAAGGCAGATTGCACAACCGGTGAGTCACACATCTTGTGATCTTAAGCTTTGTCATTTATCACATAAACATATTCTGGAATTTCCCAAAAACCTTAGACTTCTTTATGCCCATGTACAAATGCAAACAAGCATCATAAATACTGCAGATTCACTACAAGCATCAAATAATTGTTTCTAAAACTATATCAAATTGTGATATCTAACAAAGTTTTATGATGCATGCTCAGGATAGCTAGAAGGGAAGGACACAATGGTATTCAGAAAATAGAAAAGAAAACATTGTACCACCTGTGAACATGTGCTAAGGACAAAAAAAGCTCATAAATGCACACAGCTACCAGTCGTTTTCAAGACAACCGTACAAATACAAATTAAGCCAAATGCTGGAGCTTAAATCTAATATCTTGTTCAAGTTAGACTCCCAAAAAACAGAAGTTGAAAGGAAGGTCAAAATAAGAGAAAAGGAAACTAACAATAACATTATACATGCGAGCAGTACATTTCTTACAATAAGCTCTTGCATATCTACTTTCATGGAATTTAGAGCTGTGGGAAGAAAACAGGGAAATTTATTATATTATGATTATATGAATGTCTTCAAAAAGTCTTGAGTTTACGAAATGACTTGTTTTTCACTATTGTTGATAGGGCAATCGAGAGGATAGGAAAAAGTGTGGTACCGCCGTTGTCTTTTCCATTGTGAGTCAAAACAAAGGACAGAATTCTATGGACGCACTAGCAAAAACTATTCAAATTTCAGCCACCGAAGAGAAAAATTGATTGCTTTTTCCCCCCTTTTTCAACCTTTCGGCTTCACGCAGCTGCTAAGAATTTCTCACATAAAAAATCTGTGTTTTCAAAAATGTAGGTAAACAGTATGTCAAAAGAGAAAAGGCATGAGTAAGTGGGTATATGCTCAGTAGAAAGGCTAGAATCTATCGGACAATGATGAAGTGAATAGGAATAATCCAAAGGACAGATCTCAGTGGTCCCTTTTCCTCAAAACAACCACTTCTCACACTGAAAATAATCTGACCCATCAACAAGCAATAATACATGATAATCCATCCCGCCTTCATTTTCCTGCTTCTCTTTGACGCCATAAACGAACAGAAGAAAACAACATAAACCCCTCCAAAACTTCAAATGCAGAGTCAAACAGAGAGAAACTTGAAGACTATTATAAAGAAATAAATACAACCTTAATAAATAGATCCCCGGCTTTGCTGATATAGTAAGAAAGAAGTCGAGACCACCCCCAAAATGCAGCACTTTGTTCTTCTTCAGATGGGTAGAGCATCAAACACTTGTCTCTCAAAATTCAAACTGAAAGAAGTATAGAGAAAATGACAAAGAAACAGTCAGGCGACTTAGAAGCAAAAGACATGGCATTTGGCAAGAGGGACTTCAAATGGATAGAGAAAAACAGACAGAATGAGGAGACACCTGTCATAAATGACATGTAAAAAATGTAACTTTATTTTTTCCTTTTTATTGGTTTATAGATACAAGAGCCTGGTGACGGGTTGAGCTGGAAAGTCTCAAAAGACAAACACAACCGTCCATATTTCCTTTTATAGAACTCTGTTTCAAATTTGAAATAACGAGAAATACCCATTTTCCGGAAAACAATGCTTTGCTGATTCATTACTGTTACGTCTCTTCTGTTTAGCCTACATGAGAATAGAATTGGAATTATATACAAAATATAAATGGGTATGCATGTGCGCGGTTGAGTGCAAACAGCATCAGACCATCCAAGTCAACTCATCTTGTTGGGTTAGTATATCGGGTCCATAGTAGACGATCCTATCATCCAGTGGGTCAATCACTTCAGATACAATGTCATCAGTCCTCCTGGGCTCAAAGTTCTTTCATTGCAGGTTATAATGAACAAACGCAAGGTCTTTCAAACAGTTGTGGTTCACTGGGACTCCTTTGTGTTAGCAGCAGCTTGTCAGCCAGACTCCTCTTGGACCCATATCGAAAAACACCATCATATGTCTGCAACTGCGGACAGTGCTTTCCATAGTTTAACCACCGTTCGGCGGCAGTCTCCTCCTGAAAAGCACCTTTTGCTCGCTGATACTTGAGCTGCTTTGCTATTAAATGTTCACTTCTTTGGTGTTCTACCATACGAGTGATACAAGACAGTTGACCGTTTCTATCCTCCGGATCACAATGAAATTCATCGGTGTAGAAGAAGCTTGGATTCGGATAATACCCCGCAACATGGAGATCACTCTATGTTCCGTATTTCATCAACTGTATCCCAAATTGGCATATGGTGGGATTTATCGTTTCTAAATTCTTCGTCCCTTAGTATCTCCTTTACTTGATCCATGGAGCTCATATATGTATCCCACTGTTGGTTTGTCAGCTTTATTGATCAACAAAAGAGCATTCACCAGCGGAACAGTAGCCTTTAACACCATCATTGCTCCATTCCAGAAGCGTTGATCCAAAACCAAATCAGCTCCCTTTTTTCCCTCCGATGTAGAAGCGCAGACTGAATCATACCATGCAGTCGAGGCAAACGTTTCCTTCAAATTCTGTTTTATAATATCACATTCTCTAAGGTTAAGAAGGGAGTAGCAGACTTGACCTTGGAAAGCTTTTTACGATGTCATTGCCATGAGTATAAGATCTGAAAAGCCTTATAGCTGCCGCTAGGCTATAGAGGAACCTTGTTATAGTCTTGGCATTGTGTAATGTTTCTTTGAGGTGCACCATCATCCCAATATTACCTAACATGAGCTCTATACAATAAGATGCACTTACTGACCATAACACTCTCCTGTGTCTTTCTTCAACCTGTTCACAGAAAGCTTTAGTCCAGCCAGTTGTAGAACATGCAGTGACTTTAACCACATTGCCTACTCCAACCTCCTGAATCACCTGATCAAATAGCAAATGTAAGGCCTCAACATCACCACCAAAATCTATAAATACTAGCTGATCGAAAGTAAACTTGATCCTGGGGACAATCAACGAGGTTTTGACCGTTCGTCAATTCATCCAACAGAGTGCTGCAACCTGTTCTAGTCCATGAAGTTTTAATTACCTCCACGTATTGCTGCCCCTCTTGCAACACTTCTTCAAAGAATCCACCCTTTTATATCTTGACTACTCGGGATACCGTACTCCTTCTGACCTTCTCCGAGGGAGTTAATCGTGTTCTTGAAACTTGGATGATGAACAAACTCAGTCAATTCCCATTTCGTAAGAGAATCTCCCTATACACTTATTGGATTCTCTTGATGATGAATTCGGGATGCAGTATATTTCTTGATGGGTGGGTGGAGGTAAAAGAAAGAGACTTAGTTAACCATTCGGTAGACTGCCAGAGTGAATGATTTACATTCAGCCTTCGAACCTTTCCGCTTATGTCAGTGATAATAAACTAGAAGTTGGATATGTATATGAAAGATTTAGGCAAGCATACAAAACCAAATGAGAAATAAGACAACCACTAACATACCATTTAGGATTGTAATTGATGGAGCTCAGGACATTCATCTCCGAAGGAGAATGACCGAGAAGCTGATTGATTACAAACAGCAGGAATTCTATTAACAGCGATTAAGGGACTTAACTTCTGTTCACTGCAGTGTGGGCCAACAAAACTAAAAATTGCAGCTGAAGAAATGGTCCAATGCATGATTTGACTGGGACTAACACACTAGAAATGGCATCCCATTGTGATAACACTACCTGGGTTTAGTTCCTTTGAAGCGGCCATTGATAAGGGAGAAATTTCATATATGTTAAACTAAATCTACATATTCCATGTTGAGATATGCATATCCCTCAAATCTCTATTTATTAAGAGTTGCTTATGATCTAAGTTGCAGCAGTTTCATCAAAATTCAAGAACAATAAACACAGGAGAGAGTGAAGAAGAGGATAATGGAAATTAATTGAAAGGTGTCACAATTTAAGTAATAAAATTTTTTTATTTTATTAATTGAATGTTGATAATTATTTTATTTTTATTTAATTTTAAAAATATAATTGATTTTTATTTTAAATATATTCTATCTCCATGTATAACTCATCAATCTAACATGAAGAGACACACATGGTTGGAAAAAGAGAGATTGTCTCCAAGTGTTAATTTAATCCAAGTATGAATTTTCCATGTCATTGGAGGAATCAGGACCCTCCATAATGGTCCCAGACAAAGACACATTTGTCTGCTTAACTGCTGGGAAAATTGAGAGTTAAACCACAACCATATGTATGATTAGTGGTTGTAAATTAATTATAGATTTAACACCCCACCACCATCACATTCCCACTACAATCTTCACAACCACAACTTAGATTACCGACACAATTTCCCATAA
The DNA here is from genome assembly GCA_019650275.1 of Xylocarpus granatum. NCBI lineage: Eukaryota > Viridiplantae > Streptophyta > Magnoliopsida > Sapindales > Meliaceae > Xylocarpus > Xylocarpus granatum. Next base: position 156,319 of record BNST01000516.1, on the reverse strand, counting down.
TTGCATAGCCATCTGCCTACCCATTCCCTTTCCCCGCGAGCTACCTGCCTGCCCTGGTATGACTTTCATCTCGCCATTATTATTACCACACCATCTCTCATTCTATGCGTATGCTTGGCTTTTACATATAAATACAGATAAGTGTGCGTGTGTGGCCATGAATTCACGGGAGAAGTGGGGAACTGATGCTTACGACAGCCATCAATACTCCACATATAACAAAGAGTCAAAATGGTAATGCTGGAAATCGTACAGGCCTCTGTGCTTATCCATTGAGCAGGGTCTTCTTCTCAATTACTTATTTAACTAAAACTCTAATAGCATCATCGAATAGCTTATAGAGATAGCTTGCCACTTGATTGCAAGGATAGGGAATCTTAACCCACCAATTAAAGGGCATGATTAGTTGATAAGTCTCCATCTCTTCTCGTATCAAGTTTTGCCCCCGTTCATGCACAGCTCAGTGTGAAAAGCATGCGGTATTGCTGCGATGTTTGCATTGCATGGATGGAGGCCGAGGGTGATCACCTCACACAGTTGTCGGAGGCTGCATGGCCTTCCAGAACCATCAAATTCAATGTCCCTTAGCTTTTCTCCGAATGGGACAGCACAAGTTGGTGGTAGAAAATCCACACTTTCTGGCTATTCTATTCAATAACTTCCCAATCATACCTATTCTCTCTCAATCAATCCAAATTTTATTTTTAAAATTTTTATATATTCATTCAATTTAAATTTACTCAACGATGAAACCTCTCCGGTAAAACACATGATTTATTACTAATTAAATAATATATATATAATTAATATTAAAATTTAGATAAATAAATTTTATTAAATTAATATAACTCATACCATATGATCATTAAATAAAATGAAATTTAATTAATTATTTATAATTATTAAATTTTATTTATTATATTATTTTTGTTAATATAATAGTATTTGTTTTGATTAAAATTTTTAAAAAATTTAAAATAAAATAATTTAAAGACAATAACAGTAATTATAAGGATTTGTTGAGGGTTAAAATTTTAATCCAAGTTCTGTTGGTTTTTTTTTATAATTAATTATTCTAATCACCAATAATAATGCGGGGAATTATTATTATTATTATTATTATTATTACAAAGGGGTGAATGACATCATCAAAGAGGAGGAAAGACCAGTACGTAAAAGCGTGTGGCCACGACATCAATCAATCAATCCGACATCATCCTCGTCATCTCCGATATTAACACTAGTTGTAATGAGCCTATTAATCGCGCAGCCAAACCCAAAGGGGATGTACATGGACAGCTGTACTTGCCAATTTGCCGTCGAATCTGTTTCTTACTTGTTTTTGCTACTGAAGGTACAATGATGTTGGTTTCAAAGCATTTTTTGTTCTTTTGAACGATGAATTATTCACTGCAACGACGGCATTTACTCTGCTGAAACTCATCTAGAAGATCTCTGAATCTCATTTCAGGTTTCTCTCCTTTCTTTTTGGTTTTTATATCGACAAATGCGAGTGGTTTTTACATGTTTGACTTCGTATTTTTATCGGATAAGGCTTCGGGTTTGGCAATCTCTCTCTCTCTCTCTCTCTCTCTCTCTATATATATATATATATGTATGTATATTAATTTTGCATTGTTTCCATCCGGGTCAAGGTTTGCAATTTGATTTGTTGTAAAACGTTTACGAATTGTATCTGAGATTCATTTTTTCGGGGGGTTTTTATTTTATGGTGAGGCAAAATAACACACGTACTTGATATTTATTTTGATGACACTACCAGTCCCTGTTTCCTTTTCTGGGTGGTGGTGAGGGGAGGGGGAAGGTATAGATTATAGTGACGTTTATTATCTTCTTACTCTTAGTTTCTGAAAGAATTTCTGATTGCTGTCTAAGGTAAACTTCTACTGTGACTGACAATTTCTTTATTTTAGTTTTTTTTTAAAAAATAATTGTTTTTATGTCATATGTGTGTGATTGAGGTGGATTTTGCGTGGTTTTCTGCTTGATGTGTCTTCTAAAGTGTAAGAATACTTTGATATAAGCTAAGCTGGGGATTAATATGTTTTGTCTCAAATTGCTTTAGAAGGGGCGTTTGAGAATTTTCTCCTAGCTTGTGGGACAAGAAAGAAATGGATGGTTTCGGTGAACTGAAGGTTTAAAGTTTTAAAGGAGTACGTGGAGTAACTATTGAGCTTATGCGTGATTACTCGATCTGTTATAGTTTCTCCACTTTAGTGCTTAGATGGCTTAAGTTATGGTAACTCCTGGTGCTATAGTTATCTTCTCTCAATGAAGCCAACATAGGGCTGATGTCTAACAGGGCCATAGTTGAAACAGTGACTTGAAAGTAGCAAATGACTTGGGGATTTGATTATGTGATCCCTCCACTAAGCATTCGTATGGCAGAACAGCTGACCTGAATTTTCTGCTCTCTGTTTCTACTGTCATGCGTGATTTCTATACAAATATACCAATTGCATTTTTGCTGAAATCAGCATGTCCCAACGTATTATGATATTGCATGACAGCTATTCCATTTAACCTGGTTTGAGGTATGGAATACTGCAGTGTCTGCTAAGAGAGGTAGTTCAAACATTCTGTTATTGGCAGTTGAAGGGAGATGACTTGGCTTCCAGGTTGAACATTGTCACTTAGTTGGGATTTTTCCAGCTCATCAAAACAGAATATATTAGCTTATTTTTGTAGCTTAGAAGCAACAGTTTTACATTCTGATTTTGAGAGAGAAAAGAGTGAGACTTGGTTCTATAATCCTCGCTATAGAGCGATATCTTTGTACTTTGTTTCACGTGATTTAGTTGGCAGGCACCATTGCCAAACCATGTAAATTACTTTCTAGTCTCTGTTTCTTTTTTGTCCTTCTAAATTCATTCAGCTTCTAGGTTTTGTACTCTTGGTTCGATTTTATTAACCAATCTGTGAGTTGATTTTGGCTCACAAAGATCAAAGACTGCATAACAGTGTCCAACTGGGCCTATTAGACAGATTGGTGGCATATAATGGGTCTGCTGAGAAGGGCTACTGCTATGATTTGGCCATTAAGGGAACTAAAATCATTGTGTAAGAAAACTGTGCTTATAACTCTCTTTTTATGTGGGGAAATTCAATCAAATGCTTTTGTCAATTGGTTTGCAGTCAGGTATCTTGGTCCCTTATGGATAGGTATTTATCAGATAATTAGTGGTGTGCTGAATGGTTTTGTTTAGCCAGAAAAATAACATTTGTCTCTTGCGTTGGTTAGCAAGTGCTAGGTTGATGTTAACTGCCATGCTGATAGCATGATAAATGGTCTACAGGTTTTGTACCACAGAAGATGATTTGGTCAATACCTTTATATGCCCAGCTGATGATGTAGTTGCTCTGGTCTCCAAGACATTGGGTTTTCTCTCCAGTTGACTAATTGAGGGTTATAGTTACTGAATGCGTGAAAGTCATGGTAATGCTTGTTTATTCTGAACAAAGAATTGCTAAAGGAGGGTTTTGTTGTTGAAAATGACACCTTGTTTCTGATCTTGAAAGAAAGAAGGGAAGAAAGAAAAGTTCTCTTTCATGTACATGACTGTATTTGAGACATTTGTTGGTTATGAATTTAATAAAACTTGAAACTCAGATGCATTTCCCTTTGTTATGAACCTGAAAGACCAAACTTCTGTCTATTCAACTCATTGAAACCATAAGTTCAGTTACCTACATCCCAATTTTTCTTTTATAGTTTTCATTTTGAAGGTCCTCCACAAAATTGTGGCATTTTGTACTCATCAGGGCTGACTGTCATCAAAGACCATGAATAATCATAGTGTCATTTCTGTAACACAAAGTGAGTCCAACAAAGGAGTCTCGCAGTCCTGCTGCACTGCCATTCCTATACATAATTTTTTGAGTGCTGAAACAGAAGAGCAATGTCTATCTACTGGTGAATGTTCCCCTCCATGTCCATCACCTTTTATACGGAAAGAAGCTCCAAATTCTCCAAATCATATGCAAGTGTCTATAGCCCTACCCCAAAAGAATTGTTTAACATCTATACCAGAAAGTCCTATATATCCCGGTTCTCATTTACAACATTCAAAGGCAACATTTTCACGCTCTTCTGTATTTTGTACTAGTTTATACCTCTCATCTTCATCAAGCTCTGAAACCCATCGGCAACTTGGGAATTTGCCATTTCTTCCACATCCTCCCACATACAAGCAGTCTGTTTCTGCAGTTGAGTCAATAAAATCTCCATTACTTTTCAGTAACAATGTAAGGAATCTATCTGAGGAGGAGCATTCAGAGTCTCTTATGAAAGATTTTCTTAATTTGCCTGGAGATGCATCTGATGGTAGCTTCCAAGGTGTAAGATGCACGGGTGACAGCTTCGATGAGCAATTTGAGCTGCAGTTTTTGTCCGATGAACTTGACATAGCTATAAATGACCATGGAGAGAATCCCCGACTTGATGTAAGTATTGTGTAGCCACTACCAATAACATTATAATAACAAATGATCTGATGGAAAAGTTTTATTACAGAAAAAAGAGTTTCAGGATGGCAATGCCACGTTGCCTAGACCACAACTGGGTCATCCAAACTCTTAACTCTTTCTAGTGCTTATATACCTCTTGAAATATCCAGTAGAATAAGATAAATGGGATATGCTCCTTTTTTTTTAACAATTTTTGAGTCAAATTTTGAATAGAAGATGGGGAAGCAAATAACCAAATTTTCTAGTGTACGTGCCTACATTGGCACTCCTGCATACTGACTAACTTGTTTTGAATGCTGATGCTTGTCTAGGAAATTTATGACACACCCCAATTTTCATTAAAACCACGCCTAGGATTGGCATGCAATCAGAACTATGTCTCTTCGGCACCACCAGTTGATGTTGCTTCGAGCCACCCTTGTCCGGGGTCATCCACTGCACACAAGCCAAGAATGAGATGGACCCCTGAACTACACGAGTGTTTTGTAGAGGCTGTCAAGAAGCTTGATGGGGCTGAAAGTGAGAAGCTAACTGATCGAACTAGTAAAGTTGTCATTACCAATTTTTCTGTTAATAGACAAGTGCTGTAAAGCACATAGCAGTGTTGAAATTATAGTTTTTTAGTTGTTCTAACCGAGAACACTTATCAGTTCGCTTTGAAATGTAGAGGCTACTCCAAAAGGTGTATTGAAGCTTATGAATGTAGAAGGTTTGACCATCTATCATGTGAAAAGCCATTTGCAGGTAACTGACTGAGTTTATTGGTGAATCAAGTATAAAAAGATTTAGCTGTTAGCTGCTTGAGCCTGAACCTTGATTTAAATGTATACTGCAGAAATACCGACTTGCTAAATATACGCTGGAGAAAAAAGAAGGTAATGAACACATTGTGAAAGAAAAGTGATGCATACAAGTGTCACGCGCCACTGTTATAATCATCAGTGTACAAATTGAGATCAGCGAGAGCTTCTCAGTTATTCAATTTTGACAACTTTATTATATATATTTTTATATTTCAATTTGTGTATCTACATGATTACTGTGGTAATGAGATTTATTTTTGATTTCTTGATGCTACTTTTAGCAATATGCCTGTTTTAAATTTTCTAACCTACTATTTTTTTTTCATTTATACTGCTCATATTTTATTGGACATGTCTAAATCATATGAATAAATGGTCATTGGTATTAACTGCATTAAATTTAAGAATATTCATCTTCTGTTTTTCTAATATTTCCGTTACTGTCCATTGGTGTTATATTGCATGTTAAAAAATTCTCTTCTAGTTATGAATTATGAGCTTCAGAATTAGATTCCATTTAAGGTAGCCATTTGAAAAATTCTTTATTGTTTGTGGTTCATTGATTGTTATTCACATCTTCACAATGGCCACATGCATTTTATGCATCTTCACAATGGTCACATGCAATCAAATCCTTTGACAAACATGACGTTGAGAAGCAAGGTCATGTGGGGTTTGATTTCTCTACTAGTGAAATATGTGAATAAATAGATTGGTGGATGAGAATTGATGAGACTCAAAAGTTTTTTGGGGCTTCAGAAAATATTCAGGTGGTCAAAAAGCTAAATTTCTGCACATTGTTGAGACCAAAGATGCATCAACATACTCTCAGTATATGTCACCCTAGGATTTAGATAGCAACACATTCTCAGTATTTTGGTAATTAAGATTCTCTCTCTCTCTCTGTGGAGTGTGTGTGGGCACACTTGCAACCGCTTGTGTGCATCTGCAGTGCAGACTATTTACCAATGTTTATGCATACTTTTTGCATCCAGCTGTCCTTCATGGCTCTTGAGATGGATATTAGTTCCATAGAGGTGTCATATATGGTAGGGTGAAGTTGATTATCTCTAATAGCTTCTCAGATCCCAATTGTGGCTTGATCTTGGTTATAGCCACTAAAGAAAGTTAACTTGTCATATATACATCAAACATGGCATCATTGTCCTTCCAAAACAGTTTTTTTGGCATGCTGGCATAATTTTGTACCTCATACTGATACCTTTCACCTTTGTTGACCATGGGCAATGTTTTCAGAGATTCACTGATGTTTCATATCTCTCTCCTTTTCTTAATGTTAGTTTTATTTCAGATTAGTTGTGCTTTCAGGCATGTTTATTCATTGCCATTTGCAAGTTATATGTGTTTTTCCTTTATGCTCTGCAGAAAAGAAGCCTTGTAGCTCTGAAGAAAAGAAAGCAGCTTCTAGTAACTTTGAAAGCGATGGATGGAAGAAAGGGTCAATGTTATTTCCAATTTAGAATCAATTCTGCAAATATTTTCTTGTTTAGTGGCGATGCACAGTATGTTAATTTTTTTTTCTTTTCATAGGAGTATACAAATCACGGAGGCTCTGCGCATGCAAATGGAAGTTCAGAAACAGCTGCATGAGCAGCTTGAGGTATTTTTACTGTTTATTTTAAGAACCATCATACATAATTTGGAATGGCTATTTAACCTACATTATATTATATCAAAGCGAAATCATGCGTGTGTTTGCTTACTGTATTATAAAACCTTCTTATTTCTTCATTCCTGTTGGCCCTTGATTTTCTTGTTTTTGGTGTGGGAAGAAAGAGCAAGATGAATTTGTCATCATCTATACTAAGTTGCAGTGATCTAAGTCTTTGGCTTAGATCACTGCAACTAACAGCTTGATTTGAGTTGTCTCAGCTCTTTCCCCGTTTGCATGTGCGTTTGTGATCGCTGGCATTGTTTAAATTGTTATGTTATTTGCATGTCCTTTGCTCAGGTGCAAAGAGCCCTTCAGTTACGCATAGAGGAACATGCCAGGTACTTGCAAAAGATTTTGGAGGAACAGCAGAAAGCAGGCAGCGCCTTTATTTGTCCTCAAACTCCAAGCTTATCATCACTCACTAATGCAACCAAAGATTCTGAGCTGCAACCTCCCTCCCCAGCAGTTACAATTAACGCATTGCCTGACAAAGACAAAACAGCAGATTCTGAAACTAAATCATCATCGTCATCTCTGCCATCAAAGAACAAAACCAGTGAAAGTTATTCGAAGCCAGATGCATGTCCAAAAAGGATCTGTCTCGAAAACAAACTAGAACCAACTTCAGATGGAGCAGTGGTTGAATATCCTGTGCAATGACGGCTTCGGGACCCTCAAAAGTGTTCTCATGTTGATTGTTTGCATCATCTTTTCAATATAGCATTAGCTCTTGTTTTGTAGATACATTTATTGAAGTTTCTATAAAGTAATGGTATGATTTTGGGAATTTCTTGGTTTTGATCTCTGTGACATTTGACATTTTAGCAATCTGAATGAAATGAAGGAGGATATCAATCCATTCTGTCTACATTTTAGCTTGTTACCATGGCCAAAATATAATATTCTACGCATAATTTTACAATCTCAGAAATGGAGGACCTATTTGCTATAAATAAATAATTTAGATTCTTATTTGAGAAATCACGAGAATCTATAGGTCAAATAAGTAATTCACATATTTCTGACACCTTGCTATGTAATTTATAATATTAATTATAATAATATAAAAACAAAAATGGCCCTGCACGAGAGAGAAGTAACTGGTACGTACGTAAAACTGACCAATGACTGCACTCTCTGCGGGGCCGACATAAGAGTCAATCGGTCAAATAGAAACGGTCGCTCGCTGGCTGACTCACTGTTGGGTGATCAAGACAGAGGCCTTTGATCTTCGCTGTTCCTCTCAGTTTGTTCTTTCGTTCTCGTTCTCCAGCGTCCGAAACCAAGAAGGTATTTTGCTTTCTGCAACTTTCTCTTCCTCTTTCCTCTTTTCATTTCGTTGTATTTCCTCTTTAAATATGCACTACTGCTATTGCATGTCTGTATTTCATTATCAAATACTTCTTGTCCGTACCCAACATTAGTACAGAGATACGATCCCACACTCCACTGTTTCTTGGTTTGTTTGGATTAAGGCGTACATTAACATACCCACAAAATGATTTCTTTAATTTGGTCAACTTAGACATAGTTTCTATTCAAAATGTGTGTACATCAGAACAACTATGTATTGTATGAGAAGCCACTCCCTTACATTTAGTGACTGTACGAATTGGCTTATATTTATGCTTGATTTTTACTTGCAAATTTGAGATTAATTTCACCAGCCTGCTAGTTGACATTAGAGATACGGTAAAAGACTTACCTCTGTGAAGGGAAAATGATCCCCGCCCGCCCTTATGTTTCTTTTGGGATTGCGGTGCGACGCCAACTTTTAGTGGGACTGGCCATTTTTGCATTTGACATCTAGGATGCAATTTACTATGCAGTTGTGAATTCAATGTCACAGCACCTCAGTACCAAAAGAAGCCTTAGTTTGGTGGGAAAATGGATGCTGCCAAATGAAAGGAATTCTGGTGATGTAAAATCCACTTGAATAATGTGCAAGAAATCAGGAAACGATTGAATGTTTCTCTGAGTTCTCTTCACCGTGGTTGTTGAGACATTTAAATTTTGCAATGTGCTTTATTCAGTGTTTGAAGACTTGAATGATAAGTGTGTATTATCAAATGAAAAAAGCCTGATAAGATTTATGTTGCTTCCTTTATATGGATCGCATGGTTATTTCTTCTAAGCCATAAAGTAAATACACTGAAAAATTTTGTTATTCTAATTTTTCTCTTGGGTCTCTTCTACGTCATGTAGAAGCTTTGCTGCCAAAACCTGCTGAAAGAACTTGATATACACATTGGGGGTGTTTAGGTTCTTGACTTACACATTGAGTGCTTTTAGGATTTCTTGATTCTTTTGAGTCCATAAAAATGGCTGCTGATGATGACTCCTTCAATATTCATGATCATGCAACAAGTATGGATGGGAAAAGGAATACAGTGCAATGCAATTATTGTGGTAAGATTGTGAGTGGCTTCTCTCGTCTCAAGTGCCACCTAGGAGGTATACGTGGAGATGTGACTCCTTGTGAAAAGGTTCCTGAAAATGTGAAGGAACCACTGAGAACCAAATTACTGGAGACAAAAAGAGGAAGTCTTGGCAAGAAAGTTTATCACCCTGATCTTCCCTGTAAAAGGAGTTGGTGGTCCAATTCAAATGGTGGTGTCAAGCATTTTAGGGGTGAAGCCACCCAAGATGCCAGTTATGAGAGTGGACGCCATACAGAGACAGACTCAGAACAAGAAGGTGTCACACGATGTGTTTCACTACTCAACAGAAGAATAGATTCTCAAACAAGTATAAATGCTGAGAAGGACTCATTAGCATGGCAGGCGCAAAAATGCATTGGTAGATTTTTCTATGAAATGGGTTTTGATTTCAGTGTAGCCTATTCTCCAAGCTTTCAGGACATGATAAATGCCACTTTTTTTCATGGTCAGGCAAAGTACAAGATACCCACATGTGAGGATTTCAAGGGGTGGATCCTTCATGAAGAATTGAAAGAAATGCAAGAATGTGTTAAGAGGACAAGACATTCATGGGGAAGCACTGGATGCAGCATCTTGTTGGATGGATGGATTGATGAAAATGGTAGAAACTTAGTCAGTTTTATTGTGGATTGTCCCCAGGGACCTATTTATCTGCGATCATCGGATGTTTCAGCCATCATCAGTGATGTTGATGCTCTGCAGTCACTGTTGGATGGAGTTATTGAGGAGGTTGGAATTGATAATGTTGTTCAAATTGTTGCATGTTCTACATCAGGCTGGATTGGGGATGTAGGCAAGCAGTTTATGGAAAGGCGAAGGACAGTTTTTTGGACTGTGAGTGTATCTCATTGCATCGAGCTTATGCTGGAGCAGATTGGTATGATGGATTCTGTCAGAGGCATATTAGATAAGGCCAAGATGGTTACAAGGTTCATTCATGGCCGTGCAACGGTCTTGAAACTCTTGAAAGAGTTTACTGGTGACTCCAACCTTGTTAAACCCTCGAAGGTAAGATCAGCAATGCCTTTTATGACTTTAGAGAATATTGTGTCAGCAAAGAAAAACCTGAAGGCCATGTTTTCCTCATCTGCGTGGAATGCATCTACATGGGCTTCTAGAACAGAGGGGATGAGGATACATAATTTAGTGGAGGATCATTCTTTTTGGACTGGGGCCAGGATGGTTCTCAAGGCAACTATACCCCTTGTGCGTGTTCTGTGCCTGATCTATGGGACCAATAAACCACAAACAGGATATATATATGAGACCATGGATCAAGCAAAGGAGACAATTAAAGAGGAATTTAAAAACAATAAAACTCAATATTTTCCCATTTGGAAAATTATTGATGAGATTTGGGACAACCATCTCCATAGCCCTCTCCATGCTGCTGGTTATTACTTAAACCCAAGTCTCTTTTATTCAAGTGATTTCTATAGTGATCCTGAGGTTTCCTTTGGGCTGTTATGTTGTATTGTTCGGATGGTACAAGAACAGCGCACTCAAGATTTGATATCTGTTCAACTGGATGAATATAGACATGCAAGGGGTGCTTTTAGTCGAGGGAGTGTTGTTGACCAAAGAAACAAATATTCTCCAGGTAAGAAAATTTAATTTAGTATTTTCTTGATTGCATACGGTTTGATCACAGCGAGACATGTCAAAAATCTCTACCCTTAACTATTTTCCTCTCCTGTTCAATTGCAGCTGAGTGGTGGTCTCACTACGGAGAGCAATATCCTGAGTTGCAGAGATTTGCCACTAGAATTTTGAGCCAGACTTGTGACGGTGGTGCTTCGAAATATACGCTCAGGAGGAGTCTGCCTGAAAAGCTGCTAAAAAATGGCAGGAACCCTATTGAGCAGCAACGATTGAATGATTTGACATTTGTTCACTATAATTTGCAACTGCAGAATTATCGACGAGTCATAAAAAGAGACATCGTGGCTGATGAAATTGATCCAATGGACGAATGGATTGTGGATGAGGCACCTGAGGTTGTGCCTGAAAATGTTGACTCTGCTTGGATAAATTTAATCTCTACTCAAGGGGTCACAAAAGTTGAAGAACCCTCCCCATCTGAGATAAAAGAAGAACCCAGTTTAGACAAAAGGAAATAGGACACTTGTTATGTTAGATATTTCATCCTTCAATGTAAATGCTAGTTAGATGTTGATGTTTATCTTTCTGTAGTCTGTGTACATGCTATCTAGATCAAGATGTTGTTTATCTTTATGTAATCTTGACAGCATGTGGTGTTTTAGCAAACATTTTTCATCCGGGCAAATTCATTGCTTTGCTATTGCTGTAATTTTTATCCAGGTGCAGACGCTCATATTTCTTACAAAATGCCAACTTCTTGCATGTATATATATACATGTGTCTGTACACACATATTTTAAATTTTTTTTATAAATATTTTAATATTATTTATTATTATTATTTTTTTACAAATTTTATAAAAACAGTTGGAAATTATAAAATAAAAAAATTTTAATTATAAAAATACGTGCATGTACGGTAGGGCGATGATAAGTGATATGGGCCTACGTAGTATCGTCGCGAAAGAGAGATGTCTGAAACAGAACATACAGTTGCAGGTACTTCCCCGGATCCTTAAAGATGGTCAATATAAAGAGGGCCATCCGACGTAGACTTCTCAACCAATCTGCTTCTACGTTTGCCAAAATAAAAGAAACACACGTAACAACGGGCATATATATTGACTCTGTCGTATTTAGTACATAATCGAAAGTAAAACCCAAAAAATGAGAAGAGAAGACTGAAGGGAACAAGAACAAGATCTGCATCTCTCTTTCTTGGCTCGACTTTTGTCAAGGTCCGTTCCTCATAAATTTTCATTAATGCCCATTATTCTTTTTCGTTTTTAACATCACTGCGTAAATAGTTTTATGTTGCCTTCTTGTTTAATATATCGATTGACTTTGATTATGGCTGGTTAACTTTAGTTTGGATCATTAAGTCTCTTTTCTTGACTAAACCCAGATTTTAACTTCTATGTTTAATATCGTGCTATCATTAAATCCTGTTATTTCCGTACGGGTTTGTTGATTTCAAGAATAGGTTCTCATCTTCATTTTGTTTCTGTATGAAAAGGTTCACATATGTGTTTACCATGTGTGCGCAAATTATTATTTTTCAACATGACTTGCAATGAGAAAACGTTGCAGATAAGAAGTAAATCAATTTAAATGGCATTTGATGGAAATTAACAAGAAATTTCATTATTCTCAAATGCTTTTCAGTAAGACAGTTGTAAGGATAATTTTTTGCCATGGCTTGCTACTTAACACTACCCAAAATGATGTTTGGGTAGCTGTAAAATGCCATTAATGTTTAATGTACACAACCACTCCTAATTAAGTGAAATAGCATTGAGTTGTCTCTGGTGAAACAACCGTGCTATTAATTGCATAGATTCTATAGCCGGAACAAGTATGCAGAGGGGGGAAGGAAATTCTGATAAGATTATTGTCTAAAGCTTGCTGTTCAACTAAAGGTCTTTCATAAAATAGCCCTTTGTTGTGATCTTAACTGTAAATCTCTCAGCAGCTTCTCCTCGGAAATTATCCACAGCAGTTTTGTATAATTTTGGTAATTTCTTAATGAACACTGGCAGTTATACTGAATTTATGCCGTGCCTTTGATATTCAGATGGGAATTGAAAGTAATGGAGAAAACTTGGCATACACAGTGGATGAAGCTCTTATGAAAATGGGATTTGGAAAGTTCCAAGTTTCTGTGCTTGCTTATGCTGGCATGGGTTGGATTTCAGAAGCAATGGAAATGATGCTCCTCTCATTTGTGGGACCAGCAGTTCAGTCTCTCTGGGATCTTTCTCCTAATCAAGAGAGTTTAATAACTAGTGTGGTTTTTGCTGGAATGCTAGTTGGGGCCTACACATGGGGCATTATTTCAGACAATTATGGAAGAAGGTTGGCTCTTCATCATGTTGTGATTGTTCATCCTCAGTCCTTGTTTCCTAAATCAGCGTTCAATATTCCTTTCGTAATCTGTCATTACTGTTTTGTGAAAATTTTTAATCTTGATTCTCTGGCACCATCCTAATTTAATTGGATGCATATTTATCTGTCTACAAGAAATGAAACTAGTAAATGCTTAGCAATGCTTGAATGCAATTCTGTGGTTAAAGTTTGACAGCTCAACTCATCCTTCTTCTTTATTCCTGAAGGAGAAATGCGGTTCTGATTCCTAACTCTTTCAACTGGAAAATATGACCTCTGATACTGGAAGCATGTTGAACTTAAAATGAGCAATAGAATATGCTTAGTGTTAGGTCTTGACAAATAGTTCAAGAAAGTTTTCTTTTCTGAAATAGAATTGAAGGAGATCTCTGGGCAGGATTAGTCCCTGCTCTTCCTGGCTTGGGCTATGAATTCCTCAACTTTTGGGTACATCGATAGTACAGAGTAAGCTGAGGCAACATCACAAGGGAAAAAGGTTTCCATGTTCAATGTAACATATAAAAATAAGAGGAGATCAAAATGGATATTGAATATCTAGTTGAATCTGGACATTTATTATGAAAAATGAGATTGGGATGGACACCATGTCACCATGTTTTAGTTTTTCATTGTTTGCTTTTGCTATGCTCTTATGTGATATTGCATTTGATGATGCAGTTGTTTCTTGCAGTGCTGTCTGCAGTTCTCGTCTTTTATTGTCCGAATCTGATCACTTTGTTTTTCTCCCTTTACCTATTTGATTATTTACTTGTATTTCTTCAGGAAAGGATTCCTCACTACAGCAATCGTCACTTCTGCGGCTGGCTTTCTGAGTGCCTTTGCCCCAAATTATTATTTTTTAATAATTTTTCGTAGTTTAGTTGGTCTTGGTTTGGGAGGTGGCCCTGTACTCGTATCCTGGTTTCTAGAGTTCATTCCTGCTCCCAACAGAGGCTTTTGGATGGTTATCTTTTCAGCTTTCTGGACAGTTGGGACAATCTTAGAGGCTGCACTTGCATGGGTATAATGAATTTCCTAGTATTTTCCATGTCTTGATGGGATTTCCTAGGAGTATTAAGTTTCTTGAGTGGCCTAATTTTTTTTTGGGTGCAACCTGTAAATATAAAGCCCTATTTCTTGCATTAAGATGATATTTTAGAGATTATTGGGTGCTAAGATTAAGGACCTAGTTATCCATGCCATCATTCTGTTCTTTGCCTTGTTAAACCATGTAAAATCTGTTCCTTGTTTCTCAACGTTGGTTGTTTTTATAGATTTTTAAATCTTTGTTTTTGTTCTTTTGTCATTACATTTCTGGTATTCTGCATTTATTAATCCTGGTTTATTTTTCTCTCTTTTATGTTCTACTCTTATGGAATGTAGTGAGATTTATACCAGTCCAAATAGTACTCAGTACTGTTGACCTCAACCCATGCACAAACACAAATTAAAGAAATTCCCTTGCAAGGTTGGGAACATAATTATGTGGCCATCCTCTAACATATCAAAATCTAGCCATTCTACAGGGCTGGTCTATTCCAAGGTTGTATTTGGTAATTGCACAATGAGTTGAAAAATTCAGCTGTTTTAAATTATAACAAGTCTCACAATTTAACTTGCACAAGAGAAAATAAAAATTTCAATGTTTAGATGACAGGATCTGCTTTAAAATCATTATGCTAATATTCATGATAGAAAATTCATATGGATGGAACTGTGATCCTTATTACGTGTGCTTTGTAGCTTATCATGCCGAGATTGGGGTGGAGGTGGCTACTTGGACTATCTGCTCTTCCTTCTTCACTTCTTCTTTTATTCTATTCAGTGACACCTGAATCCCCACGGTATTTATGCTTGAAAGGTAGAACAGCTGAGGCACGCCATGTTTTAGAGAAAATAGCAAAAATTAATGGCACAGAACTGCCTTCTGGTGATCTTGCTTCTGATCGAGAACATGAACTAGAAAATCAAAGTCTTCTATCATCAAGTAGTGATGAGGACAATACAACTCCCAAGGGAATGGAAAAGGATGAAGGTTCAACTTCTGGAGCAAAGAGCTCAAAAAATGAAGATTCAACCTCTGAATGTTCAGATTCTAACATGGGTGGCATTTCTGCACTGTTAATGCTTCTTTCACCAGCATTAATCAAATCAACCTTGCTCTTATGGGTAGTATTCTTGGGCAATGCATTTTCTTATTATGGGCTCGTGCTGCTGACAACTGAGTTGAACAATGGACAACGTAAGTGTGTGCCGAATGAAATAAAATCTGAAAAATCTCAGGATGTTAACTATGGAGATGTATTCATTACTAGTTTTGCAGGTATGATTTTTCTACTTGTTTTGAAATGTTTTCTGTATGTTTAAAATTTTTGTTTTTGCTCTTTTGGAAGGCTGCTTATTGACATTTACCCTTGTCTTGCTTCAAGAGTTTCCCGGGCTCCTCTTATCGGCAGCTATAGTAGATAAACTTGGTCGTAAGCTTTCAATGTCAGCAATGTTCTTCTGCTGTTGTATCTTCCTGCTTCCTTTGCTGTTCAATCAACCTCAGGGTTTAACTACAGGTCTTCTCTTTGGAGCTAGAATATGCATCACTGTGACCTTCACAGTTGTTTATATATATGCTCCAGAGGTAAATCACAGGAGTTGCTTTCTTATTTTTAAAGGCAACAAGTCCTCTTATTGTCCTTTGTACTATCTTATTATTTATTACATGTTTGCTTAATAGAAGTTCAATACACAATTGAATTTCAATATTTCAATTCTTCATGTTGCAACTTGATCATCCATGAGGTTTTTTTTTCTTAATATTTTGTTAAGGATCCTCCAATTTGTGGATTTTAATCCGAAGTAGGACTTCTCTGTCTATTAGAAGCCGTTTATTTAGAGAATGAATAGGAGCACATTGCTGAAGATGTTGCAATCCTCTGCAAGGGGACTCTTTACGAAGCCCTATATGCTGTTAACGGCCTTTTTGTGTGCATAACAACTAGGCCAGATTCTTTGGAAAATTTCCAGATGACTGGCCTGAAGGACATTTGATATAAATACTTTGTTCATTTGTATGGCTTTGATCAACTTAAAAACAAATGGATTGCGTTAGATATCATTAACTTCCCATCTTCACCAGTTATATATTGCTTATAGAATTATGTGATAATACTTTAAATGGGTGCTCTCCCTAGTATAGGAATGATCACCCCAAGGGACATACTGCTGTGAAATTTTTTTAAAGTCATTCCTGAATTTTCAGGATATAATTTGTAACTTACAATCTTCATATTTTGTATCAGTTTGTTTATATTTCTTTAATGCATCCTCTTGAATAAAGTTTCAATTATTGCCGAGCAACAAACATTTTTCATGTATTTAAACTGCAGATATACCCAACCTCCATCAGAACAACTGGTGTTGGAGTTGCAAGCTCAATGGGAAGAATTGGTGGTATGGTATGTCCTCTTGTGGCGGTAGCTCTAGTTCATGGATGTCATCAAACTGCAGCCTTAATTCTGTTCGAGATTGTTGTTTTTCTGTCTGGAATCTCTGTATTGCTCTTCCCATTTGAAACCAAGGGCAGGGAATTGAGTGACAGAGTATCCAGTTAAAAACTGGTCAATGCATAGACTAACCATGGCAAACAGGGTTTGCCTTGTTTCTCTGTACAGATTTGATCCACAGAAGAATATAGAGGGCAAGTTACATACTAATCTGCTCTTCATGGGTGAAGATGAAGGAATCCTTGCAGAAATGAAAATTTTATGGTCACACAAAGTTTATAAGTATAGGTAGATGAACAAAATTACTTTGTTGATGACGTGCACATGCTGGTTATTGTAAGCCAAGGCTGGGAAAAATCATTGTATTCATATTAGTTGTTCCCGAAGAAGCAGTGCCGAGCAGAAACTGCTAATCTTCACGGGAATCTCTATTGACCTCCTCTGCCACATGTTAATGAAATGTACTTAGAGAAGAATGAAGGTAGCTTGTCATGCTGTGATGAATTCTCTATCATTCATAAGGAATTCGATCAAACATATTGGGAGTGTGCTTATCTTCCGTTACTAGTGCCGTTCTGAAAAAGGCCGCAAGGCTTCCTGACCATAAATCTGACAAGAATGCCATAGTTACGGTTGGTATGAATTTTTCTGCAGAATTACTATTATTTATTGAAGCTGGAATTTATATTCTTCATGCCTTGTTATCCTTGTTATTTTGCATCAGCTTGTAATTATTGCGTTTGGCCTGAATGGAGGCAAGTCTATGAGATAACTTTGTCAAATCGGAGCTGTATGGATTTTCAATCTGGTAAAAGTTCTTGAGCGTGCATGAAAGACGATGAAGAATTATATCCCCCACTAGGTTAATGAGATATTTGAAATAAGTTTCTGTTCTTGTTTCACTGTCCTGAAACAATCTTTGCCATGGACAGAAGGATTGAAGGGAAAATCACAGCAGATCATCTATTGGCTACTATTCCTTTTATTACTACAAGCCAAGTGTAGAAGATGACATCATAGGATACCAGAAAGCATCTCAAAGTCGTTCTCTTCTAAGTTTGTTGTTTTCGTTCATTCCCGTTGAACACTTTAAAACATCACCTTTTTCCTTGGCATCATAATCTGCGTTGCAAACCTGACCATATTCACTCTTATGGTTTTCTTCTTCTTCATCAAAGTAGTTTTCTCTGGCATTACTTGCAAGCATTAGGCAGATCAACCAGAAGAGGGAAGCGTTTAGGGCCATGAAGGCAGCCCCACCAAAGAGACCGGACTTGGCTGTGGGGCACTTGGTGTTCATGTTGTGATATACATTGCGTTTTGAGTGAATGAGCTCCATGATCGTTGGCCACAACAACATCCCTTCAGCCAACAAGGACAACCACCTGATCTCACAACATCTCCCAGTGAAAAGATCTGTTTTAATGGAACAACTTAATGATGAATAAAGTCAAAGTGATCGCTAATAACACTCCAGTAGGTATATCCATGCGTGTATGTGCCGAAGAGATGGGAGGATAAATATAGACTCACACTATTATGTTGAAAAACACAAAGAATTTAGTGTCTTTGAAGAAGACAATGCGAGGAACAGAATTCCCTTTGTAAGGATAAATTACGGCATAAAAACCAACCACCACAGATGCGGTGAGTAATAAGACAGACAAGATGACTAAAATGACTGTTGGATCTGACGGATACTTGCATGTAACAACATGCAATGGCTGACATTTGTTTCATGGTCACTGGCATATCTGCAATCAAAGAACAACATGCCACTGTTATTCAATCATCTCCATAGTTGTTTCTTTGTTCCCTTTTAATTGTCCCTAAATTACTCTAAATTTGTGTGTTTTCACACGGTAAATGCTGATAAATACAAAAGTTTATACGATATAACAAACTGAAAATGAAGACAAAACATTAATATACAAACTCGGGTAAGATCAATGAACACAAAGCAACCAAATACATTTACCAGAAGAATCAGAAAAATCTATAATGACTGTTCAAAACTACTTGCAGAAACTATTTTATAGAGAATATAAATAATTTTCTTTTAAAAAAATGTAAACTTTACCTTAAAAAGGTAAAAAATGTAACCCTTGCCTGCTAAGAGAAACCGAAGCAAAGAAAGAAGGCAAGTGAGGAGAAACTGAAGCTTGGCCTGGTTTAGTGAGTAACGATGACACTCATGAATGCCCGCTAATAGGATTTACCCGTTTGCATCTATGAAGTCCAAATTGGCTGCTGAGTAATAATTTCTGGGACCAACTCACTTTCTGACTTGGGAGAAAGTATTAAGAAACCGAAATTACCCTGTCATTACAACACTTTTAACTATGAACTATATTATATATATATATATATATATATATGTATATATAATTTTATAAATATAAATTTAAGAAAATTAATAATAATTTTATATTAAATTATATATATATACCTGAAAAAGATGATATTTTTCCTTTTATTCATACGAGGGAGGAAATAAAATATTAAACATCATGTTGTTGTTGTTGTTGCAGGAGTAATCTACATAAATGACAGAAAATAATCATACAAAACTGTGAACTACAGGCATTGCATTCTGTTTATTACCCAAAACAACGTCCGCATGGAGTGGAGTGTGCTGTCAGTCCAACTGCGAACTTACGAAGGCTGCTGCTTTTGGGATTTGCCGGTTTTGGTGCTTTTTACCATTCGTGTAAAGCCAATACATACATACATACATAAATACATACATACATATATATATATATATATATATATATATATATATATATAGAACAACAAAACCAAGAGGAAGGGATACGAGTCATCGTCATCATCATCATCATCAATTATTCAAAGAACAGAAATATTGAGAAGTATTATATCAAAGGTACCGCGTCTGACTTTAGTTTAGATTCTGGTGCTAGAATTTCTAGACAATCTTTCCTTTCATTAGATTCATATGGCGGCAACCCAATCACAGGCTCCAGATCGTACCGCTGGTACTTCTACCAACCTAACCCATCATCTCATCTCTCTGTATAATGTATCTATGTGTGTTTCTCTATTGATCTAGAATTCTTCATTCACTTTCTGTGTTTTTTAGGCGTTTTCGTCTTCCAATGATAGTTTCTTTTATTTTATCTAATCTCTATGTCTGAGTCAATGAATTTTTAAAGTTTATGGGTTTAAATCTGGCTTTTTGATCATATGCCCGTGGTTTCTTATTGCTCGTCGGTGTCTATTGATTGTAAATTGCTTGTTTTTTAGTTGGTTAGTTCTTGTGGAGGACTACGGAAAAACTTCATAATCCTATTTTGTTGGTACGATAAGATCTCGTGTGTTTTTGGACCTGTTGCTGGTTGTTTGTTGATTATTAGGTTGAAGATAGAGTGGCTTTGATCTTATGGTGAGATCTGCGACCTGGGAATTGTAAGATAACCAAAGTTATTGCATATTTTGGATTTTTATGTTCTTTAATTGTGAAACATTTTATAGGAAAGTGAAACCCGTCATCTTTTGGTTCAATTGGGTAATCTGTTGGGGAACTTTTCTCAAGTTTTATGGACCCGTGATCCTTTTTCATTAGAACGTAAAGTGCGGAAATATTTTTTCTGCTTCTTTTGTCATCTCAGATTGTTGCCATAAGCTCAATGCTCCTTATTAATGCAGTGTGGTATGAATCTGCAATACATAAAATTAAATTTCCACTTTATATTATTTGTTGGTCATTACTTGAGAATTTAAGGTAAATATGAATTCGTTTTGTTAGTTGGGATTGATATATTGCTACATATGTGTAAACTTGTAAAATTTTGGGTTCTAATAAGTGTGTTGTATTTGGACTTTTGGCTTTGCCTCTTATTTTTCTGATCTTTGCATTTCACACTGTAAGTAAATACTATGTCTATTGGTCAATGCGTCACAACCTCTTACTTTAAGATATATTCATATTCTTCTATTTATCATGGGTGCATAGGTGTGCATGTGTGGATTTGTGCGCACATATTCATAGCTTCAAGTTTTCCTATCCCAGAATTTAGCTTTGGTTGGTCAATAATTTACTGCCTATGTTTGTAAGACTCTACTAAGTCACTGAGCATACTGATCATGGATGCAGAAGAGCAGCCTGCTGATCCAGATAACATGAAGGAGCAGGTAGTTGTGAGTCCATTATGAAGCCCTTCCTTTTTATCATTTTGTTCTCCATCAATCACTTTGAAAAAAGAAAAGTCAGTAACAAATTTTTATGATATATTTTTTTATCTTCTCAGCCGTTTTCAGCAAAAAATGAGAGCTCAATTTCTCCTAATTCCTCTCAGGGAGCTGCCACCCCCATAGGATATGCAAGGGAGACTGCAGCGCAATCAGGTTCTTTAGGTTCAGGTGGTGACCGTTCTGTCTACCCATCTAATATCTACGCACCGCAGGCACAGTCATATTACTTCAGAGGTTAGTCTTTCATCCTCTGGATCTGTTAAGCCAAGAAATTTGACTAGATCTGGCCTTATTGATTGTCCCAGTCAAATATCAAGTTTTGGAGGATTAAGTGCACCTTGTTTCTTTTATTTGTAAATTGAAGTTTAAATATATAGTAGTGTGCCTTTCATCTTCAGTTGCACTTGATTGCTGTATGTTTATATCTGTTTTATGCTATAGCTTGTAAAATTAACTAAAGAGATCAATTCCTAATCTGTGATTTTACTCTAGGTTATGACCATGTTACTGGTGAATGGGATGAATATCCTCCTTATGTTAATTCTGAAGGATTGGAACTTGGATCACCTGTTAGTACTTTTCCCCCTTTCTTGTTTATACATTTTCTTCCGCAGAGTAAACTTGTTGCTTACTTAAAATTTTAAATATTAGGGGATCTACAATGACAATCCTTCACTTGTATATCACACCGGATATGGCTACAGTCCGCAAATGCCATATGGACCATATTCCCCTGTCACAACTCCTTCTGTAGGTGGAGATGCACACTTGTATTCTCCCCAGCAATTTCCCTTCTCTGGGCCACCTTATTACCAGCAGATGATCCCCCATAGCATGCCATATTCGCCGACTCCTGTTTCACAAGCAGAGTTCACCCCTTTTATGACTGCTGACCAACACAATGATACCATGCTTTTTGGACCAAGGCCTGGTTATCATCCTCCACTGGGATCTTTTGTTAGGGGCAGTATTCCTGGAAATCCCGGTACAATTGGTTTTCACGATTTTCCGCAAGGTTTTGATGGATTGAGACCTGGCGGGCTTTGGTCAGATTGGTCAAAACCTTCTGACAGACAGAGCTCTTTGACTCCAATATCACCAGCTGTGTCTCCACAACCAATTGGCACGTTTGGGTCATTTGGGCAGAATGTTCCAATGGTTGGTTCTCTTAACTCCAGTACCTTACTGTGTTTGTGTATTATTGTATTTAATCAATCAATAGCAACTTTTATTTGAACCTGTAAATGAACTTGTTAATAGCTATTAATATAATGCTGATAAATGAATCTGCAGGCATCTCAACAACAAAGGTCTCTCTATGGGTTTGGATCCAGTTCAAACTCCTACAATAGAGGCTACATGAACAATGCTTTTAATCAGGTCTCTAGTTTTGGTAACTCATCAATTCCAAATTGGGGAGTGAACAATCGGGGCTGGATTTCTCTTGACAACAGCAAACGACGTGGGAGAGATATTGGATCTTTATGTGGTTGCAATGGTAGCCTTGATATACTGAATGAACAAAACCGGGGACCAAGGGCCTCAAAGCCTAAAATTCAAATGACAGATGAGAATGGTTCATCTGTCGATAATAACAAACATAGCAACTCTGTAATCAAGATTCTTGATGAATCGTACAACCGGCCAGAATTTGTCACTGACTACAAAGATGCAAAGTTTTTCATTATCAAGTCATATAGCGAAGATAATGTTCACAAGAGCATCAAATATAGTGTCTGGGCCAGCACGCCAAATGGGAACAAGAAGTTAGATGCTGCTTATCGCGAAGCTAAGGAAAAGCACGAGACATGTCCGGTGTTTCTCTTATTTTCGGTAAATACCTTATCCTATTTTCTGTTAACGATAAGAATCATAACTTGGAATAATGTAAAGTTGGTGCAAGGTCATTAAGTGATGATTCTACCAAAAATTAGGCAATTCTCTTGAAATGGGGGCTGAGTTACATAACTTTTGTTTCACTGCTTTTATGGTAAGTCAAATTCGCTAGTCAGATTGTTTGCAGCTGCTGGTTGGTTCATAGAACATTATTCTTAAAAGATTTCATTCTGATTGTTATTTGATAAGGATTATTTTGCATTGCCGTTGTCCAAGGGTTTAGTTGCACATTTTATCATCAGAGGTAGTTTGACACAGTTGTATTTTCCAAGTAATTGATATCATTTGTGTCAAATTTAGTTCAACAATTGCAGCATAATTTTCTCATTACAAGAAATAAGTTTAGTCCCTCGGATTTCAGAAACAAATTAGGCTATTTCAAGACATCAAGCTGTCTCTGTGAATGTTTTATTGGATCTATTCTCGTGGTCTTGAGTAGAATCATTTGTTTAACTTTCTCTGTTGAACTTCTAAAGTGTTAAAGGACATCATAGATTACTGATTTGACCTTGATTGTCTTTTATGCATTATCACTTGCTAGAAGAGGGCTCTTCCATAGCTTGTTGTTTTCTATTTTTGTAACTGTAAAAATTTTATACCTCATGCTATTATTGTGGTTCTATACTTCCAATTTCTCTCTCGCTCGCAGAGTTTCTGTGCTGATTTATGATGCATTCCATATGCAGGTGAATGCTAGCGCCCAGTTCTGTGGCATAGCTGAAATGATTGGACCTGTTGATTTTGAAAAGAGTGTGGATTACTGGCAGCAAGATAAATGGAGCGGGCAGTTCCCTGTCAAGTGGCATATTATCAAAGATGTCCCAAACAGTCAGTTCCGTCACATTGTACTGGAAAATAATGACAATAAGCCTGTCACTAATAGTCGGGATACACAAGAGGTAAGTTTGTTGGAACTTCTGGAGAAAAGCTTTATAGTATTCTAATTATTTAGGACTGATGTGGTACCATGTTTGAACGTTGCCCTTTTCTATATAAGCCAAGTTATATATCTACTTCCTGTTGTAAATGCAGCTCTGTTTGTCATTTCCTCAGATAAAGTTGAAGCTTTTGAGATCTCTTGGCATTTGTTTTTCCCTTTTAAAGACTTTTTTTTGCATTCATCATTTTGACAAAAAAAGGGAGAGAAAGAGCCTCTTTAATGGGTGGTCTTATTATTATTTTTATCCTAGTGAGAGCTTTGTACCGAGGCAGTGCTTATACCACCATGGTCTTCTTCTTTGGTCCAAACATATCCCTCATTCTTTTGTATTATCCTAGCTGAAATCTGAAGTTGATACGAATCGTGTGTAAATTTTATGCTCTGTAGGCATGCTAATCTGATTGTGTATTATTTCACCCACTTCGTTCTTGTTTTATATCCACCCTATTTTTTCAATAATCATCCATCTTCTCAGGCCCAAATTTGATGTCATGTTTGAGGGTTTGTATTGTGTCTCTCCATATTAGCACGTTAGCTTCTTGATTTCCAGATTTTCATAAGTGTTTTGTACTCATCACCATTGTTTTAATTGTACTTAAATATTGAACTTTGCAGGTGAAATTGGAGCAAGGTATTGAGATGTTGAACATCTTTAAGAATTATGAAACTGATATGTCAATCCTAGATGATTTTGATTTCTATGAAGATCGGCAGAAAGCAATGCAGGAAAGGAAGGCAAGACAGCAAGCTAGCCTGGTTTCTGTAGGAGTAGTTGGAGAAAATGATCATAGAAATGCTGTTACATATTCCACTGATTTCATCAAGCAGATGTCCAAGAGTTTTGCCCAAGTTGTCCGCTTGGATGAAGCAAATAAAGAAAGCACTGGGACTGATAGGACTACTTCTGCCCCTGATGGTTCCATTGGTGCCAGAGTGAAACTTGAAGATACTCTCACAGCTGCTGTCGCTTCGGATCAGACCAGTTAGGAAGACATCTTAGGATGGTATTGCTGTTCTAAATTTCTTTTATGCTCTTTTAGTTTTTTATTGCTTTATGACAAGAAGGTAAGTTTCTAATGTCTGAGTTCCTTGGAATGCATCAGTAATCGAATGAAAGGTCATCCAAGTTTTACAGCTGACAAGCTCCATGTATAATATATCTTTTGTGTGCTGCTTTTTCTTACTTCAATAATTCGATTTTTTTTTCGCTGCATTTTGTGTGGATGTAGTTGTGGGTGGATATTGACTGACGTCTTGCATTTGAAAAGTTCCAGATTCTTGCAGGCAGTTAAATAATGGAAAATAACATAAGGTGCTAAAGTGAAACTCTTTCATTTTTATTGTTTAATGATTTGCAAATTGTTTCCATCATCATGGCAACTTTTGTTGAGGAAAAACTTATGCAGATCCTTGGGAATCTTAGCTCGACATCTATTGACAGAAAATGAGACAGTATGAATAATTTTGGCGGTTTTGGCTTTAAATTTTCATATTTCTTTATTTTTTCAGCTCACAAGCAAGTAGGGTTTATCAAAGAGAGAGTATCAATTTGGAGTGCAATTAAGAGCATGAAATTGTTACTATCCCTGACTTGCTTTCTTCTTTGTCTAGTATTACTTCTTATGTAATGTAGAGCTATATCACTACGAATTTTGTCTAAAGTAGGTTTTGTTGTGACAGTAGGATGCTGTGTGCTTTTGAAGGCCCATCTTTTTTTAATTTCATGCACAGTTTTACAGATGAGTGTCAAATAATTGAATTTTCATAGCTGCTATTATGATATTGCACAATTGTAGAGTTACCTTGAATTGGATTCTTTACAAGAATACATATATCTCTATGTCAGCACCGGGCTGTCTGGTATGGGTCTCCGTATTTTCAAAGTTCAATCTTTCATGTGAGCTACAGGCTCCTTATCAAGAATCCAAATTTGAGGCTGGAAACTGCAAAGGTTTAATGTATACAAGTGCTTGAAATTCGGTTCTCTTTTCGATGTGGATGGGCATAATAACACAAGGAGACACAGGCATTGGCGCGCATCCAGGATAGATTTCGAGGCTTTATGAGCGTTGTAATGTCATATAGATAAAATAAGTAATAGACCCTCACTGCCATAGTTTATAGTGAACGCAATGGCAAGCCTATTTATGTACGGTTGGTGGCATTCTCATCCGTTACTTGTAGATTAGATTTGTAGCCCCATTTTTCAGAATCATAAAATAAAAATAAAAGGAGAGTGGGGCTGCTGGATTAGATATCATCTATTAATTGATTGATGAATAGAAGCATGTTATGTTGTGTGGCGGTGTTGTATTGGTAAACCAGTGGCAGGTGTCAGGGAGGAGGAGCCTCACTCCTAATCTATAATCGCCCTATGCCAACAAGAAGCATGTCTTCTTGTGTCTTGAAATGAATGCCCCTCTTGTCCATTGCTATTATTACTATGACGATGACAATGCTTTTGTTATTTCTTCAGCAAAGCAATCAAAACCCCTACATGAACAATATTATTGCATTAAAATAATAAAAATAAGAAAAATGTTTACTTGATTTAACAGAAAGAACGCAGGACATGGCAACATAGTAACTGTCGACCACGGAAGCGGCACTAACAGCAGCAAGATACGTTTATGGGAAATCTTCGTCTTCACACGCACGCGACCGAACTTAGACCCAACAAAGCCAAAGCCCTGAGTTGAGTTGATTGAAACGCTTTTGAGGTTAATATTTGGTTGGAGAGAAAGATACTGATAACGGAGATGGGAAGATTCTGGGTTTCACCGTCGTCGTACGAATTCTGGAACCACAACTCCAATGGAGGATATGCTACTCTCGTAGCACTATGCATCATATTCGTCTACCACTTCTCTAAAAATCGTTTCAATTTCTTTACCTCTCGCTTTAGATCACCCCCTGCGTCTTCATCGTCTTCTTATTCTGATATTACTGTCGCTTCCCGCCCTGAGAATTCTCAATCAAGGTTATCTTTTTATTTTTTATGTTTTACTTTGTTCAATTGGGGTTTTCTCCTTTGGTCAAGTATTTGCCGTTTCTGTCTGGGGTTTCGT
The DNA here is from genome assembly GCA_019650275.1 of Xylocarpus granatum. Taxonomy (NCBI): domain Eukaryota; kingdom Viridiplantae; phylum Streptophyta; class Magnoliopsida; order Sapindales; family Meliaceae; genus Xylocarpus; species Xylocarpus granatum. The sequence goes on along the minus strand of BNST01000516.1, from coordinate 129,310 downwards.
TCAACTTGGTTGCCTTTGTTATTACTGTATGAATTTGCAGGATAATTTGTTAATTTTTTTTTCATTCTTCTTTCTTTTTGGGCGTTTTATGTCAATTGGGTTGCTCGCATTCTCTCGTATTTTGGTGATATTCCATGATAAAGCTCTTCCTCCCCCCCTCCTCCATTTTAGTGCCTCTACATGATGACGTTTTATGAATATTCAGTTTTTGTGTGTTGAAATTCCTTCCATGTACAATTTGTAACTATGTATTTTGACCGCAGCTTGTTTCCTTGTGATTGTATGACTGATGTTTATGTTCTGTTCACTTCTGCAGAATATCGGAGATTGTATCAGATGCAGATTTGAAATTCTTAATTGAAAATTTGGGCGAGAACCTCAATGACAACGAGAAATGGGAAAATGTCGTTGACAAAAGGAACAATTTCGTATCGTACAGTGTGAAATGCTGCCGGCCTAAGGTTAAGTTGCTTAGACTTGATTTTGTTATTGCAAGTATGGACATTCAAAGGATTCTGAGCTAGCCCTTATTCTCTGGTTTGTAAAAAAGTCGTGTTGATTTCTTAATCCATTATTGAGCTGCAAGTATATTGAAAGTTATCAACACTCTTTATTAGTTAGCTGATAAAAGATTGTTTTCAGTTTTAGCTATGCCTTTATTCATAATTCATCTTTTTCTTCTTACAATTTCAATACTCTTATTGCATTTCTTGTGTTGGAGTCTCTTTTGAACATGTGATTATTATCCAGATCTTGATTTTCTGCCTTAGCAAATTAAAGTAATTGACTTGAGTTGGTCTTTCTTTTTTGTTGCTTGAAGGATGGTCCCTTGAAATACTTGAGCGTCACAGTATTTGAGAATTGCTCCCCTGAGATGTTAATGGATTTTTACGTGGACAATGATTACAGAGTCCAGTGGGATAAGACTATGGTTGAGTATAAGCAGCTGCAGGTGGATAAAACGAATGGAACTGAAATTGGTCTAACCATAAAGAAATTCCCACTCTTGACACCTCGGGAATATGTATTGGCTTGGAGATTATGGGAGGGGAGAGAGAGAACTTTCTACTGTTTCATCAAGGTAAGTGTGAACAAAATGGGATCTTGAAGTCATTTAATTACTTGTGACATCATGATATCTATTTGGGAGCCCTATAGATACCTTTTGTCTTTCTTTATTTGTTCGTGTCTGTAGCATGTGACAGGGTTTATCTTGATAAAATAAGGAGCTATGTTACAATCAGTCGTGATTAGGAAATTTAAAATTTGTAACAACAGAAGATATTTTAGTTTGCTTGTAATAATCTGCACACTAAAATCTGCTTTTCATTATTTTTAGAACATTTGAAACTTTATTTACTGCATCTATGAGAATTATTATTGGATTTGATTAAGTAGTTTTTCTGCTGTTATGTTTATAAAAAGAAGTTGGACTATGGGTTCCCACTGTTTACTTGCCTGGTGTAATTTGTGAAACAGAAGAATATATGTTAAGTACAAATTGTTATCTTCCTGGCTTTGATACTCTTTGGGCTTTTTCTGAGGTATTGTTGTTTAATTGATGTATTTTGTTCTAACCTTTTTTTTTATGAACCTGTTTAGGAATGTGAGCATCCTTTGGCACCAAAGCAGAAGAAGTATGTACATGTCACGTATTTCAGATCTGGATGGCGTATCCAGAAAGGCAAGTTTTTCATTAACTTATCTACAAACTTTGGTGCAGCTTTTCTTTTCCCGTCCTTTTAGGTTTTTATTCTTCTGTCTCTGTCTCTGTCATGCTCGCACACATGTAAACATCAGATATCTTGGTAATCCTTATGATTTGGTTCTTCTTCTTTTAATGTAATGGATGGAGGAAGATTTGTCTATTTTGCTTAAACTTCTCATTTTTATACAATAAGCTCTTCTATAAAAGAAAGCTGTAGTGGATTGCATTATCACTAACCAGGTCTCTACTTTTTGTATGGTTGAAATAGTCCAATTAGTTTGATTAAATTACAAGGAACAACTTTGTTATTTTCAGTACCCGGTAGAGATGCCTGTGAGATCAAACTGTTTCACCAAGAAGATGCTGGTTTAAATGTGGAGATAGCAAAGCTGGCGTTTGCAAAGGGCATATGGAGTTATGTGCGTAAGATGGATAATGCACTGCGCAGATACTCCGTGATTAGGCATCCTCAGACAAGTCCAGCTGTTTCTGCGATCAGCCTTGTTCAAAAGGTCAGGACTTATCGATGCCATCGTCAATGTTAGTGAATATTGATTTCCATAGTCAATCAGATTTGTGGCCTTATTGTTGTGTCCATTTTTCAATCAATTTCTTAGCTCTCAGAAACTTGTTTGAGGTGGGCTTGATCTCATGGTTAATATGATAACTAATGTCAATTTATGTTTAGTTTTTTGCTCATGTTATCTGAGTTCAAACACTTTGTAATCACTTGTACCTGTTAATTTAGTGATCTTGTGCAATAATGTATTTTTAACCTTTGATCTACTGCACTGTCAATACACTATCATTATGACATTGCAATAACTTGTGCTAAGAGGGATTTTTTTGACTAATTGTGGTTAATTCGCGAGGCTAGTCGTAAGAAAGATAATGATGAATTGTAAGTAACGGTCTGAATTGTTTATTAATGGCCAGTCTTTGTCCTAAACTAAGTTCATGAGATTATAACTGTTTTATATTCTACTCATGTGCAGGCTGCTTGTGTTTGTGCTGACATTTTCGTGTGCCTCTACCTGTAGGTTCCACATGATTTAGAGGCATTAAGCAGGGCAGGTTCCTCGGAAAGTTCTGCAGTGCATGATGTCCGTGGATCATGTACTGGGGAATGCAAGGCGAAGAAATTCACTAGAAGGCCGTCAAAGAAACTGGTAGCCAAAGGTCTGCTGCTGCTTGGGGGTGTGATCTGCCTGTCACGTGGTCACTCTGCTCTGGGAGCTAAAGTCGCCATGGCATATATCTTAACCAAGCTGCATAAACGAGGTGCCTTAGGCTCAACAGGCCAAACTGGGCAACCTTGACTTAAATGACCATGTTCTATCGCCAAAACCCAGTTCGATTGTAGTATTCACTAGGGGAAAAAGGTGCTGACCTTGGAAGTCTGATCTGACTAGTGAAAGAGGATGGTGACAAGTTTAAATCTTAGATTATGAAAATAATTCGTATGTGTCATAGAACTGTTTTTTTTTAATCTCCGGTGTAAATATGATTGAAGGCAGGCAGTTGTTAATTGATCCAAAGCTGGATGGATAATGGTGAAGTTGCTCCCACTGAAACCTGTGCTAGTTTCGAGGTCATATTTAAATACAAATTAATGTATGCACATTGAAAAACAGTAACACTACTTTCCTCATACCAAACGTATCAATGATGTATCATTGTATAGAAAAAAAGTTTTAGATAGAATACTTTTATTAAGTTAATAATAAGAAGTTAGTCAATTAATAAATATATATTTTTATATTATTAAATCACAGAAAAAAATGAGAGATGAATTTTAGTAATGATTGAGAAGGTGTATTATGGTTCCATATTCAAGTAAAAATTGTCAGCAACAGTAAGCAAATTAATCACCCAATTAACGAAGGCATGAATACATTTACCCACTTGTCGAAGTTCAACCCTTCTATCATTTATGTATTATCTATTATTACATGAACAGAAGACACAGATACGAAGATAAAGATGGATGTAACGTAACGTAATGAAGTGCAGCTGTGGGAATGCATGCATGTCCATGCGTGTCTTGTCTTTTTTTTTGGACGTAGGGGGTCAAAGAAACAGTTAAGAAAGCAAGCAAGCAAGCAGGCGAGAAAGAAAGTTTAATGAAGAGAGTGGAAAACGTTGTAGGTTTTGGTTCGTCCTTGCCTTTCGCTCTCCATGCAAAAACATGCAGCTTTCTTTTCATGTCCTCACCCTTTTTAGCTGTACTTAATCATTCTTTCTCCAAATTTAGACACCATTCAATTAACCAAACAAAAAGACCAACAGATGAGGAAAAAATGCAATCCATTTTGTTTAGGGAGGTTGTTGTTCTTCTTCTTTTGGAACAACTCCTCCTCTTGAGTTCTAAATTTTCTTCAAAGTTGATCTCGATTCAAGAATACAAGGAAACAGGCAAAACCCATATATCATCTTCTTATTCTTTTTTTTCTCTTTTGTTTTTTTAAAAAAGAAGGGAAAATTTTAATTTTGTCATTCGAGTGAGAATGTGCCATACTCTTCTCGTGGGTTTCTGCATTTTTTATATTGGGATCCTCTCTAATCATGTCCTTTCAAAGACTGAACCCTCAGATGGTATGGACTTTCAGTTTTATCATTTCAATGTCTGTTATACATGCACAGTTTGCTTCTCCGCTTATTTTGATCATGCATCGTGAATGTGTTTAATTAGCATATCTCATTTGTTCTGAATTTGGTGTGATCTAGTCTGGAAAATGGTAAAACTATATACGCCGAATTTTATGGGGGACGAATAATGGCAATTCAGGATGCAAATTCAAGGATGTATTGATTCAAATTTGGCAACTGACATCATAAGTTATTGATTGATAATGGATAAACGATTAGAGCAAATAGTTCGCTTCCTACCAAAAAAAAACCGAAAGAAAACATTCAGTTTTCAATCAACTCTTTATGTTCCTTTTTCTGGGTCGACAAATGATTAAAAATATATATTTTCTTTAGCAAGCTGAACAAGAGACCTGAACCTCAACTTTCGTCCAAGTTAAATCTCCGGAAGAACAAAGCATCTTGCTGCTTTTCAGTAGAATTGTTATTGCTTGATTTGCTCTTGGTTTGATTCAAAATTTCATAATGTTTCATTTTGATGAAACATTCTGAAAAATGAGTGAAATATAGAGGCCTTTGGTTTTGCTATTTTTCAGTACAATATTGATTGGATACCTTTTTGAGGAATATTGAGTTCAGTTAATGTCCTGTTTAGATGTGACTTTCTTATTTGTTTTTGCTTGTATAAATTATCGGTAGTCGGATGAAAAAAAAATTCCCAAAAGAAAAACGAAACAATTCATGATTCTAATATTTGCTAATTCTATTTGGCAGTTTCTGCCCTTAATGTGATGTTTACCAGCTTAAATTCGCCTTCACAGCTGAGTGGCTGGAAAGCAAGTGGTGGCGATCCCTGTGGCGAGTCCTGGAAAGGGATTAAGTGCTCAGGCTCATCTGTGACTGAAATGTGTGTAGCTAATTTCATTTTCTGTATGTTAGAACTTGTATTTATGTAAGTCCACACCGTGGCAAGAGTTTACACAGTTAACTTGTTTAACAGGATGTTGTCTTTCCTCTGCTAAAATTTTTGCAGAAAATTATCTGGCACTGGAATCAGTGGGCAATTGGGTTACCAGCTAACGAACTTGAAATCTGTCACCTACCTGTAGGGCTTGGCTTCTACAAGTAGCTTATTTTGATTTTGTAATTTTATTACTGAAAAAAACATCACTTAAAAGAGGAAATGCACTTTTGTCTTTGAACAGCGATGTCAGCTCCAACAACCTCAAGGACAGTATACCGTATCAACTTCCTCCTAATCTCCAACACCTGTAAGTCAGGCAACAATATTCCACGCATAAACTGCGAATTCTTTAACATAAGAATAAACAAGACTTGGAAAAAATTTGGATTCTATTTGTCATTCAACTTGTGTTCCCAATATTATGGTTCGAATTTTGCCATATATCCTGAGATGATGAAGCTCATGACTAGAGAGCTACTGTGCATATTCAGTTGTGTAAATGATCTAACTGATGGTCCATTCTGTAATGAATTTGGTCACTGCACATTTGGCATTGCCTTGGTTAAAAATGCTATTTTGATTTGGAATATTGTTTTACAGTGAACTCCATGATTCATCTGCTAATGAATCTTTCCTTACATAAGTGATCAATTGGAACTTGAAGCTTCATTAGTAGATTGTTTATGGTGCTAAGATGGTGACAGTTCGTTTGCTGAGTATTTAAGTATGTTGACTTCGAATTCAGTCATGCTAATCTTATAAGCTGACATGCAGGGACCTTTCCAAAAATCAGTTCAGCGGCAGTGTGCCTTATTCAATCTCTCAGATGAGCAAACTCAAGTACCTGTAAGTAAAGAAACAGATGTGTATTAGAGAATGTGAGATGAGTAAGAGCTCAGTGTTTGTGTCCAACCATAGCTAATGTGTGCAAGCTCAATTTGAATAATATATCGCAATATAACATCTCCACTCATAAATCCATAAAGAAGTTCAGGATATGCCTTCGGATTTTCTTTTAAAGAAATTTTAGAATTGTCATTGGCTTTTGTACAATTCCATCTTGATATATGTATTCTAATTGATGAGCTTACATTCAGGGATCTATCTTCAAACCAATTGACTGGTGATGTACCTCACAATTTTGGGTCACTATCTGCCTTAAAAAAATTGTAAGCAGTGACAATGTTTTACATTTTTGGTGAGATCTTTTGAGTTATTTGCTACGAATTTTTGAATGTCTTTGTATAGGTACTTGCAAAACAATCAACTCACAGGTTCAATCAATGCCCTAGTCAAACCTCCCCTCGAAGAACTGTAAGTTATCAGTTTAACACGTATTAGCATTCCTTTTTATCTTTTAATTCTTTTGTTTTTAAGTTGGCTTGTTCTTTCAGTTGTATGTTGTGTTTTCAGAATGATGCTTCAAGATGCATCAAAAAGTACATCTTCCATGATTATCTTGTGAATTCTATTTTTCCATTTTGATCACCAAGGAGGCAATGCTTCGCAGTTGTATGCCTGATATGCTGTTTCTTTGTCTTTTATTATTATTATTATTATTATTTTGCACTTTCTAAGTTCTATTTTACAAGATTTTCTTATGAAAGTTGGATAAGGTCCTCATTTTTTAGGGGTCAACATTATTTAAGGATTTGAGAAGTTTCTTCTAATTTCTTCTGATACTTCGGATAGTGCTGGGATGAGTTGGTTAACTGTTTATGTTCTCGTGGTCCATTTGCTACAAATTCTCTAAAATATAAGTTCCGCCAACCTGCTGAAGCTAATGAGAAATCTTAAGAAACTGATTCTTGCATCTGCGCAGGAATGTTGAAAACAACAAATTTACTGGTTGGGTCCCTGATGAGTTGAAGGACATTGCCAAGTGAGTACATAGTTGAATTTTGCAAGGCTTGAAATTGAGGTTCTTAAGCTGTTTCTCTCCCATGATGATAAAATCTTAATTGTTTCTCTCTCCCTGAAGAACTGGCGGAAATTCTTGGTCATCTGGGCCAGCTCCTCCTCCTCCGCCTGGTACAAAACCTGCTCCTAAGAAGAAAGCTTCCTCACCATCGGAAGAGATCAGTTCCTCGTCTACTGTGAATGTATTAGTTATAGCGATATCAGCTGTTGGTGCATTGGTTGTAATTGGGATTTTGATTGCTCTATTTTCGAGGAAAAAGTCTTCTCCATCTTCTCACTTTCTTGATGAAGAGAGGGCTAGTCAGCGTCGAGCATTTACTCCCCTTGCATCACAGGAATTATCCCATGACCTACCCACTGATACCAAGGACCACAAAGGTAATTATTTGTTTTATGGCATCTTCTGAAAGGGTATCTTCATTAAAATCATTTGAATGTCTTTATCAGTCGTAATTTCAAGTTGTGATGAGGTACGCTTTGCTCAATCTAATATTGCAAGAAAAACAAAATTTCCAACATATTTAGAATGATTTATACCTTTTTGAAGAAAGGTAATCATAAAGAGAATATGAATATTTGCTATACATCATGACTGCTGTTTCTTCTTATTAAATGTTTATCAACCAAGGTTCTGCTTTTAACACATTACAACTGCTAATAAATTTTCAAAGAAGAGATTTTATTAATATTGTTTGAGCACTTGAATCCTTCTATTCTCCAAGCCACTATGACTAGTGTTGGATTTTTCCCGCTGTTGTTTGAGATGTGTTTCATTGGTTGAGATTGCATATTGATTACCCTTTGCTCTCTGGTTTCCTCTTTTTGTCATTCAAGTTTTTCCTTTTATTTCAGCCTTGTAATAATATATGATTATTGTATCATTCTCACATATTGGAACTGATTCAACAATATCTTGGTTACAGCAAATGATTCATTCAATCCAAATGCTGCAGTTGATATAAAGCCTTTGCAGAGAACTACTTCAATTGGTCTGAAGGAAACCCTTTTGTCATTTCTTTTAAGTTTTCATTTCCATTTCAGGCCTTGCAACAATATATGATCATTGTGCCATTCACACATAATGCAACTAATTCAACAATATCTTCTTGGTGACAGAAAGCAATTCTTTTAATTCAAATGCTTCAGATGATATAAAACCTTTCAAGAGAACTACTTCAATTGGTCTTAAATCTCCACTAACTGATAGTGCAAAATCCTACCATGATATGGAGCTTGCGAACCATCTGAAAGCCAGAAGCACCACCTCTGCTCGTGCTACATCTTTTTCTTTGGGCGAATTGCAGACTGCTACTGCTAATTTTGCAACGGGACGTCTTGTGGGTGAGGGAACTATTGGGTGTGTTTATAGAGCTAAATATCCTGACGGGAAGGTATGCCTTAACTGAATACTTTGTGTTTGCTTCCTACCTGGGAGTACTCGCTACTAATCTAACCGTTATGCTTGTTTCTTTGCATATATTTTATTTTATTGAGGAAATTCGTTATATTATAGGCATGCATTCTAGTAGAGTATATGAGGATCTTTTGAGTACATATCGGCCACAATGGATAACCACAGTTTAATTATACAGCTTGTTTGTCTGTAACTCCAGCGTTATGTTTTTTCCTTGTAAGAAAATTTATAATAATGGCCATTGATCCAAATCTCTGTCATCACTGGCCAGTTACCTGCTGCCAGGTTATTGTTAGTCTTTTTTTCCCAGAGAAAAGGAATGCATGCATGCATACATTAAAAAGCTACTTTGATTGGATGACATGGGATCAGAGAACCCTACATAAAAGGACTTATTTTCACAGAGCCTGGTTATCACATTTGTCTGTTCTCCATCAAAACCAGATGCTTTGTTTCTTCTAAAGATACTTATTTTGCTCTCAGTTGTTGGTTGAGATGAAAAGCAGAATTATGCTGCCGCATTCATCATATGTGGCAAATGATTGTTACATCTTCAAATTTCATTCTTCTTTGTTTCTTAGCTACATGCCTTTCAATGGATCTTTGTACCTTCCGTTACTAGTAATTTATGTTATTTTCACCGATTTGAGCTCAATATTGTTGTTTACCAAACGTGGATATACTTTGAAAAGTTGTTGGAATTTGAATGTTAGTAATCAGATATACTCTGTTTATCAGGTGTTAGCCGTGAAAAAGATTGATTCTTCTCATTTTCAAGGAGGGAACTCAGAAACTTTTTCAGAAATTGTTGCAAACATCTCGAGGATTCACCACACAAACATTGCTGAACTTGTTGGTTATTGCACAGAGCAGGGACATAACATACTAATTTACGATCATTACAGGAATGGCTCACTTCATGAGTTTCTACATTTGTCAGATGACTTTAGCAAACCACTAACTTGGAACACAAGAATCAGAATTGCTTTGGGCACAGCCCGGGCTCTTGAGTAAGTCAATGCATGCATTACCTAACTTTGAAGTACTTGGTGTTGTTTCTGGTCCTTAGTTTAATGAGCATATCAATTTTGTGCATATGTTTGCGCAACTGCATTGTGATATCAGGATAGTTTCTTCACATTCTTCTTATGGAAGCAAGTCACAGTTTTTGCAATTCAATGTAAGTGCCATTAGTTATTTCTAATTTATCAATTTTTTTAACAACTTTTCCATATTCAGGTATCTCCATGAAGTTTGTTCTCCCTCATTAGTGCACAAGAATATCAAGTCATCCAATGTATTGCTTGACCTTGAACTCAATCCTCATCTCTCCGACAACGGCTTGGCAAACTTTCATCAGGTTACTGTTTCTTGAATACAAGATATTTTATGATTTTAAGCATAGTTTGAATTGGAACATGCTATCAAATCCAAATGTGCCAGGCCTGTCAGGGAGGTCATGGTTTTAATTTTATCTTGGCTCACAATAACAAAATACGGTGACTTGTTGATCCGGTGATCTTAGTTTTTTCAAACAGTTAGTTCATTACATTCTAATAGTCATATATGTCTGATCAGATAGTTGTATCACTTGATTGAAAAGATTTCTGTTACTTGCTTACCGGCCCACATACTTTGTAATGGGATCTCAAAAGGATTCGTGTATGGAGTAATGTGGTTCTGCTCCCATACATCTCATAATTCTGCAATTACAGAAAAATGTCATAAGGCTTATATTGGTATTCCAAATGAATATTGATCATTGCCTTGTTATTCCCAACATCATCAAATGTTGTGATTTTGGCATCATTGGTTGTTCATCTGAAGATGAAGGTCCTTCCTCCTAAGTCAATTATGCTTCTAAAGAAGCATTTTTCTTTTCCTTTTTCTCTCTCAGCGTACAAGCCAAAATCTTGGCATTGGATATAATGCTCCAGAATGTACCAGGCCTTCAGCATATACACTGAAGAGCGATGTTTACAGTATTGGGGTGGTGATGTTGGAGTTATTGACCGGACGGATGCCTTATAACAGGTACTGATTCAACCACTTATTCACAATGCTAGCTTATGCATAGTTATCATATAAACCGATTATGCATACCACTTTGGTTTTTCCTTTTTTTCAGTAAAAAACCAAAATCCGAGCAATGCCTAGTGCGCTGGGCTGCTCCACAGCTTCATGACTTCGATGCCTTGGCAAAAATGGTGGATCCTGCCCTGCGCGGACTGTACCCACCCAAGTCTCTCTCTAGATTTGCTGATGTTATTGCTCTCTGTGTACAAGTGAGTATTATTAACCTCCTCTCACGAAAGAAATTTGGTTTTTAAGTGCATCAGTTTCTTAATTTCTGTTTGCATATCATATATGTGGCATATATTAATGTAGAAGAAAAAGAGCTCAATTGTTCGGATGTGTTCACATGCTCATATTGAACTTTCATTTCATGTTTCCATAGACTTATTTCTGAGCCTCTTTTCTACTGCAACACAATGTTTCTGTACATGTGTGCTTTCTATTCCTGCTTCTATCTGGATTTCCTATTTTCCAGAGTTTTCTTCCTTCATTTTTCCTTGGTTCTAAAGGAAACATATTTTCTAAATTAAGAAGAATTTTAGTTTTGGAAATCTATACGTTCTGAAATTTTGGTGCAAGAACTTGGCAGTCTCAGCATATGTCCAAGTTTGAGAATATCACAGAACATGCTGCCTTTTGGAATTGTTTCGTGACGTTTTCCTTGTCATATATTTGTATCAGCCGGAGCCTGAATTTCGGCCTCCTATGTCAGAAGTGGTTCAGGCATTGGTTCGTTTAGTTCAGCGCTCAAGTATGAACATGAAAGATGATCTGGTAGCTTCTCGACGAACAGAGGACTTTGACTACTAGCCATTGTCGTTCAACGTATTTTGTTTTATTTTCTACATCCCAAAAATTATCAGTTGAAAGAGAAACTCAGTCATTTATTTATTTATTTATTTTTACTGTATCATTCCCTCCTTCAGAATATACTATCCATTGATAGAATTTCACTGTTAGAAACTTGGGAGAAACTTGTAGGTTCCAATATTTCTTTTCTTTTCTTTTCTCTTTTTCAAATTGTAGTTTCAGATGACATGTCTATGCGGCAGTCTTTGTCCAAGAATGCCAATTTGATTCAACAATCATGGTGTGCAAGCATGACCACAAAACAATCCAAGCCATAGCATGACATGAGTGGCGTAGAGGAAAAAGTTTGTCTCTCAGCAAAGAAGCTTGTTTCACGTAATCTTGCAACCTCCATTGATGACAAACAACGATCAAGGAGAGTGTGTACCAATTTTGTGATCCCGAACATCTCAAATAGCACACAATAGTTCAACCTGAACATACCAATAGAACATTTTTCTTGCTAAACAATATTACAACTCAATGTTTCGTGTCAGATGAACTAAATCCTACTTATTCCATGTGTTTTCTTCTGTTCTTGTATATAGTAGTAGGTAAGATCTCTTCTCAATGAAAAGAATCTATAATGTATATGACACGGCACCAACCCCATGATTCTATATTCATTGTAATATATTTGTTATCAGTCTATGAATTGGTATGCTAATACGATTAGTGCCAGCTTCACAACTATATGCCACCTTTTGTCTTTGTAGACTACTACTACTACTACTACATGTGTATATGGACATGTTTTCTTTGTATATAACTTACAAGTTTAAACAAGAAAAGAATGGATTGTTGGTCAATGAAGTACTCAACTAATTAATCAAAAACCAAGTATTTGCCACCTGCTGTCTCCTTCTGGTGAACCTCTGTACATGCATTTAAAAATCGCTGTTCTTTCAGAATAAGACAGGAGTTGATGTAAACAACCACGTCCAACATAAAGTCGAGTCAACAAGGAATTAGTCATGGACCTGGCAGGACCGTATACAGGTTCTAGAATGGAATGGTGTGAAACAGCCAATTTTTTAAGAGAAGGTAGGTCCAGTTGAACATTCAAGTTGTTCAATTGGTCAGGATTTTGTTTTATGTTTGCTATTGGTTATGTTAATGCGTAGGTGACGAGTAAGTCCAACTGACTATTCAAGCGATTACAGACCAAGGAAGACGACGGAAACAATAATAATACACTGCTGCAGCTGCTGCCGTCTCCAGATTCCAAGTATTGGAGAAGCTACTTTGTACACTTATTCAATTGGGTGGTTGGGTTGATGGGTTCTTTTGATATTTCTGGGGGATCCTTGTAATATGCTGCCTACTTGTTTAACATAACCAAAAGAAGCCCTATAAAACAAGTATGCAGGTAGTTTTTTTACTTTTTTTGAAGGGCATTAAGAGATAATCCATTCAGATGAGACTAGGAAGACAAGTAAATTGACTGAGTATCCTAAAATGATTGGCATAGATTGTGTCAAAGTTGCACTTGTTCACGACATATGGAGCCACGCAGCTCTGAACAAACTTCATCAATTGCCTTAGCGATTTCAAACTCATTTTCATTGGTGAGATTAATTAATTAATTAATTCCTAGCAAAATGTCAAGAGCGTATCCTGTTTCATTTCACGTTATTATGAGAATATGATACTAATAATGGGGATTTTCCCCTTCAATTTATTACACTCCCAAATGAAGAGTCATACACATTTCATTGACTTCAACAGGTGAAAGATGAAGTTGAGGTAAGGAATCGGATGATTCAGCTGTATAAAAGCACAGTGTTTCGTTTTCCTTTGCACCACAGATCCTAGTTAACCTATCTGCCACTGGTTCCCAGTTTCAGGTCTCTGCAAAAACCCACCCACACATCTCTTCCTCTCTTCTCCTCTTGTTTTGAAATATCCCATTTCTAACAGGTATTAGCCAGCTTTTTTATATGTATCTCAGTTTCCTTCCTTCCTCTTTAATTAGATATCTCATTCTTGTATCACGTTTGAGAACTATTTCTTTTTTATCTACATAGTTATCTCCAAAACTTCCGTATTTTTCTTTTAGAAACCTATAAAAATTGAAAGCAAATTAAGGCCAGAGAGTTGTCTGTCCTCAGTCTGTTCTCTAATGCATGGTTGAACATACATATGTGACTAATATTTTATTTAATGACAATGAACATGATTTCATGCAACAGAGCTGAGAAAGCACGAGGAGTTGTATAAGAGAGGTGTGAAGCCATCTTCGACGTCAGCAGCAGTAGTTCATAAAGAGAAGAATGTGGAAGCTTAAGGTTGCAGATGGCGGAAACAACCCGTATATTTACAGCACAAACAACTTCGTCGGGAGACAAATATGGGAGTTTGATCCTGACGCAGGAAGTCCCGAGGAAAGAGCTGAGATCGAAGCCGCTCGTCAAGATTTCTACGAAAATCGTTTCCGAGTCAAGCCTAGTGCTGATCTCCTCTGGCGAAAGCAGGTACTCAAATTTCTGCAAAGAAAGTTGAGTGAATGTTCATCTTCCATCGTTGAAAATTACAGATTTATTTTAAATAAAATAAACTTAGATGTTTAGAAATTTCATTGAAATGTTATGTTGAGTATAAGGGTATTGTCATTTTCCAGAGGTCAAAAAGAGTTGCAAGAAACCAAATTGGCATGGGGTCAGGTCTTTCTGCTAGCTTTTCATTTCTATCAACAGACACAAGTCCACCATTTCTCATTCTCAGTCTGACAATCCCAATTCATCACTCCCATTATTTCTCTGTTTCTGGAATATTTGTCCATTCTTCTTACATTACCTTGATTTAATTATATGTAAATTAGGTTGGGTTCACCACGACATATACCTTTAGTTTATCCTAATGTTGTTAAAATGGGTTCTCTTTTTGTTTGTCTGAAAAAAATTCAGTATCTAAGGGAGAAAAATTTCAAGCAAACAATTCCGCAAGTAAAAGTCGAGGATGGGGAGGAGATCACATATGAAACTGCGACAACTGCATTGCGGAGAGCCGTCCATTTCTTCTCAGCCTTGCAAGCCAGTGATGGGCATTGGCCTGCTGAAAATGCTGGTCCATTATTTTTCCTTCCTCCCCTGGTCAGTATGCACTATTATAGCTATCTATTTGTGTCCATTTATTATAAGAAATAAGAAACAGAAAGCTACCTGCCTAAGGCTATGACGAGTATACCGTGTATATACACATACACATGTTAAGGTCTGGCTCCTCTTCATTTGACTAATTTGTTTTAAGAATTTTTCCATTTAACTAAGTGCATGAGCTAATTGCCGTATCATAATTGTTTGTGAATGAAAATTGCAGGTCATGTGCATGTACATAACTGGGCATCTCAACACTGTGTTCCCAGCCGAGTATCGCAAGGAAATCCTTCGTTACATTTACTATCATCAGAATGAAGATGGTGGGTGGGGATTGCACATCGAGGGCCACAGCACCATGTTTTGCACAGCTCTTAGCTATATTTGCATGCGTATTCTTGGAGAAGGACCTGATGGTGGCCAAGACAATGCTTGTGCTAGAGCTCGGAAATGGATTCTTGATCGGGGTGGTGTAACGCACATTCCCTCATGGGGAAAGACTTGGCTTTCGGTACGAATATGACAACAGACTCAGTACTGATGATTATTAGGATGGAATCTGATTTTTGTCTTAATTACACGTAAACCTTTTTCCCCCCGTTTTGTAGATACTTGGTGTTTTTGAATGGTCTGGAAGCAACCCAATGCCTCCAGAATTTTGGATCCTCCCTTCATTTCTTCCTATGCACCCAGGTTTGCAATTAAAAAGAAAAAGGCCTATATTTACTAGCGAAATCGTATTATCGAGTTGAAACAGAGTTGACTCTAGCCATATATTAAACGTGTTGTCTGTCTCTATAATTGCAGCAAAAATGTGGTGCTATTGCCGAATGGTGTACATGCCAATGTCATATTTGTATGGCAAAAAGTTTGTAGGACCAATTACACCTCTCATTCTGCAATTAAGAGAAGAACTCTACACTCAACCCTACCACGAAGTTAACTGGAGGAAAGCACGCCATTTATGTGCGAAGGTGAGCATGCATGTATATCAATGTGCATGTTTATGTATAACAGTGTTCTTACATATTTTTCTTTTAAGACTTCATAATTAATTAACTATACGAAGTTGGTTACTGCAGGAGGATCTTTACTATCCCCATCCTTTGATACAAGACTTGATTTGGGACAGTTTGTACGTATTCACGGAGCCGCTTCTTACCCGTTGGCCTTTCAACAAGTTGATCAGAGAGAGGGCTCTTCAAGTAACAATGAAGCACATTCATTACGAAGACGAGAACAGTCGGTACATCACAATTGGATGTGTGGAAAAGGTGCACATATACTAAGATTATCGTAATTAATTTGACGAAATAAAACGTAGAAATGAACATATTATGTACTTCACATAAGCTTTATACGTATATATTAACACTTCGAATTCTCTCAATTATGATATTTGAACTGTAAATATAGGTGCTATGCATGCTTGCTTGTTGGGTTGAAGATCCCAATGGAGATTATTTCAAGAAGCATCTCGTTAGGATTCCAGACCACTTATGGGTTGCTGAAGATGGAATGAAGATGCAGGTTTGTAATATTGAACTATTAACATGCTTGCGCACGCAAGCACACTGATATAAAAATGGCATTGTCATGCAGAGTTTCGGGAGCCAAGAGTGGGATGCTGGTTTTGCCATTCAAGCATTGCTTGCTAGTTATCTCGTTGATGAAATTGGACCTGTACTTAAGAGGGGACATGAATTCATCAAAGCATCTCAGGTACAAGCTTTAATTAATTCATTAACGCAGCTGTTCTCAAGAATATCCTCAATGGTTTCCTTATATTTAATTCGTTTATAATTTTTTGTTTCACCCACTTAAAATCAAATCCGAAAGGTCAAGGACAATCCTTCCGGTGACTTTAAGGGAATGCACCGTCATATTTCAAAAGGATCATGGACATTTTCTGATCAAGATCATGGATGGCAAGTTTCTGATTGCACTGCTGAAGGTTTGAAGGTAAACTAATAAATCTGTTTTGGCGAATGAGAAATGTTAATTAATTAATTCTGCACTTAACCCTTCAACTTCAATGCTTTGTCTCTCACCATACTGTCTTTCTTTTTGTAGTGTTGCCTGCTTTTTTCAATGATGCCGCCGGAAATTGTTGGCGAGAAGATGGAACCTGAGCGGCTATATGATGCTGTCAATATCTTACTTTCACTACAGGTTAGTATAAGTTTTCGGAAACACTTCAATTTGTCTCCTTTCCTGGTGCTTTTTCCGAAACTATGTCTCAGCTCATATCAGATCAACAACTCTTGTATTTGACGTATATTGCAGAGTAAAAATGGAGGTTTAGCAGCCTGGGAGCCAGCTGGAGCTCACGAATGGTTGGAAGTAAGGACTTAAACATGATATTGGCCTTACCCTTCTGCTATGGATTTACACTCAATCGTCATATACTAAATAATGACTGTTCTTTCTCCATTTTATGCTTCAGATGCTCAATCCCACAGAATTTTTTGCGGACATTGTCATTGAACATGAGTACGTTGAGTGCACTGCATCGGCTATCCATGCCTTAATTCTGTTTAAGAAGTTATATCCAGGACATAGAAAGAAAGAAATTGAAAATTTCTTAGCAAATGCTGTTCGATACTTGGAAAACGTACAAATGCCCGATGGTTCATGGTACGGAAACTGGGGAGTTTGCTTCACATATGGTACATGGTTTGCACTTGGAGGGCTAGCAGCTGCTGGCAAAACTTACAACAGTAGTCTAACCATGCGCAGAGGTGTCGAGTTTCTTCTCAAATCACAGAAAGATGAAGGTGGATGGGGAGAGAGCTATCGTTCTTGTCCAGAAAAGGTAATAATTAAACATGTCTATCAATTAATCCAAATCCAAGAGAAATTTAATGTCCAACCAACTTACAAAGACCAATTAATTCTCTGCTACAGAAATACATACCACTTGAAGGAAACAGATCGAATTTGGTGCATACTGCCTGGGCTATGATGGGTCTAATACATGCTGGACAGGTCAGTTTATAGACAGGTTAACTTTAACTATGCTTGTGTATTGATATTTTCATAATTCCAAGCTAATATACATCCAATTTTGTGCTGTATTAATTAGGCTGAAAGAGATCCAACTCCTCTTCACCGAGCAGCTAAGTTGTTGATCAATTCTCAACTGGAAGACGGTGATTTCCCCCAAGAGGTACACCTTAATTAGAGAAAATCAATCAACATTAATCTCAAATAACTGTCTAATTAGCACAATTAACCAATGCAGGAAATCACTGGAGTGTTCATGAAGAACTGCATGTTACATTACGCAACTTACAGGAATATTTACCCGCTGTGGGCTCTTGCTGAATACCGAAGGAGAGTTCCATTGCCTTGCATCACCGCTGTTTAAAGCAAGAAGAAGAAGCAGCAGCTTATAGCTCCATCAACACAGAAGGAATCAATCAAAGCAACCTGTTAACTTATCAATGCCATTTATTCTTTGTAATGACTACTAGTTTAATTATGTTTAAATGTGGATAAATGTTCCACTTCAGGGAATTTGTAATCAAGTGCAAGTAAAGTAATTAATACGCAATTCAATTGGTTTCAGCTGTTTACTTTGATCGAATTTGGGACTTGGGATTGTTTTCATAATTATATTCCCCCCCTACCCTAACTACAAGACAACAAAGTGATCCTTGAAAGTGACCATGGAGACAGTAACAAGAAAGGGTACCAAAGCAAGAAACTAATTAATTGATGGAAAATTATTTCAAAGGTCATCGAATGAATGAACATTTATAATTATAAATTAACAAAATTTTAAGTCATATATACATTATGAGAAATTAGGTGATATTCTTTACTTGCATATCTCGAGAATAATTGTCAAGATGAATATCGGTATAATATTAATGCAAAAATATAAAGATATATATATATATGAATAAAATGAAATAAAATAAATTTTTTTAAAAAAATTAATAATTTATTTATATATCTTAAATAATACGATGTTCATTGTGCATATAAAATTGGGAGATAATCGAATTCTTGTTTGAATTGATAGTTTAATATATGACAATATAATAAAATTAAATAAATTTTAATATGTTTATAATTTTATTTTAAAAAACTTTTTAAAGATTGAATTGATATAAAAATGTCATAATATGTGAAATAAATACCAAATTATTTATATTTTTTACAATAAAATTTTGAAATATCTAATATTATTTATATATTAATACTCGTTTATTGTATATATTTTATTTGGTGTAATTCATTGTTTATTTTTAAATATATATATATATATATATATATTTATATTTACTTTGATTTCAAATCTCAATCATTGTTGGTTTCAATACTTAAAACACGTATTCATTGAATGGGGAAAAAAAATCTCAATAAAGATATCATAGATCTTTTGCTAATTTGATTTACTCACTCAACTAGTCGATATTATCGCCTTGCTTTATGCTACAAGGTAAGTTGAGTTGGGCATGCATGTGGGCTGGCTTAGCTTGTACATGTAGTGAAAATGAACGTAGGATGGAATAATGTGTTGTATGCATGGTTCCCGATGACTTCAAATTCTTGAAAGATACCTAATTTTGTTGACTCGGGAGGGGGGAGGAAAATGTCCTATAATATGGCTTTTAGTGAAGCATAGCCTTCATTTTAGCCTATATAAGTTCTTGCAGACTCATTGGGTAGATCACCAGGAAACAAGACTAGCTCTTCTTCTAAAGCACCGAGCTAGAAAGTCCAGCAGAAAAAAATGGAGCTCTTCTTCCTTTGTGGCTTAATCCTCTTTACTCTCTTCATTTCTGCATCTATTGCTTGCCTCTTCTACAACAAATCCAAATTTTCCTACCCTAATCTCCCTCCAGGGAAGATGGGTTTGCCATACATAGGCGAGAGTCTTGAATTCCTCAACACTGGCCGAAAGGGTTGTCCTGAAAATTTCATATTCGATAGAATGGCCAAATACTCTTCTCAAGTCTTCAAGACTTCGATTCTGGCAGAACCCACCGTGGTTATTTGTGGCGCTGCTGGGAACAAGTTCTTGTTCTCCAACGAAAACAAGCTTGTTCAAGCGTGGTGGCCAGACTCAGTAAATAAGATCTTTCCTTCGTCTACACAAACATCTTCCAAAGAAGAAGCCAAGAAGATGAGGAAGATGTTGCCAAACTTTCTCAAGCCAGAAGCCTTGATGAGATATATCGGCATGATGGATTCCATTGCACAAAGGCATTTTGAGTCCGGTTGGGAAGGAAAACAAGAAGTATCTGTGTTTCCACTCGCAAAACGATACACGTTTTGGGTTGCTTGCAAAGTGTTCATGAGCGTAGAGGATCCTGAGCATGTTGCCAAGTTTGCTGATCCTTTCAATGCTTTGGCTTCTGGGATCATTTCTATTCCTATAGATTTGCCAGGAACTCCATTCAACCGTGCTATCAAGGCCTCAAATGTAATAAGAGAACAGTTGAAAAATATCATCAAACAAAGGAAGATCGATCTTGCAGAAAACAAAGCTTCTCCTACTCAAGATATACTCTCACACATGTTGCTAGCGACTGATGAGAACGGACAGCACATGAATGAACTGGACATAGCCGATAAGATTCTTGGTTTGTTGATCGGTGGCCATGACACTGCTAGTGCTGCCATTACCTTCATTGTCAAGTATCTCTCTGAGCTTCCTCACATCTACAACGAAGTCCTAAAGGGTAATTTCAACTTCTTTTCACTTATCTTTCCACCTAAATTCTCCGTAAATTCGAAAAATCAGTTTTCTTTCAAAGAAAATGACCCCAAGATTTTAATATGATGATCTGATACTTAGTCTTAACATGTATGCCATCTTCATCATACCACCAAATATGCCTTCCCTTATCTGCAAGTCTGCTTCTTCCATCTTTTATTTATTTATTATGTCCTTCTCTGAATTCTGTCTACGACCAAAAATGGAACTGCATTCTTTATCGGCATGGCTTCCTCTCATCATATAAGTGTGACAGCTACCCGTAGGTGTGTCTCTATTGTGATAATATCATATATGGTCTTCACATGAGTTTCATTCCTCAACCAAACGTATAACTGTGTTCGGATAAAGTTGATCTGCAGAGGGGCTCCCTCAAAATTTATCTTTTCTATTGTTTTCATCGGCAGGGATTCGGTATTTTGGCAGATATTAATAAAATATTAACAGAAAGATTATCATGTGTCTGTATAATCGCAGATTTTGTTGTATTAACCGTCAGCAGATCGAGTTACTCATGCATTAATTTGCTTGTGTGTGTCAAACAGAACAAATGGAGATCGCAAACTCGAAAAGGCCTGGGGAGTTGCTGAACTGGGAGGACATTCAGAAGATGAAGTATTCATGGACTGTTGCATGTGAAGTGATGAGACTTGCTCCTCCACTTCAGGGTTCTTTCAGGGAAGCTCTCAATGACTTCACGTTTTCTGGTTTCTCCATTCCCAAAGGCTGGAAGGTCGCTGAATTGTGTTATACATTGAGATATTTGTGATTTTTTTTCACCACTTGTAATTATTAACAACGTGCTTTTCAAATTCTGCAGTTATACTGGAGTGCGAATTCAACACACAGGAATCCCGACTGTTTCCCAGAACCTGAGAAATTCGATCCGAGTAGATTTGAAGGCAACGGACCGGCACCTTACACATTTGTTCCATTTGGAGGAGGGCCAAGAATGTGCCCCGGGAAAGAGTATGCACGTCTGGAAATACTTGTGTTCATGCACAATGTGATTAAAAGGTTCAACTGGCAGAAAGTTTTACCCGATGAGAAAATAATAGTCGATCCGATGCCCATTCCAGCGAAAGGCCTTCCCGTCCGCCTCATTCCTCACGAAGTTTAACCCATGTCCGAACTATCTTCTTTATCTTTATGCTTGATTTCATATGTAAGAGCGAGTGTTATACATCAAAATAAAGTAGTAGTAGTTAAGTTTGTTCGTCATTAATGGCTTATGTAGCAGTGTAACGAGGCAAGGCTGCTGCTCAGAGTAAGAGATTTCTTTCAGTACTTCGTTTTGTTTTTTATTTCCCTCTTGATACACTGTATTCATTTGGATGCAAAGTTCGGTTGCCGTGATACATCCAAATAATTAATTAAACGAAAATAACCAAGAGTTTGAGTTGGAGTGCAAGTTTCTGTAAACTTATGTGCACCAGATGGAACATAGGAAAAGGAAATTTCACTGAAACACGAATCCCAAATTTATTACACATTTAGCTAGCCACCTACCTACCCAGGTTTCTAGACTGAGGCAGGCCCATTGCTCCAACAAACAGTACAAAATGACCACAAACCCAACGGGCAAACACTTCATTGATTCCCCTCCAGAATCAATAACATGTTTGCACACTGGGTTTGGGCCATGCTCTGAAAATATGTAACGTTGCTGAAAATGGATTATAACCCTTGATTGCTTCGTGTCTGATTTCTATTTTTTAGTGTTGGCTGTTGGTCAGAAAGTGGATCCTCGGCGTTTGTCTGATTCTGTCAGCCTCGTTACCTTCTGATATGTGCCTCTTCCTGTTCTTGACATCAAATCTATAAGTTCCATCCTTTAATTCTGTCCAAAATGACACTTTATTTTGGTACTTGTAACTAATATTTTAATTAATTTAATTTATTTATAATATTTTAGCTAATTTTAATTACAAACATGCCATAGATCTTGTTTGTATCGATGTACTTTGCTTTAAAAGGCTAATATTAGGTATATTCACGTATCATCATTTTGCTGAGTAATACATATCATCCTCTTTCCTGTGTATTCTTAACAAATTCGAGTTTGTGGCCGTGCGCAAGGGGGAGTCCTGCTTGGTCAAGTGGGATTTCTCATGAGCTAGGGCGTGTGTGCGCGTTCAGAGATATGTGACAAAAGGAGGGCAAATTATTAGGTGAAAAATACAAACACCGCGTTTCAACTACTAGGTGAAAATACAAATCCACAATCGTTATTGCTATTGTGTTGGCTATATGACTAGATGTTTTTTCATTCAACATGCTGCATTCCGTGACATGTTAGATTAGATTGGATTGCTTGTGGAAATGAGGACTGAGGTCTTAAATATACATGATCTAGACTGGGGATGGTACCGCATGTTCTTTGATTCACCTTAAATATAGTTGAATGCCTGATTGGAGTTCATAGTCTTAAATTCATGCTTTTCCTGGTTATTTGTTTCTGTGTTCAGATCTTCAATAGATAGTTCAAAGACTGCTGTTAGCGGAGGCAACGCCATAGCACCTACAAATGTCGACACAGGAAGCTTGTTGTCAACTGATAGAATCCAGAGCAATTCCTTCGATAGATCTGATGGTAATATTATACTCACAATGCTTTCATTGGTGCTGAACTTTGCTTTCGGCAACACTTTCCTGCCCCGAGCAACGGTGTCAACAACAACCATGACGGAGACAGTAGCAGTGACGATTCTTAGATTAATCTCGCAGCACTCTGTCTTACATGAAACTGGAATCCTCCAATAACGTTGGTGGGTTTGCAGATTCAACAATGGCGTTTCACGTTAATCGTGAAAGGTTTGATTTTACCAACAAAATGGGATATACATACTTAACATGTTATGGTTACTAATTAGTGTCACATCACTGCAGAATATAAAATTTGTTTCCAACTTCGTCATTAATACACATACAACTTAAAATTTATATTTCAAAAGTATGGCATCAATCAATAATTGTCATGAGATATGAGCTATTTAAGTTTATTAAATTACAATTATATCGTCACAGTCTTTAGAGACCTCTAGGCCCTAGAAATCTTCATGAGTACATAACAAAACACTTACATTTTTTTTTCTTTTCTGAATTTAGTTTTCTTTGTGGGAGCAGCTCGATCATTGAGACTGATTATTTATGAACAGTTAGGAAACTGAGACTGCAGTCTGGCCGCATGGATCGATTAGGTAGCAGCTAGCCTTGTGAGGAAGGAAGGCGAGGCCAACCGTAAGCAATTCTGTGATGGAGGTTTGGTATTTGGTCTACATTGATGATATTCTCAAGAGTACTGGATTTGTGCATGAAAACCCGCATCTCCAATCGAGCATACTCCTTTCCTTCAAACCCCGAAGCTGAAGGATCGAGATTTTCTCTTCCTGGAGGGAAGAACATGCATCCTAGAATCTTATACCTGGAATTTGCATCCCAATAATACTGCAGACATCTCAAAAATTCTTTCTTAAGTAAGAATATTACTCAAGAGGACATGTTCTCAGATGTGATTATTAGTATATTACCTTCCAAGCATTTGGAATATTGGAACCATCGATGGTTTCTACAAAAGCTCCTTCAACTGGTACTTGAGCCCCTTGAATCAGAAACCCTGCATATGACGCAGTGCATACATGAGACTAATTTCGGATTAACCAGAACCATTAATTAACAAACAATAACAAAGTTACCTCTGGAGAGGTGGTAACTGGGGGGAGGGGGAGGGAGAGAAGCATTTGAACATTTGGGAATGAAGAAAAGGGACACAAGTGAAAGAGATATAAACAGCATGAAAAGGGAGAAACCACATAAGAAGAACAACTCCATCTTTTTTCTGATTAACTTGAGAATATTATGGTGAGCGCTAAAGAATATACATATATGTATACATGGTTGATTTTACAGTTCTAAGAATAATTAATGCCTTGAATTACACAATGGGGTTTTTGTAGTGTTGAGTCAATGAAGTCGGGCATTATTTAATTATGATGGGTTTCGGATTATCAACCGATATTTGTCACAACTCGTGATAAAATATTAAGAGATGATGGGCATTTCCATTGTTTAACATGTGCAATTCAAGAGTTATGGCTGTGGGGAATTAATTAAGCCTGCATGTATAGATGGTCATCAAAACACAATTTCCATGTGATGTTATCATCTTCCGAATATTGGCAAAAGATACTGTACACTTAAACTGGATTCTTTCTTAATTTCTATTACTTACCATTTCTTGCACGCTCTATTGTTGCATGCGGTTTGGAACTGCATGGGCCTGCTTAACACAAATTCATTTAACAATGACATGAATCAGTATCCCCCATTCCTGGAACAATGTCAGCTCCATTGGTCTAAACCACGATAACGCAAATTACTGGTAGTGTCACTGACTCTTCCGATGTCGTTGTTTAACTCACAATATTCATGCATACCTTAATTTCAGGTGAATCTTTGACGGAAGAAGACCTATTTATTTACAGACCTAAGAAAGGCTTAACAAGCACAGTATAAGCATTAGGCTTAGGCTTGACCGCATGAGTCCTGGCCTTAAGATTGAAGCGTTGGACTCGTAGGGCGGCCATCTTATCAATTCCAGGCATCATTACTATTACGACAAAAGCACTACTATCAAATTGACTTGTACTAATTGTCGAGATTCTAGTTGAATTGGTTTTGAGTATTCGTGTCATCTGTGTGTTGTGGTGGAAATATTTGAACATCAACATCGTACAACACTTGTTGAGTGTCATTTTTCACCACATGTTAAATAAATATCATTTAAATCATCTCCCACATGGTCAAGATTTCTCAGGTCATGCTCCTACAGCCAGGTTTTCTAATGGAAAACCCATGCCTGAGTTTGTTGCCAGTTTTCTAGGCATCAAATACACTGACCTTCCCCATCTACACTCCTTCCGTACTGGAGTTTGTTTGGCAGGTGTTTGGATGATCAGAACATGGATGCTCCTGCTTATAATCAAAAGCTTATAAAGCTGTTTAACTCAATTACAGGGATCACTTCCCGGAATCAGAATTGAATATGGAGATGTCTATAAGCCCTTAATAGACATGGTCAATAATCCACAAAAATATGGTAAGCTAAACTGCCTAGGCATTTGCTGTTTTCTGTAATTGGTAAGATGAGTTCATGAAGTAGTTGCTACACACGATAGCAAACAGATTAAAATCATCCCAGCAGCCACTAGTGTGTTGACTCTGTGTGAGCAAAGCATGCTCGTCTACATTGTGTGTGTGAATCTGTAGTTGTATGATTACCTTATACAAACATCCTCCACCATCACACAAAAAGTATGCATTGCATTGGTGAATTCATGCAGTTATCTGTCTCATTAGTGTAATGTAACCAAACCAATCAAATAGCAATAACAATAACAGTTTAAGGTACTGCAATTTAGAATAATATTAGTTGTATGGCAGGTTCACGGTAACAAACAGAGGGAACTACAGGACCGGGTTTGTGGAAGAAGTTGGCTAATGTAACCCAAATAGTCCAAAGCGTGAGTCAGATTCCCAGTTTCTATTTTGGGACTACATCCATCCAAGTGAATCAGCCTACCAGTATATCACCTAATACATAGGAAGCAAGATTTCTCCCTACTTGTCATATTTGCATTGCCTCTAACATGTTCAATTACAATGATGAAAACTCCCCGATCTCCCAGTCAGCATAGGATACTAAGAAATTCTATCTTAATAGTTCTATGTTCAGCTATCAAGTAACAAGGAATTAATCTGACTAGTGCAGAATTTTAGATCAATCATACATACCTTCAGTTTTCCACCATACCTGCAGCGCCACCTAAACCAAATTTTCTAATAAGTCTTTATCAGAGTTACAAAACCACTGTGGGAGAGATTGAGTCAACAATGATAGTAGTGAAACATCTAATAAATTTGTGATAGTAACCAAGCATCGGACAAGAGTTCCTATTGATTTTAGAACTATTTGATTCTGTAAATATACAAAAGCATAACAAAGAAAAAGAAACCAACGTGGAATATTGGAAGGTTAACTGAATATAATATTGCATCGAAACAAAGGATGACAAATGTTTTCCCTTCATATTACAGAGTTTGTTTAGTCCCCCACCTTCAAATAAAGGATGCAACAACGGCACTGCACACGTACAAATTCCTATAGTACATGGTCACATGCTATTAGGCTACAATCGTACATCACAAGAAAGAAAAAGAAAAAAAGAAAAATTGTCAACCAACACTGAACTACATATACAGCAAGTTCTTACCTTTCACTTCTTGCCCCCAGCCAGAGCACCAGTTCCCTGAAACAGGTAATCAATCCGAGCATCAACATCATCCACGCCGTACTTGATAAGTCTTTCTGAGTGCTTATCAAGACCAGTCTGTAATTTCCCAATGAAGTTTCCATAAGCTGGCAGCAAAATTTTGGTCACAGATATCTTTAACTCCTCTCTAAGCTGCTCATCGAAAACAATCCACGCGGATTGAGTCTTACAGATCTCATCAAAGTACGAATTAAACAACTTGAGCTTCTCCTTCATAGCTTTTGAAGCAGCAGCCCCTTTGAGAGCAGAAGGGCTATTGTCTATCTTCAAAACACCTAAAACCTTATTCCATGAACTCCTCTGATAATTGGTATGATATTGCCAAACTTTTGCGTTCTGTTTTCTAATCCAATCATCACCCAAAAGTGAACCCAATTCATTATCATTCACTTTTTGAACAATGTACCTGCCATTATTCATCATAAAAACAGAGCACAAAGCAGGGTCCTCATAAATCTTAGATTTGAGTTCCAAATTACCCTCCAATAACTCCATGATCCAAGCCATCTGAACCGATAATGAGGAAGATGAATCCTTCTCAAAAACTTGCTCAAGTGTCTGTCTAGACCGGCAAGCAGCACGAAGATAATTCATCACATAACGACTAATGGGATGAACCCCACCTCCAGGAACAGCAGCTTTTGCAGGGTCCCGCCGTATCAAATTCTCTAACTGCATAAAAATTCCTCTTATTGCCTCCCCCAATCTTGTCCATATAGTCACGGCTGCATTTCTAAGTAACAAACAATACTGATCAGAAAAAATTGTCTTAATTTCAGGCATCAAATCTCTCAACGTCTCAAACACATCAAGAACCTTAAATAATCTTTCTGGTGATCGGCTCCCGATGGCGATTGCAGCAGCAAAGTTCAGTAACTGAATCGTTGAGCCACGACAAACTTCCATAAACGACAAGTCAGCAGCCGATGAGAATCCAAAAAAGACGCGATCACATAACCGTCTCTCACTTGGAAACAAAACTCTCCAAACAACATTAGCGGCTTTGACCCAACGATCAATTTGTTCTTCAACTTCTAGCCAAGGCATTTTTTGTATTTCGTCAATGCTTAGCTTTTGTAAGCCAAATCTCCGCATGCTTTCTTCTAGAAACTCTCTCCGGAAACTACTGTAAACATGCGAGCATTCTTTTCCAAATCCTGCGCTCACCATTCGTTTCGCTATCTCGTTTAAATCGTTAATTGTGAAGGAAGGGAGAGCGTCGATTATTATGTCGCAATCGTTGACTGGTTGAGCGACGGGGATCTGATGGCTTTCGCCGTTGCCGATCACTCCTTCCTCATCCTCATCTTCCGAGTCACAGGGAAAGTTCCGAGTTGACTCAGCAAACTCAAACGACTCGCCACCCCGTTCCATCAAAGATCTGAACTCGTCTTCGAGTCTAAACATGGTCTGTTCCAACAAGTCCTCGGCGCGTACTAAACAGGCGCTAACAGACTTATCTCCGGCCATTGGACTCCAGTCTTTGATGGTGGAGATTAACTCATCGATAGAGTCGATGAAGGCCGAGGAATGGGCTGAGTCGGCCCAGATGGAACTTTCGGAAACCACGTATTGGGAGATCCGACGGTCAAGCGACTTGAGGGAGTGTTCGAGTTTGGCACAGGATCGAGGATCGTCATCCGTCAATTTCTCGCGAGAAAAACGGCCGTCGAAGGTGGAGAAAATTTGAAGGATATCGTCAGCCATGGTGTCGTCGTTGTAGCCAAGAGTTCTGGCAATGTGGCGAGCCACAGCAAGTAGCTTCTCTTCGCCGTTCTCGGCGATATCAATAAATTTGTAATGAGCCAGCAACAAGCAAGTAGTTGCTGCTCAGTTTAGTTTAGTTTAGTTTAGTTTGATTGTTGCTCCTCATTGGTTTGTTAGTTATTGTTGGGGTTGTTTTGAAACTGAGGAAAGAAGCGGAGGATGAGAAATGGATGGGAAAGAAACAAAACAAGACTAAGGAGGAGGGAGGGAAAGCGACATGACGAACAAGTCCTCGGAAACGCGGTTTCATTGAATAAAGGAAAGCAACGCGGGGAAGACGCAACCAACCAACGACATGGACAGAAGTAAAGAGAGAGAGAGAGAGAGAGAGAGAGACTATGTAATTTTGTTATGTGAAGTGGGCGAGGAGGCTGGTCTGGTCCACACAAATAAGACTGGATAAAGGGGGTCCGACTCATTAATCAACTCATTCAATTATTATTTTAACATTTATCCGAACTGAATGAACTCTTAAAACCAGTCTTCTTCTTTTTCAAGTTTTACTGGCTGTTATGGGTTTTAGGTAAGATTGAACCTCAACAGCTACCAAAAATAGAAGATGGCATTGTATGGGTTTCAAATTATTGGATAAGATAGAGATGAGATGTAGCAAAGGAAATTACCGTTCATTCAACCTAAAAGAGGCTGAACTAGGTAGGCTTCTGTTTAGTTGTCTGGCTAGAGCCAGCATATTAGAATTGGGTTGTTCATCGAGGCTGCCAGCTTGCAGATTGGTTTTGTATTTCGTGAACCTTTTAGTTCTTCATGTAACTACTACCACTCCTATTACAGGGCTAAAGTTAAGCATTAAGACAGTCTTATAATTAGCACGCCCAATTGAAGCTATGGGTGTCATGAAGTCACTGTCGCATAATAGTTGCAAGTGATTACATCTTCTCATTCTCATTCCAAAATCAACCAACTCAAGTTCCCAAAACATCTACAGCGTCAAATTCCAAGTTTAAAGGGCCTTAAACAACCTTCCTAACAGATACAACCTCAAAAGTGATTAAAAATTACAGAGTGCTCCATTTTCTTGTTCGTTATTATGAATGTAATTATGAATGTAATGTAATGGCTATCTCCTACTGAGGACAACTACAAACTACAGAGAGAAGAAAGGCTCAAGATTTGAATGTACACTGCAGCCCCATTTCAACTGCCATCATTTGCATATCCACTCGTCTCCTCCGCCACCTTTGCCCACACGTTTGCAATTTTCTCAGCATAGCCTACCTGTTCAAATAAGATGTAATGAAAAATAACGTGAAACACCTAGGTCGGTATTCAAAGAGAGTCAATGTATGCAAGAAATGGTTTTGGGTTTCGCTAACTCAGGACACACAATATTATATACATGATGTTCCAGTCAAAAATAATATTTACTAGTTCATGGGTTGGAGTAACAGAATCAACTTCACAGAATAGTTCACCCTAAGCAAAGCCGAGCCCCCACGCATGACAAATGGAAACTTCAGATCATATTTCAAAATGCAACACACTACTTCACTTTGATCACTTCATTCAAATTCTAGCAAGGAGTCAATGAGTTGTGCAGTGAAGCCTAACATCTGCGAGACATATTACCCATATATTTCATATTTTCATCTATTTTGCATTTCCTAAAACACCAATGACATTGTTTTTAAAACGTCCATATCATGCATTTTTTTATGATAATGGAAAAACTTTTGAATGAAATTGTGATGGGATACATTTTAAAAGAAATGCTTGAATTAGCTGAAAGATTCTTAATTAGCCCAGTGATCAAACTGTACAACTCAGATGAATCCATGCAAGATAGAAAAAGGAAAGAGTAGTTCCCCATGCAGATTGAAAGAAAGCAAACATTGTAGCTGGAATCATACTATATGGACATGAACTAGAAAAACCAACCATACCTGATTAACTACAAACCCCTTAAGCATTTTCAAGAAGTCAGCATGCCTTTCACTGTCAAGCCTTTCAAGTTCAGTTCTGTTATTCTCCTGTAAATCGTGCAAAAACAATGGACTTCAAACAATTGCTCCATTATCACTCATAATCATGTAACAATCAAAATGCAAAAGCAAATGAACAAAGGAATTCGTGTGACACCCATTTAAAAAAAAAGCATCAGAATAAGAAAAGAAATTTCTGGACAAAAATAAATAAGGCCTTCTTTTCGCACTATTTGCCTCTCCATCATCAACCTTTGAAGATGTCAAATCATTTCTAGACACCTCTCTATATAAAAGATTGTTTGATCCAGGGTGGCTCAAAGTCAATACCACATTAACAATTGTTTGATCCAGGATGCCTAACAGTCAATATTCATCATAATGAGATGAAACCAAAGTCAAACAACTAAAGTGCAAACCCATTCCCAAACATTCAAATAAAGTCTTTTGTTCAATCATATTAAACAGAACCAGCAACTCTCTATTCAGTCGCCACCAAATCAGAACCTCCAACTCATCCCTGCGTATAATGCAGATTTCTACAAAAGATGCATCTCATGGAACACCAAAACTTGAGATTCCAGGAAACCAGATTTGTACGCTTAAAAAATAATTGCAGCTCTGTAAGGTTGGCTGAACAAGCTGAAAATAGACTCATCAGATTTTAAATTCCAGATTAGCAATCTTAATGTATAGCAGGTCAGAAAAGTAGGCGTTAAAAACAATGACAAAAAAAATGAAGCATAAGAATCTCAGAATACGACCACAATGATCATATTGGATCAATCACACTCATCAAAGGGGAAATTGACAAAGAAATCAAATTGGACCAGGGAAAAATGTGGCATAAGTGCTTCACAGGCATCATAATATGGATAGTCATGAAAACAATAAACACCCATCACATTAAAAAGAAAATTCTATAAGACGAAATTAAGCAACTGTCTGGTAGAAAAAATAGAAGTTGTTCATGGGTAAACGAGTGGATAAAAGAACATGTCTGATGGGGACACTCAGAATCATAGGAGCCAATATGTTAATAACAGTTAAAGATATCATAAAAGAGAGTAATGCAGGATAATGGCATTCACAAAACAATTGCTGAACCAGAAAGGAAGAATAATCTTGGATCAACTTAAAAGGCATTACAATATCAACAGGAAGGCCAAACAGAATACCAAACAAAGGCAATTACATCACAAGCAGAGTTAGAAAGAGCTATACACCAATAAAAAGCTAAAGAGGTGAACGGCATTACTAACCCCATCCCCAATTGGTTGGTTTAGAAAATTTCCTTCAGGCTCATCAAGCCAAAGCCCAATAACTAACACTCAAGCCAACCCTTCACATGGTACAAACATACAAACAAACAAAATAGAAAGACAGTGTTGGAACATGATCTTAATAAAAGCTCAATACATCCAATGTGTATATACCTAAAATTAGATACATAATACATAGGCAGGTTCTAAGAAAGCTATAATACCTTGATTCGCTCATATTCATTAATGGCAACACTTTTTGCATCCTCTGTAACTCTTATGGTTTCTTTTAACTCCTCGGTCTTACGAATCCGTGACCTGTCACCACCAAATATTTTCGATGATGCAGCCTCAAGTTTTTCAGCCCTAGTCTGCAAAGAAGACAATTCTGATAGAAGGGTCTGCACTGTCAATAAGGCACTAGAGCGATCTGAAAATGCACCTCGGACAGCTAACATAAGCCCAAGATATTCATGGAGAATATCCTGCAACATACACACAACAAAGGATGACCTAAAATATGGTACGAATATTTTCAGTAACTTAAGATTCTTAAATCAAAATTTAAGGCATCCATACCAATAAAGATTATAAAGAGCTCGAACAGTTATACAGTTGCAGTCAATGACAATAAATAGTACCTTCTCTGGTGATTGGCGAACTTAAATTTTAATTTCAGATGACATAACTTTCATAATGAAATCCAAACCTACTTGGTAAAGCTCAAAGAGAAATTAATAGGTAAGGTTTAGTAATTTACCAAATGCTTGACAGTCTGAGCATTCAATTCCCGATAGAATCTACTTGCCTTAACAGCAGCAGTAGCTACATTTTTCATATCAGCAGCCCGTGCTCTTTGGGAGTTGTAAAGTGCCTCCTCACTCTCAAACTTTGTCAGCTTAATAAAGGCCAATCCTAGTTCTCCCATGGTTTCTCCCATATCTTGTTGAGCTTTTACAAGTGCTTCGGCCTAAACATACCACAACACAAAAGCAACACCTAATAACCATTCTGAACCAAGTACTGAAGTGTATTGTTCACAAACACAAAGAACAACCGTATAAATTAAATGTAATTCACATGAACACCTTCACAACCTAAAAGAAACCTAAACCCAAAGACATTCGCAGGCATACATAATAAACAACAGCATTATTCCAAAAAAAAGAAAAAACGCATGTTATTCACACGAACAGATTCCCAACATATTTTTTTTGCTCCGGGCCCCGGATTCACAATTATAAAGTAAAGAAGTCAAATGCATACAAAATGGATAAATAAAAGAGTATAATATTAAATCATTACTTGCTGAGAAGCATTGCTGAGTTGTTGCTCGAGATCATTCATCCTTTCTTTATTCTCCAAAAATTCCATATCTTCCTCAACCACAGGAGGCTTAGATCCACCCCAATCATTAGCAACCGATTGCTTCAACTCCTTAAACAACCTCAACAAATCCCTCCCTCCTTTGGCTGGCTGCACCACCTCGTGTGGAACTACCACAGCCGTGCTCTCCCCAAATAACTGCTTGGGCAGCTTCACCGCACCGTCCAGCATCCTGGACGCCACGTCAGTACTTGTGGGCAACGGTGATTTCCCTTGCACCTGCAAAAAGAGCTTGAATTCGTCGCTCTTTCTTATAACCGGATGTTCCGCAAGCCTTCTTAAGTACTTCTCCAGTGACACTCTCCTTTGCTCTACAAATTCCTGTTTCTGCATCACTTGCGACTCAACAACATTCTTATCGGGTCTAGGCGGGATAAAAAATCCTCTATAAGACTCGGCCAACCGATCAGATAACGTAACAACATCTCGAAACCGTCTACGAACACTGAACTCAGATCCGTTGAATTCCCTTATATTAGTTCGCGTGGTAATAAGATAGGTCACGTAACCATTGCCACCTGGCACCAACGAATTCGATATCTCCTGCTCTTTTTGCGGATTCGACACAGTAATTTTTATGTAATCGGAACTGGACGATGAGGCGGAGGAGCGCGTAGAATCGGTGAAGTGGTTAGAGCTATTAACTCCGTTGATTTCGTTGACTGTGGTTTTGGTTTCATCGAAGGGGCTGAAGATGACGTCAGCGTAAGACGGAGGCTCGATGCACGATGAGTGATTGTGGTTGTTGTCCGGTGCGTTAGGGTTTCTGAGATCGTGATAAGGTGAAGGCGAGAGAAGGGGATCGGACTCGGCAGGAGTCACGTGGATCGGTAGAGATGATGACATGGCACTACGATAATTTGACGATTTCGAGCTGGTGTTGTCGTCGTCGAGAACGAGATTTTCCATTTCTTCTGGCGATGCGTAGACATGAGCTTCTTGAAAACCCTGATTGACTGAGCCCATCATCTCGTTCAACCAATCTCAAACTTAAAGTGATTTTCAATTAGTCCACAGAAACAGCTAATAAACTGACAGTGTTTAAGAAGATTACTTGAGAGATTAGGGTTTCGGATTGTGGTGGTACATGAGTCGTCGCGGAGCTGGAGATGGAGATGAGGGTGGTCAAGACTAACGTGCGCCGAAGGCTTAGATTGCTTGTAGAATAGAATAGAGGCTAGAGGTGTACGTGGCTTTCAAGTAACAATGGGTTTGTTTCCTAGATTCTTTAGAGAGATGATTGAGGACATGTGGGTATAGGATATTAAGTTGTTACGCGAATGTGGCACGATGATCAGTTATACCATTCGCAGTTGACTGTGTATTTGTTTCTTTGTAGGCTCCGGTGTAGTTGATTTTTTCCTCTTGGGAAAGAAGAAAATTGTGCGCAGCAGTGAAGTGAAAGACGAGTACCAAGGCAGTTAGTTTGGCCTTACTCTGTGAACGGATCACAGGATCGATAACGACTATTTTGTTGGGTTCTATGCAACATATTAACGACGTGTCATATTAGGTATAGAACAATCGACGAAAAGCCGTTTCTATTTTCAAACTGTGGACGACAAATCGCTCATTGATTCTGTGGACGACAAGTCTTCTGCTTCGGGAAAACAAATAGGTTATCAAAGTTTATGAACCGATACGTCATCTACTACTGAAATACATGGCTGACAAGTAGTTTGTTTTCCAGACAACAATTCGTTTATTTCCCCCCGTCTACGCATGAAGATATATACAGTAATTACAGTAATATTTTATTTTTTAAATCAAATTTTATCAAACATATTATTATTATTACTCATTCATTCTCCCAAATCCTATCCCATCTCATACATAAATCAAATTAAATAAATTTTTAAAATATTTTATTTAAATATTAATTATATATATATTTTTTTCAATTTACAAACTTTGAATGCTATATTTAATCGTTGTATTATAAATATATAGATAAATAATATCAATTAAAATTAAATAATAAATTTGATTATTATTTTAATTTTTCCGCAATATTTTGAAAGTTTAAATATTAATTAGTTTCAAATTCAATTTACATAAATCTAGTGAGTCTCAACTCAGTACAGGACGACAAGTCGTCCAGTTTTAAGAGACATGGATGACAAATTGTATATTTCCACAATAATCAGACCGGACGACAAGTGTTAGACGTCAAATTAAGCTGAAAAGAAGTACCCCTCGGTTTGTTAGTTGTTGAGAAATTTTTGGCGGAGGAAATCTGAAAAGCGAAATTACCGATTTAGTAATATACCACGTGGCAGGACGTGGGCTGGAGGTGGCCCACGTAAGCAGATAACCAGTCTAGCCCAAACGGGTCAAAAGTGTTGCGCCCAGGCTCCAAGTCTGCCTTCTCCAAAGCAACCCGGATCCAGAAAACTGACGCAAGGCAAGTCAAGGCGCAAAACTTCAATTCCTCGTACTGATTTTTACTACACCCGCAGCCAAACATCGGATTATTAGGTTTACGCAGCGCATTTCTTCCGTCGTCCCCTTCGCCCGCGCTGCTAACTGATAGGCCACAAGAAACAGAGCGACTTTTAACTGTATCGTCGTAACCCTAGCTGGAATTACAATGGCTTCGAAATTTGGGTTGGCAGGTGGAATACCAGAGCGGCGGGTTCGACCGATATGGGACGCCATCGATTCTCGACAGTTCAAGAATGCTCTTAAGCTTTCCACTTCTTTGCTCGCTAAGTACCCCAATTCACCTTACGCTCATGTAAGTCTACCCCCTTTAATAATATCCACTACATTACTCTTTCATATGCTTAGCAATAATGAAGTGTTCTTGTTGTGTTTGCGTCAGTCCAAAGCCAAACATTTACTTAATCTTGTCGTTTATGTGTCATGTCGGTTTTCGTTGATTTAATTATCTCATTTAATTGTCGTGGCTATTTCTGTTGATGTCATCGTAGTCATTGATTTCACTTGGTGGTTGTAATTGAGAATTAATTGTTCAATGTAGTTGAGCAAACTCTGTATACTTCACGTAGAGAGTTTAGTCTAGTTGCTTAATGTGTTAGAATTTTGCATTCATTCATAATTGCCTTTTCTGTTTATATTTGGATAAGAAGCTTGTTTCATTTCTTCACGTGTTCTGCTTCTTCAGGCTCTTAAAGCTCTCATTCTGGAAAGAATGGGTAAATGTGATGAAGCATTATCTGTTTCCTTAAACGCCAAAGACCTTTTATTTAAGAATGACTCCAGTTTGATGGATGATCTCACTCTCAGCACGCTGCAGATCGTTTTCCAACGACTGGATCACTGTCAGTATTTAGATTACTCCTATCTACCAATTGGTCTGTTCATCTGTCATTGCAAAGCATCTCATAAGTTGTAACTTTCTATGTAATCAGTGGACTTGGCTACCAGCTGTTATGAGTATGCTTGCAGAAAATCTCCAAACAATATGGATCACATGATGGGGCTTTTCAACTGTTATGTTCGTGAATATTCATTTGTGAAGCAGCAACAGGTTGGTTTTTTCCCATTCCTCTTTTTAATTTGTTGTTGTTTTGTGACATCTATTTGCACATGAAGTATGGGCATTTGGGCTACTCCTACTTATTCTAATTTTATTTTGTTGGCAGACAGCCATCAAAATGTACAAGCATGCTGGAGAAGAAAGGTTTTTGCTCTGGGCAGTCTGTAGCATCCAATTACAGGTTCTGCCAGCTTATTCCAATCTTTTCTTTCCTCCATTTTTTTCCTAACATGTTGTCAATTGCTTTATTACTGCTCTTTTCTAGAATCATAGTTGCTAGTGTGGGTATATAATAGGAAATGGCGGCATCCCTGTTCCCCAACATAAGAAAAAGAGAAACATTGAAAGAAAGCTCTGTTGACTGGCAATTTTTGTTTGGGGGGTCAGCATTTATGCCAATGCATATCATCCTTTTTTCTGTGGGTTTCACAGTAACTAATTTGTATATCATGATTAATTTTTAACTTATTAAACCAATGAAATGTGTCATACTTTATGCCTTTTATTTGATAGTGGAAAGTCCAGATCAGATGACTGCCTTCCCAATTGAAAGCCCATGACACAAAACTGTAGAAAATAAAACTAATAATTTAAAATGCATAAGCTAACATTTCAGAAGTGTAGTTAATATTTTTGACCTATGATAAAAACCTTTTTCTGGATAGTGTACTTTGAAATAACACTGTTTTTAAGAAATTTTATATGCAGTTTGGGTTGCTTCAAAAACCTGCGGTCTCCAAAGTGGGGATCAAATCTGTTGTTCATTCAGTGGCTGAACAGTCCGATCTGAAATGCAGGTTTGCAGTCCCTTTTGTAAAGAGGATGTTAACAGCATTTAGATTGATCTGAATGCAACATAGGACTGACCTGATGTAGTAAAATATACCACCATTTCAAGAAAATTGACATGAACAAGGGTTTAAGAGGAATTTCCTACTATAGTGGAGATTCCTTCAACATTTTTCTTTTCGTGAACTCAAGACCCTATCAATTATCTCTTACTATCATGCCCTTGTAATGCTTGATTAACACAGTTCTATTTCTAACTTATTTTGAAAGTAATAGAAATCAATGTAATAACTATTAAAGGCTTCCATGCTTTATAAAAAAAATGTTTTATATTGATGATTTCATTGTGATTCTAGTAGATTGAAGTTAATTTTTCGTTTCAGTAACATATGTGTTTTCTAACTGCTAATTTTTGGGTCTGAGCTGTTGATAGGTGCTTTGTGGAAATGGCGAAGAGAAACTGTTACTATTAGCTGAAGGTTTACTCAAGAAACATGTTGTGTCCCATAGCTTGCATGAGCCCGAAGGTGGATTTATTTCTCCTTCCCTATTTTTAGTGCTGGAGTAGAAATGGATCTTTATACTGTAGTTCAGTGTTGATATCCTTAATAAGTACTCTTTCTTGCAGCTCTTATTGTCTACATTTCTATATTGGAGCAACAAGCAAAGTATGGTGATGCTTTGGAAATTCTCTCTGGGACATTGGGATCACTTTTAATGATTGAAGTTGAGAAGCTACGCATATATGTACTTTCTGAAACTTCCCCTTTTTTTGGTTCTAAAGATCAAAGACATTACTGTTTGTGTTACTATTTTCTTGCATGTATTATAAGATGAATATTATACAGTTAGGTCTGTTTGCACACATATTTTAATTGGTGTATTCCTTTTTGTTCTTTAATGTACTTGAAATCTTTCCTTGGACATGGCAATTTTATCTTGAAAAATGGAGGCTGGACACAAGTGAAAGGATGGACGATTTTCGTTCGAAAAGACAACCAGAATGGAAAGGGAATAGTGGCTCATGGAGATGAATGAGAAAGACCTGGTGCTTTAGTTTAGGGAGGGTGGAAGTTACTTTCAAAATGGATATATTGAGGAAGATACTATGGCAGGTTTTTGTTGCTGAAGTTTGATTTCTGTTTGGGTGCTAAACTTTAAAATTGATTATTCAATTGATCACTCCTTTAAATAGCAAACTGTTCTAACTTAACTAGCATATTTGCTCTTTATGATGCTAAAAAGGTCAAATATACTGTTGATATTTCATTGTATATTCAAAGAGTAACAGTAACTGTGAGAAGTGGGATACTGTATTGATTCTGCATTATTGTAGATGGTCAAAGTATTTCATTTATGGATTTAGACATCAAAGTGAAATGTTGAGAGGGTAGCCTAGTGCAGAGATCTGTTGATATCTGACAGGCTTGGGTTATATTGATGGTATTTGGTTCCTAACTTGTTTATGTACATTTGCCATAAATGATAACAAGTTAACTGCTTATCTATGCAAAGAATGCAAGTGTTTGGAAAGTATTTCTAATTTGTTTACCTTACACCTTTTATGATTGCTTTTACTATTTGTGGTTTTTCATTTTCCTAAAACCTGATCCAAATAAATTCCTAGTGCACGAAAATATGTACTACTTTTTTATACTTCAATGAAACTCTCTTTGTTCATAGCTCTAAATCAGTTGTGTTTCTGGGTTCTCATGAATATCTTATCAACTTGTACTCTCTGACTTTAAGTTGACAGGGGAGGCTTCTAGCTAGGCAAGGTGACTATGCCACTGCCACCAAGATGTATCAGAAAATCTTAGAACTAAGGTATGTTTATGGAGTTTTCCACTAAAACAAAAATAATGTCAAATTGCATCAATAATTTGTGGCAACATAATAGTATCTAAATTTGTTTTGTGTTAGGACTATGTTTTCTTATGGTAATGGATTATGATTTATTTATCTCAAAATCTCTATCTTTTAGTTGCTATTGTTGCTGTTGATACTTTCTACAATTTCATGCTCGTATCTCTTTAATAAAATGCTATTGTTTTGATATATTAACAAATAGGAGGAAAAGCATATTCACTGCATTATATTTGACACAGTGCATATCTTGATGGTAAGTCTGTTTGCGAACAATTTTTCTGTGTTTGCATCAAGCATTCTCATGCATCTTTTTAATGTACTGTTTCTGATTCACCCTTACTTTTGCACTTATTCTTTCCATCTTCTAATATTTTTTCTCTTTTCTGGCAGCCCTGATGATTGGGAATGTTTCATACATTATCTAGGCTGTTTGCTGGAGGATGACAGCAGCTGGTGCAATAGAACCAGTGGTGATCCAATCCGTCCACAAAATTTTGTAGACTGCAAGTTATCACACTTAACAGATGAATTGGTGCATGTTTAAAACATTTAATCTTTAGTTGTTATTTTGCATTTCGTTTTCAAATGCACATTCCATGCACAATTACTACTATGTTAGTTCAGAACCTGATTTGGGAAATTTGATATGCAGTTTGATTCTCGTATATCAGATGCATCAACTTTTGTACAAAAGTTACAAGCAGACACCAGTGGTGATTTCATAAGGGGTCCGTACTTGGCAAAGCTTGAAATTGAAAGAAGGAAGCTCTTATATGGAAAGGATAATGATGATGAGTTGATGGAGAGTGCGGTTCAATATTTTTTGAGGTATTTAAGAACGATCTCTTTTCCATTAATGTTGTTTGTCAATGCTAGAGTTTCTGTTGGTTTAAATTTATGATTCTATCCTTTTCATGAAAGAACAATATACATAAGAATGTACGATTTTTTATTATATCTTATGGAGCTTTTACATTCTTGAATCCAGGTTTGGTCACTTGGCCTGCTTCACTTCTGATGTCAAAAACTTTCTTCTGGTCTTATCTCCTGATAAGAGGACTGAGCTTTTGGAGAGGCTAAAGAAAAGCTCAAATTCCCTTTCAACATTGCCAGTTAAAGTACTTGGGCAGTCAATAACTCTTTTTAAAATTCAAGAGTTGATTGGAAGCCTGTACAAGATCCCAGTGGATGGTGCGTCTTGTTCTTCTAGACACGCATACATGCCTGCACACACAAATCTCCTCAATTGTACATGTTTCCACTTTATGATCTTTTGTTTGGGAAGTGCTTCTCAAACTCTTTATCTGCTGG
Source organism: Xylocarpus granatum (assembly GCA_019650275.1). Lineage (NCBI taxonomy): Eukaryota > Viridiplantae > Streptophyta > Magnoliopsida > Sapindales > Meliaceae > Xylocarpus > Xylocarpus granatum. The sequence goes on along the minus strand of BNST01000516.1, from coordinate 88,806 downwards.
TAGAATCATTTGATTCTTATTTCCATTGGGTTTGGCAATGATTAGATTTCTTTTTATCTTTTCTTTAAATTAATGTTAAATCTGGTGCTAAATCATATAGCATAATTTATTCTTATTCTTCTGTTCAAATTAGCTTTTCTACGGACAATCTCAATTATAAATCTAGCTTCTCTTTGTCATTGTTTAGAAAAAATTCTTAATATGGTTTATTTATTTCTTTTAATGTGTTCTGCTATGAGTTGTCTTTTATCCTTGTATGATGTTGAAGTTTGGCTTTTCTTCCCTTCAGAACTTGAGCGCTCTGCTGTACAAATGTTTGAGATGTACTGTAAAAACCTTCCACTTTCTAAGGACTTGGATCCACAAGAGAGCATGCATGGTGAGGAGTTGCTGTCAATGGTGTGCAATGTGTTGGTTCAGGTATCATGTCATATCAAAGAATTTGCTTTTGAGGCATTGCCAAAAAGTTATCTATGTATTTAAAATATTTGACCCAAAATATTTTCTCCTGTTATAGGTAAGTGTTGAAATTTAATTCACATGCTTGCAACTTTTGGTGCAGCAAACACCTTTTTATATTAATATGTACATTATGAGGGTAGATTTAGATCAGATCATGTAGTCTACCTTTTGTGATTGATCCTTAAGCATTTTGCTTGTGGCACTGTTGGTCCTCCACCTCTATCTGTGCTTAGCTCAATATGTGTATGTAACAAAAAGCTAAAAAAATGTTTCAGCACTTAAAAGAAGATTTTGGTTCCATATAATCTTCTTATTGCAATATTCATCAACTTTTTTGTTGAAAATCTTTATATGTTGGCAATCACTTTAGAATGGAGGTAAACTAACCAATCAAGTTAAGTAGGATTGATGACATTTGTCATGCAATACAAAGAAAGTAGGCTTCATGGTAATGATTCTAATAAGCCTGTTATGCTTACCACTCTAATAGAGAATATATCGAGCAACTGGTTGTATTCTGATGCCATATTTATACAAATATCTAATAAGAAAAATAGAACTGGTAGGCATATTCCCTTTTCTGTTCTCTTTATTTTGGGATGTCCCAACTGTATTTTTTTTTCCAGCAAGTGAAGATGTATTAATGCATGTCTCGATGAAGTTATTTAGGCAACACTATGAATTTGAAATCATTCAGTAAGAAATTAATCAATATGGAGAAACAAATTAAGATCATGATATCAACAAAATGAATTGGTGTTGCCTAGAATATTTGATGGTCCTTCTAAAGTTTAATTTTGTTATTAATACTTGCTACAGAGACAGACAAGCATTTCTTGGTCTTATGTTCTACAACATGGCTTCTGGATTTTGTTTGATTTGCATTTTCCTTGCCAAGCAAGAAATGCTTTTTATAATTTAATTTATAGTTGTGTTTCTATCTTTAGGTTTTCATTCATATCTTTGATTGTTTTTCAACCTTAGTTATTCTGGCGTACGGGAAATTTTGGCTACATCATGGAAGCAATAATGGTTTTGGAGTTTGGCTTGACCATCCAAAGGTCAGGAGATACTTTTGCCACTTAATCTACCTTTCTCTAGTCTGTAATTTGGTTTGGATTTAATGTGAAGCATGACATCTAATTTTGCGGAATCTTCTTTGAACTTTAATCTTACTAATTTGTAGTCAAGTTAGTTTTGGTTGCTGAAAGGGACATGCATGTGGTTAAGCAGCCAGTTGAATGTTGAGGCTATTTTGGCTAAATACTTAAGCTATCTGAAAGTTCTGTGCTATGCTAGGGTGTTTTCATTGTGGAGATAACATTTTGTTTGTATTTATATTTGGCAGGTATGTGTTGCAGTACAAGATCTTGTTGGTGCACTTGTATTCACACTTGGGTGCCCTTTCATTAGCATATCACTGGTACAGTGGTTAACTTTATTTCCATTGGCATTCATCTTTTAAACCTGTTTCTTTCTTTAGGTATTTTAGTAACATTATGTCTCCTTTTTAGGTATAAAGCACTGGACATAAAGAACATCTTGATGGAAACTGTTTCACATCAGATTCTCCCTCAGATGTTGGTTTCTCCCCTTTGGGTGGATTTAAATAATCTGCTAAGAGATTATCTCAAGTTTATGGATGACCACCTTAGAGAATCTGCTGATCTTACATTTCTTGCATATCGCCACAGAAATTACTCCAAAGTAAGAAATTCAAGGCCATTATGCTAACATTTTTCTCTCATGATTTGATGATATTCTTGCAGCAGATTACGCATCAAATGGTTTGATGATGTGACATTGGCTCTATGCCTCCCTCTTGGGGTATTGAAGCTTGGCTTGTGTAAGCAGTTGAGCTTGATGCATCTATTAAGCCTGCTTTGAGAGCCCAATAAACCAGCTTTGTGGTTATGCATGAGTTAGGCCTTTACTGTTCACTAGTAGCTGATTTGTATTAAAAAAAAATTTAGACATTCCATTGCATACAATGTTGGGGACATGTTTAAAAATGGTGATACATGGACCAAGATTTTCTTTTGTAAATCTTATTTCAGGTAATTGAATTTGTTCAATTTAAAGAACGATTGCAGCGTTCTAATCAGTATTTAGTAGCAAAGGTTGAATCATCCATTCTACAACTAAAGCAGAATGCAGATAACATCGAAGAAGAAGAGGTAAGTTGTTTGCTATTCTAGTGTTGAACGCCTTTGGTTTATCAATGCACTCAATCATTATGTAACATAAAAATATCTTCTTATAGAGTGTTCTTGAAAACTTGAAATGCGGGGTTCACTTTCTTGAGCTCTCTAATGAGATTGGATCCAAATCTTTGACCTTCAATGAAGATTGGCAGTCTCGACCCTGGTGGACACCAACTCCAGAGAAGAATTATCTGTTAGGTCAGTTGAAAGTACTTCTCCAATATTGTGGTGCTTGCAATTTTTTAGTATGGGAACAAATTTAGCGACTGATTTTGGGGCATTAATAAAAAGTCATTGCAAATAAAGATATGTTAGAAAAGGATTTAAAAAAAACGTTAGAATGAGATTCTAAGTATAATCTTAATCTTGTCAAAGCCAGCAAAAGTTTTCGTGCTTAAGAGAAAGATTCCATATTCCTTGTACAATTTATACACTTTAGGAAGTTAAAACTTTGAAGTTTTTTTAGAATTAAAAGGTAAAAATAGTTCTGATCCTGATATGTAATAACTATGTTGGGGTTATGGTGGTGTCTACTTTACGTGCTGTTTGTTCCTTTCGTTACCTTTCTTACAGTGAATAAATTGTTTTCTGCAGGTCCATTTGAAGGAATTTCCTACTGTCCCAAAGAGAATTTGGTACTAACCTCCGTCCTTGACTTTGTAATTCACATATAATGCCTTCCAATTCTTTAAATAACTTTGGATTTTCTTCTTTGTGTTGAGCAAATCTAGATGAAAGACAGGGAAGCAAATATACCGAGAGTGATTGAGAGGAGATCCCTCCTTCCTCGGATGATATACTTATCAATTAAGAGTATTTCTGCATCTGTCAAGGAGAGTTTTGAAGTCAATGGCTCCATATCTGACCCAAAAATTTTGTCAGAGATGAAGTTTTTGCTTGATGGCTATTCAAAAATGTTGGGATCTTCTATAAGTGATGCAATAGAAGTGGTTTTAGGGGTTTCTAGTGGCTTAAAGTCTTCTGAGGTAAGATTTTGCTGGCCATCTGACTACAAGCATGTATTTTTCCTTTTTTTAGGATCATTAAGTTCTACATGTTTTGTTAAATTTCATTGCCGTACATCAATTTTGTTAGGCTTTAAGATAAGGTTGTGTAGTACTGTTTATTGTGGATGGTTATTTACATGGATAAGACACCAACGAGATGAATGCTCAAACTAATGAATACTAATTTTAATTTGGCAACAGAAGCTCTTGAAAATTTTCTTCTTTTGAAGCCATTACATTTTTGGGGTTGAAAATGTACCATACTGAACTGAAATGTGTTCTTAAAATAACAATTTTATCTAGGAAACTTTTAAGAACTGAAATTCTGGAAGGTTATTATACCTTACAAATTTTTGATTACATCTTACATGCAAGTAATGCATATTCTTCAACACTGATGAGATGTTTGTAAGTGGAGCTATATGCTTGCTTGCTATTTCTTGCATGCGCGGTTTTAAGAATCAAACTGTTTGAATTGCATTCCTATACAAGTAACTTTTGGAACTTTTTGCAGGCTTTTGGTGTGGATACCATTGATTGGTTGAATTTTGCTGTGTTTCTTAATGCATGGAATTTGAGTTCCCATGAAGTTTTGAAGCCTGATGTTGACGGATGTGGGAGTTCTACTTGGCATATAGTGAATTCTCTGTTGAAGAAGTGTATTTTGGAGGTCAGATCCATGGAGTCTCTTGCATGTGCTCCACGGTTTGATCTTCCTGCTTTGGTGCAACTAGTCACAGAATCTTTGGCTTGGCACACACTCATAATCCAGTCTTGTGTCCGATCATCTCTTCCACCTGGAAAGAAGAAGAAGAAAAGTGGATCTATGGATCAGTCTACTTCTCCACTGTCTCATGAGATTCGGGATTCTATACAATCTACATGTGGCATAATGGAAGAGGTGGCCAAATGGTTAAGGCATCATGTCAACAGGTCAGAGGACGAAAATTTAGATATCATATTCTCCTCTCTTCAAAAAAGTGGAGAGGGTGAAGGTCCTGGGCAGGTATTCCAGATTCTTGGAGCTTTGATCTCATCCAACAATGAGACCGAACTTGGTGATCGGATTTCCCTAGCTCTAAAGTCTTGGAGTCCTGTTGATGTTGCAAGGAAATTTGTAGCCGGGCAGCATAAAGTACTCGCAGAATTTCTTAAGATTTGTGAATCAAAAATTAAGGCCCTGGAAGCACTGCAACAACAGATGGCTCCGGTCTGAAGCAACATTGGCATTGGTGGCGATGCCCAAGTTTTTTTCCCATTTTTGGAATTTTACTAGCGCCCCCCCAGCACCTTATCGTGGTTTTAATTCTTAGCACTAGAGCATACAAAACATTTGATTGGGATATGTGGGTGTTCCAGTTCTGCTTGGAAAGCTTTTGTTTTTGCTCCGGAGAGCTTGATACCTGATTTTTATGAGCCCTGATTTCGTGGCCGACTTTAAGTTGTTTCGATTGCTTTCTTGATGAGTTTTTCTTATAGATTGTACACAAAACAAACATTTTTCCTGACTCTGTATGTTTTAGATTCTTACATTTCATTACAGGCTTGTAAACTGTACTTTGGTAATGTATCATTTCGTTTATAAACATTGTTGACCCTTCATGCTGTAAATTTCAGGATCCTGGTTTGTACATAATTCGGAATAGCGCTGCATGTCTTTGGTTACCCCTATATTGGTAGTCACATTGTAAACTGCACTCGGCGAGGGAAGATTGTGAATGTGAAGTGTGAAGAGTGAGTGTTGTGATAATCACAGAAATATCCAGGTGTGTGTGTGTGTGTGTGTGAAGTCCATCAAACATCTACCGTACACCACCGCTGAAGTCCACCATCAAACACCTACCAGACACCACCACTAGCGGTTCCAACAGGAAGGAATTTTTTTTCTACACTGAATAGTGTAAAATATTCCCAAAGTCTGTTGGCAGGCTGCCTAATTCAACAACAGGGAAAGTAAATCTGATTGATACGACCTTCGTTTCCCAGAGGAAAAGCCAGGGAAGGGAACAGACCTTTCAAACCTACTTCATTTCAACATTAATCACCTAATATGTACAAATTAGTTCCATGGCTGATGCTTACATAATTGCTAATCATGTTGACAAGTTCTCATTTTACCATATTCAATAACAAATTCTACTATAGCTAACTGGGTTCTACATGTAACAATATGATTTTGTTGATTCTTCACGAAACACAAAAATGGAAAATATATATATATATATATATATATAAAAACATATTATAGTCGATCCTTTCATGGATCCTTTCATGCTTACACAAAACATTCAAAATCTTATTTGATTTGGGTAGAACTAAAAGTCTTGCAGCTTTATACACTTGCCATGTATTCAATCTCCATATTTCTATAGTTCTAGACTTTTTACTTGTCAAAGGAAAGAAATGAAAAAACAGGAGGAAAAAATTTATCACAAAATAAAAAGATATAATAATAACTCTTCTGCTTCCTTCACCAAACCCAGACTAATATCTCAACTTCTGACAACCGTCCTATGATTCTTATATTTTTATGAGACATATCCATAACCAGACAAAATTGCTTACCAAAGCCCTTTACTGAACACAAACTCAATCCTAATATTATATTTACCAGGACGGGCTAGTAAATGGATTGTTCAGCTGAAAAACCATTCCCATGATTAACCTTGCTTCTAATCTCCTATTAGTTTCTCAAGTACAGAATCTTTCATGCATTTTACATAATTTGATGGAGTTTGGTGAGTGCACCAAAGTCTTTTATGGTTGGACTAAGCTGTTCTTCAAATCTTAGTATAACTCACGGTTGAATTATCACCTAATCAGACAATACATAAATCTTTTGTTCAACCCCTGAAGATATATAATATATATATATATATATATATATATATGTATATGTATATGTATATGTATAAACTGATTTCTGTCCTTTCCCGCCTTATCTTAGTATAAATAGCCACCCATGCTATGGTCCAATTCACACATCATCTCCCAAGACTTTACACAACAAAGGTTAACTAATACAGCTATGGAGCTTCTTAACCTTACACTCAAGCCATGGAGCTCTTGTCTGTTACTTATCCTCTTGGTCTTCTTTGCTTCCCTTGCTTCTCTTTCGGATGCAGAAATTCACTACCATGAGTTTCTTGTACATTCTTTTCTTTTTCATTCTTTCTCCTCATGCTCTTCTTTTAAAGCAAACAAGAATACTGATTTCTTTCTCTTCATGGATGTAGATTCAAGCTAAGCCAGTGAAGAGGCTGTGCAGAACCCATGACACTATTACAGTGAACGGGCAGCTCCCAGGGCCAACTTTGGCAGTTCGAGACGGTGATAGTCTTGTCATCAAGGCTATAAACAATGCTCGATACAATATCACCCTCCACTGGTATTCTTTACTTGTACAGATAACTTCAGGAAAGAATAAGAGCAACCATAGATAATAGTATATCAACATCATTATGATTTAATTAGAAAGAATCTCAATCGTCTTAATCACTGCACGCAAAGATGTTTTCATGACTCCAACCTGGACAAGAATTTAATATGTCACCTGGACCAAACACAACTCTGTATTATATCCATACATGTTGACATAAAAGCACCATCACCCCTTGATATCAATTGTTGCTTTATATTGTCAGGCATGGAGTGCACCAGCAGAGAAATCCATGGGCAGACGGTCCTGATTATGTGACTCAATGTCCAATCCAACCAGGAAGTAGTTACACGTATCGATTCACTATCCAAAACCAAGATGGAACTTTGTGGTGGCATGCTCATGCCAAATGGCTTAGAGCCACTGTCTATGGAGCTCTCATTATCTACCCTAAACTGGGTTCTCCATATCCCTTCCCAACGCCAAAGAGAGAGATTCCAATTCTTCTTGGTAACTTCTTTTCGCCCCCTCTCTCAAGTTATAGAACAATCTATTTTCCATTGTATGGAAATTATGTTGAGTCTAATGATACACAGGGGAATGGTGGGACAGAAATCCCATGGATGTCCTGAGGCAGGCAATTTTTACTGGTGGAGCTCCAAATGTTTCTGATGCATATACCATTAATGGTCAGCCAGGCGATCTGTACAGATGCTCAAGCAGAGGTTTGCTAAAACTTCTCTTTTGCTGTCCTGTCTTGTTTTAGCTTAGATAACTGGGAAAATTCTTCTTGGTAACCCTGCACGTAAAATTTCTAGTATTGCAGAGTTAGTGATGTAACTATAAATTTCAATACAGAAACTGTGAGATTTCCAGTGGAATCGGGCGAGACAATTCTCCTAAGAATAATCAACGCGGCAATGAATCAAGAACTCTTCTTTGGAGTCGCAAATCACAAACTAACTGTTGTCGGCGTTGATTCTTCCTACACCAAGCCTTTTACAACCTCAGTCATCATGATAGCTCCTGGTCAGACAACAAATGTTCTCCTCACAGCAGATCAGCCCCCATCTCGCTACTACATGGCAGCTCATGCCTACAACAGTGCCAATGTTACCTTTGACAATACCACCACCACTGCAATCCTTGAATACAAATCTGCTCCCTGCAATGTTAAGAAAGGAAAATCTTCAGCACCAGTCCTTCCAAGACTCCCAGGCTTTAATGACACAGCAACGGCAACTGCATTCACCGCCCAGGTCAAAAGTCTGTTCCATGTCAAAGTCCCAACTGTGATCAATGAGAACCTATTTTTCACAGCGGGTTTAGGACTCTTCAACTGCACAAATCCCAACAGCCCCCGCTGCCAAGGTCCAAATGGGACCCGTCTTACCGCTAGCATAAACAATGTCTCTTTTGTATTACCAAGAAGGAACTCCCTGATGCAAGCCTACATTCAAGGCCAACCCGGCGTCTTCACCACAGACTTTCCTCCAGTTCCTCCAGTGCAATTTGATTATACAGGCAATGTCAGCCGGGGTCTATGGCAACCAGTTCCAGGAACTAAGCTATACAAGTTGAAGTATGGTTCCACAGTACAACTTGTAATGCAGGACACAAGCATTGTCACAGTTGAGGACCACCCTATGCATCTTCATGGTTATGAATTCTACGTCATAGGTAGTGGTTTTGGTAACTTTAACCCAAGAACAGACCCAGCCAAGTTCAACCTCGTTGACCCACCAAGGAGAAATACCATTGGAACACCTCCAGGTGGATGGGTTGCAATCAGATTTGTGGCTGATAATCCAGGTAATTTACTGAACTAAAAATAGATACTTAGGCAAAATCCTTTTTTCTATATCAACAACTCTAATGTAAGTTTTTCACTAATTGGCTCATATGATGAAACAGGAATTTGGCTGCTGCATTGCCACATTGATTCACACTTAGTTTGGGGTCTCGCAATGTGTTTCCTAGTTGAGAATGGTGTTGGGAAACTGCAGACAGTACAGCCTCCGCCACTAGATCTGCCCCGTTGTTGAGATTACTATCAAAGCATCACAGCAATTAAAACTAGTTTCCCAATTACATGATTTGCTGTCCTCAGAAGTCCTTAGATATATAAGTATTTCTCCGCCTGAGTCTGGATTCATAGAATCTCAGTGATATTTCTTCTCTACAAGTCAGTCAGATTGAATGTTGTTCTGTCAAGCAATTTATTTGGTGTGTTTCTCAATCCAATGTATTGCTTTTAGAATCAAATAAACAGATTTCATATGTTTATAACAATCATCCAAAATAATTCCATTTTAAATTTTGTTTACAAGTTAAAAAATGCAAAATGACAACAAAAATTGAAGTGAACTTCTGTCCAGCCTACCTGAGGTACAAGGTGATACAGATTGCAAGGAACTATGTTCACCAACTAGCAAATGTTCCACTCAAATATGAACTGTGAAGATAATTTAGCTCCTCAGATAACGACCTATCTCAGTTAGATCACAATTTTCGGTGACTAATAGGAAATCTTGCTAGAACCTGGAACATGGACAAGGAATTTGACATGACAAAAGAGATGAATTCATGTGAAAAGGATAAGAATAGAACAGATTAGTATTCTTTTTTTATGATTATTTTCAACAACCAACAGCATTAAGATTAAAAGTACAGGAAGACAACAGTACAAAGTATTTCTCCTAAAGAAGTTGTTCCCGATTGAAAATCAAATTAACAACATCCACATGGCATTCTACAACAAGTCACCTTCAAACCTGATTTATTTTGTACCCAGATCAAGTCTCTCATCATGTGTATTCTGGCAATGGATGCAACAAAAGCGCATTCCACACTTGCCACATGCATAGCTGGCAGTAAAACCACAAACAGCGCAGAAACAGCAGCCTTCAAATAAGATGGAACCGGGGGGAGGGGGCAGGGATTCAAGATTTGCTTGTTATTATGAACAGAATAATTACTTAAGAGCCTCAATTGAGTTGAACAAGACAAAGTCAGAGTTATACTCCTTACCATTCGTTCATGTAAGAGCTCAAGGAATGAGCTTGGGTTTTCCTAGCATTCTCAAGTGCTTTGGCTTGCCAGGTTTTACCTTTTGTTCCGTCTGAATACCTCTAGTATGTATCCCGCAATGCTAAATTCAAAGACAGTCTAGACTACGAAACTTGCCAGGTTTTACGTTTTGTTCCGTCCGAATGTATCCTGCAATGCTAAATTCAAAGACAGTCTAGACTACGAATTAGAACAAGAGCAAGACGACATACATAAAAGTCATGGACCAATAGAATGAACAGACCATCATCATCATCACCAAGAGAAGCCTCCTCGTCGTCATTAGCTTCCACAGTGTCAGTTCCGTCGTTATCATTCCCCAGAGCTTCAAGCCGAGCAAGAGCTGCCTAAAAGATTACAAATTTAACACGCTAGTCATAATCAAGCTCGAAAATTTCTCTAATTTACTTTAACCCCAGATGAAACAAATGGTAAGTATATAAACCTGCGCTCGATTGTCGGGTTCGAGTTGACAAGCGACGTTCATCCTTCATATTTACTGAAAAACTAAGTTCCTTTTAGTAAATTTCTAGCACTACGTCATTAACTGCCTAACACAAATCCAAAATATTGAAAAACAAAATGGCAAGAGACTAACCGGAAAGGAGAACAGGAGAAAAGCCGATGTCAAAACGATTCAGCAAGAGCAAAGGGGGTTTCCCATACTGGGACTCAGGACAATAATGGGCAGGTGTTCCAGTTTGCTGGAGCGCAAGACAATATTACGCTTGAAAGAAAGCTGTAGACTCGCAGCGTTTGGAAATTGGGATTCCGATTCGGCACTGAGTCGGTTCTCATTCAACTAGTTGGGGTGGGTTTACACTCGGGTCGTAACAAGATGCTAAAAAAGCCACCCTCCCAATATCCTGATTACCCCCGTTTCTAATCGAGGTGAGTAGAATTAGAACTCCCGTACCAGAAATTCAGGGGAGATCATTTCAATATTTAATTGTACGTAACAGTGGACTCTGTTCTCGACCAAAATAATTATTTCTACAAATGAATAATAGGATGTATGGATACATGACTGTTTTGTGGGAGCAGGGCAAGAGCTGATTACTCAATTTATTTCAAGCATTACGACTTGTGAGATAAAAGATTATATAGTACAGTGAATCGATAGCTACAAAAATTGGGAAAACATGCTGGAAGGTTTAAGATTGCTTAACCAGCCAGCTTTGGCCGGCCCTTGTCGTCTCAGAACTTGCTGTTGTATGACTAATACAGACGCTGTGCTGCCAAAATCAATGGACGAAACATAATCTCCTATTACTCCAAGTTCATTATTTTCGCTCCAAGCTGTTAATCCCTCGAGCAGATTTTGATTTATCCCTTGGTTTCTTCCCACGATCCAAAGATCGCAATAAGCATCATCGTTTACTGCCTGAATTGCTGCAACTGTTTCTGCGCCATCTCTTACCACCACTTCCCTGTATATCACTCGCTCGTTTGCTTCATTCTTCACCCAAAACCACGTAACCACGCCATCGTCTAGCTTCTTCTCCATTTCATCATCTCCTTCGTGGTTGTGCGACAGGAATCTAATCACCGAAAGAGATATATTTAAATTCCCCGCCATCCGATCAGCATAAGCAAGGGCTTCTCTAGCATCTGCTCCTCCTAAAAATAGCACGACAAAATGGTGGACCGCATGGCGCCGCATGGAGCAGGAGCCTCCGGCAATTGGGTTTCGGAAACTACCCTTATCGACAAGAATTCCAACAGAACAAGGAGCATTTGCTAAGACTTGAAGATTTACAGCATGCACCCCGCGACGCAGGATTTGAATTCCTTCAATATTAACCGGGTATTCCTTGTGAAAAGGTAAAATAATGAGACTAGCTTTGTGATCAATAGCGAGCTCGCAAATATCTTGATACATTGATCGCATAGGGGCCACAGCTGTGAATGCATGAAAATGGATTTCTCCTCTGGATTCTGAATAATGCGTTAGGGCGTTGTGAATGCTATCTTGACCAGTGTACTTGGAATTCTCGTCTTCATGATCGTAGTCTAGAAACAAAGGGACTCCACGACCGACCAGTTCGATAAGATGCAGAGCGTAGACTGAGAATGGACTAGTTACTGTCGGATAGGACACTTCAAGGAGATTTGTGAGGCCAGCAACACTTTCTTGGTCATGAATGCAAACTACTAGACGAAGCTCCGTTTCTGGAGGATGATGTTGAATTGTTCTTCTCTTGTTCACCATGTATGGCCTTGTTGGATCGTATAGGAAGCTTATCAATGGTCCAGCTATTCCAGTTATTACTATTGTAGATAACACCAATAGCGTGAAAGCTGGGATCCCTATAATCTGTTTCATATATATAATACTACTAGTGATGGCACAAGCATTACTGGAGAAATTATACGTTCAAATTAATCAGTTAAGGGAGCGAAATTAAAAGTATACGTACCATTTTGTCCATCCAGTGGATGTATAGCAAAAGTTCAACCTGGCCTCTCAAACTCATGATGAGGCTGAGAGTGAGACTATCTCTGAATGGCATTTCAAACAAGATAGAGGGAAGAAAAGTTCCAATCAATTTTGACAAATAACCTGTCACAATCAGTGCAAAGAGAGGCGACAAACTTGACCAACCATATTGACTCATGGCGAAAACATCGGTGTATAGCCCCACGAATGCAAACGAAAATGGCATTAAAAACTCAGTTATAATCGTCTCAGTCCTCTCAACCAGAGTAGCACCCAGCGGCGGACCATCCGGTATCACTAATCCCAGCCACAGTGGCCCATTTGCGACAGCCATTCCAAACATGTCCGTTAAAAATCCCATCATCATAACCCCCAGCAAAATGCTAACTATGTAGCCCTGACTTACTGGTTTCCCTTCTGGTGTTCTATCGACAATCCAAATCATGAATCTTCGAATTGCAGTAAAAGAGATAACCATTAGAACTGCTAAGGAAATCATTGACCATAAAGCATTCATGCCATCAAATTCTGCTTGTTTCCCTGCTTCAAATGCAATGATAGCATTTATCCCTAATACGTCGCCGATTATAGCCGTTGACACTGCTACCCTTCCCACCTCCGAGCTAAGTAGATTTAGATCTTTAAGTATAGGATATAGAACAGGGAATGATGTTATAGCCAGAGACGAGGAAATTGCTCCTATTGAAGATAACTTGGCCATACTTTCGTCCATGGATTTTCTTGTAAGGAACGCAACAATTGTCACTGTTATAGTGGGGAGAATCACTCCACTGAATGCTATATAAACATGATTTTTTCCTGATCTTTTTACCAAGGTCAGATCCATTTTCACTCCGGCTATGAACAGGAAATACATAAAACCAATTATTCCAATGTTTCTCACCACGAACGTTGCATTATCTGGAAACAAATTCTCTGCAAATTTTCTGTTGTGGCCCAGAATGGAGGGTCCAATTATTATACCACCCTTGAAATTATTGATTGAATTAGTCAGTACCTGTCAACAAATTAAAAGAAGATACAGAATTAAATAAATGGAAATGAAAAGATTAACTTACAATAATCTCAGAGATAACCCTAGGCTGTTTGAGGGGCTTGAGAAGAAGGCGAATGATCCAAGTGGTCACAATAACGAAAATGATCTCCAACAATATCAAACTGAAGGAGGAGTGCAAAGGATTTTCTCCATAAAATATGCCCAACGTGTGAGCTGGGTAATTTTTCCGACATATTAGCGGAATCCCTGAATGGATTTGGTTTTCCGGCCGGGACGAGTCGTCGGCCGCAACTTGGACCATTGAACGTGGAAGCCAGGCTTCCGACGCTGGAGAATCGTAGAATGTTGAAGCAAACCGAACCATGCAAAATAACGACGGAAATCCCTAACCATGCAAAATATTAATGAATTAATTAACAGTTAGATCAAGCAATTAAGCTGAAAGGCATCAATATTGTATACACACGAAGAATTCGGTTCATTACCTTCTAAGATGATAATCAGACAATTTTCCTGTTAGGCTACTGTTCCTTCATTGATATTCTTGTTTTATCCCTTCGAAGAATATGCATTGCATATGTAAATGCACTTTCATATCCTCAGCTCCCCTGGACTTGCATAATCTTCTCAAATCTTAGCTTCTATGGAAAAAGGAAGAAAATGCTATTGATCTTAAGCCCACCTATGCAGATTGTGCACAAATTAGTGATTTGTATACACTGTCCATATCACTCTAATAAATTACCCCCCATCCTCAACTTAAAGCGATAACCTTACTGATATGATGTTCCCAGTAATTTAATTTGAAGCTTTGGTCTAGCAACTCTAATGGCAGTGAGCCACAGGACCCACGATGTAAGACGCATTTAATGGATCTCCTGAATTTGGTCTTGAATTTTGAAAGAAAATCAAGTGATACCAAACGGATCACCATCACCATCCACAAAGGGTTGTCTTTCATCTCCTAAAAGGACGCCGGGATTTTGCTTCTGCTTGTGAAGAGGATTTAATATGTTGCAGCACCACTTGTTAGAAAGGGAATCAAATCACACAATGAACTGATGATAGACCTCACACGTGGAACCCAATATATTGTGTAAATAAGACCTCTAATTGTTTCCTTGCAGGATTTACAAATCGCAATCTCTCAACAGTTGCATCACTGTTGTAGGTAATAAGAGAGCATCAATGGAGACCTGATTAAAGACATGGCAATGCTTATGCAACGATCGACAATATTAAGGTACACCTCAGAGTACATCATTTCATGGGAAGGATCAAAACACTAAACAATATCGTTTTTCTGTACAAAGGGTATACTTATTATATCAAATTAATTATTTGCATACCCAAAATCATTATTTTGAGAGGTCTTACATACAGGTTAGCATAGCATATATTCTTCTGACTTTAGTTGACCAGTCATGACTTCAGTGTGTCTTTATTGGGTTCGGACCAAGGTATGTATAAATGGGAAATGAAATTGTTGCATGCATGCTTTCTGTGATCAGATCATCACATGACATGGTCGGGGTTTAACTCCTGCCACTGCCGGCTTCTGTACATCTGTATCCTCACGTTTAATTCTCGATTTGATCTTGTTATTTTTCCCCATTTTTCTTTAGCTTCGAATATTCTCTTGAATTTCGGATGAGAAGGAAAAGGTACTTGTTTTACTCTTAACACCAAATGTATGCAGCAACAGACAATATAAAAATTTCATGTCGGCAACTCTAACATAGTTGCAGCACTTGTCTCAATAATTTAACTGAATACTGCCCGGCCTCAGAGAAGTTTATATTCTTCTAAATTCACAGTTGATAAAGCAATCGATGGACACAGTAACAATTTTACCACAAAAACAAGTAACTTACAGCAAGATTAATTGTTTATTATAGTTTATGTTACAATTGATTAAGAAACTAATAGGTTTGCTAAATATGACAACTACGTTTAAGGGGTCATACATGGAGAGGCGGCTGCGGCTGATGCTGCTGTATTTATGCACCAATGACGCATCAAATCCAAAAAGCACGCACCAACCAGTCCATTATACACTTCTCAACTTCTTTTCATTAGAAATTTATTGGGATTGAAACTGACCTAACAATATAGATTTCCCCCCGGAAAATCAATTGAAAACTATTTAATACTTAATAATCTAATCAATTAACATAATAGATCAAATTAATATAATTAATTCTTTCTAATGGAGAATATTCCTCATTGTCTCTTCCCACCCCTTGATAGGTTAAGACAAATTTCAGATGTGCGCAATACTTCTACAATAATTAAGTCAGGAGTTGCCAAATTAGCACGGTTTGTTTTGTATCTTGTGCCAAGTTAATTAACCAAGGGGATGAGTTTGAACATGTGCGTAGGTCTACATTTGTAGCCATATACCTGGTGATTTTGACTGATAATCGTATTATTGTTTCATCTCATTGTCCAATTAATGATCTATATTTACGAGAGGGAGCGAGAGGGGGATTATGGCGATGAGAATGAATCCTGTTACTGTGGAAAGAGGTGGGGGCTTCTGTTTCGAGCACATCGCAATGTCCACTATCCTTCGAAGTTGATGAAGATTATGTTATTATATTTGGAATAATTATCACTGGTTTCTAATTAAACTTTCTATGTCCCCATACAATAGGACACAACTTGTGCCCTAAAGTTGGATCAAACCTCTTAACATTTGTAATAAAGGCTATAAAATTATACATCCCAGCCAACCGTACACTTGGCTTCTACAATTATTGGCCAACCACATGATCGATATTGCATATCAACAGAGAATGGATAACCGCATTATGCAAAAGAAAATTTGATTTTACAGGTCAACTTCACAATCATACTCACTCTGAATTGCAAATTATTACATTTTCTTTATATCGATAGCTTAAGAGAGAAGAGTTTTATTTAAATTCACATCAAATTTGTTTTTAATATTGAGATAATGATCATCTTGTTGAAACATAGAATATATACGTATACATGTATGTACAGAGAGAGAGAGAGAGAAGTAAATAGAAAAGGAAACGACGGGACAGTGGCCCAGATGAAGTGGGAGATGGAGTCAACATCCATAGGAACTAATCCTGCAAGAATTGAAGTCAAAAATAAAACCCTAGCAGAATGAATCACAGAGACTTCCGGAGAAGGCTAGGGTTTCAGAGTTTCAGACTCTCTGTTCAAGACTAAAATGATTAAAGGAAATTAAAAAATTATTGTCATAGTGGCTATCCCCCTTCAAAACAAGCCCCTTTAAGATGTATTTGAAGAGGAAGAAAACAGCAATGAAAATAAAATACCAAAAATGATGTACGATTGTTAATAAATGAGAAGGCCATCGCAAGGCAACATGATCGGTAGAGACAGGAGAAAAATGATCACGGAGAGGAAATGGTAACGCACGGATCATGATCTTGACATGATTATGTAACTACAGTGGTTCCAGTATTTACAAGAGCATATTCTGAAAGTCTTGGTTTCCATGGTGAGAAAGAATGAATAGAATTGAGCTATCTGCAAGTACACAGTCATGGATGGTAGATATTATTATTAAGCCAAGTAATCCGGAAATTTTCACCTTCCAAGTTTACGAGTCATGATAAACAGATTGATCAAAAAGCGACCTTAGAACAAGAAACGGGCAACAAATCCAAGAGGTTGAAAACAGAAGACAAAAATCAAAGATGTTTTATTTATTTTAAGATGACTGTCAGTGAAATAAACCATAAATACAACAGAACCAGTAAGATCCTTGATTCTGTGTATGTAAAGAACCCAGAGATGCAGATCAAATACCTTGCCTTGCCTACCTGTTCAAAAGAATGAAGTTAACTGGCTTTAGTAACTTTAAAAAGAATACAAAAACAAGTACAACACAAACCCAGATGCTTAAAAGTCGTCCTCGAAGCAGAAACTGCACCAGTTATAGCAAGAAGAACCCGTGAAACTCAGGATGGATAGCGCCACCGATAATTCAAGAACCCTTGGAACTGTATTATTCACGGCGCTATCCCTCCTGAGCTTTACAGATTCTCCATACTGCGTATAGCATCGATCGAAGCCAGCTCCGTGTATCATCTAACTAAACCTAACTAAGCTCAAGCTTCGAGTCGAAGCTAGCTAACTCACATGGTGTAGTGCGTGGGAAGAATAGCAAAGGGGTTGGGAGTATTTATAAGCAGAAAGGAAGGAATATGGTTACGCAACTCAGTTCTATTGGAACGTGAGAATGAACTTAGACCAGGTAAAATGGTTTCATTTGTGGAGGGACGGTTAATTTCTTTACTTTTGAATCTCATAGCTGTTCATTACTTTTCTTACTTTTTATAGTTTATACGCTGCCGACTACGTTATTATTCAAACACTCGTATTCGGATTCAAGACAATATTGTTGAATTATAAACAACCAACCCTACATTCATATATTCATTGTTATTAATTCTTACAAGGTATTATTAATTAACTTGGTCGCATGGATGTCATTTGAACAAATGACCAAAACCCTAGCGTTACGGTGGTTCGGCATTTCAAGAAGTTCATCGGATCAAATCCGACGCCGAGAAAACAACAGCGTGGGAAGATGGTTCCTTGAGTTGTAACCAAAATTAATTTGGTGTTGGATTGGTCGAAAATGATTACATCATATGTCCAAGGCATTGCTCTTCCCTATCCATCCCAGCATCAATTCTCTTAAAATTACAGTCCGCAAAACTTGCAACAAGTTCTAATTTGTGCAAGCTTTAACATTATTGGTGTTAAATTGCTCCATATATCTCCCCCCTACACATATTCTCCGGCAGAATTATGACATTTTACAAACACATTTCATTTTTATTGTAAGAGGGCAAAATTTTAAATGCCTTCTGTCAAGTTTTTTGTAATAATTTTTAAAAATTATTGAAAAATAATTTTAATATTTTTTATTTAATTATTTATTTATTAATTTTTGAATGTTTATAAAAAAATTTATTAATTAACTTTAATTTATATTAAAAATACTATTTTAATAATTATTTTATATGTTAATAAAAAAAAATTAGTAAAAATAGTTACAAAAGGTTGGATGAAGGAAGGAAGTGATTGAAGTACCATGTTTAATGGGTTGAGTAGCATCATCTAATTGCAATTATAGGGAACCATGCGAGTGTTACTAAAGAATTTCCCCTTGTAATGGTAAATACTATGTTGAGACAGGCAATGGGAAGGGAAAGAGAGGTGGTGCATTGGGGCCTGGTCATTCTATGCCCTCTTTTCTCTGACTCAGAGACTGCAGCCTCGGCACTTGCACCTCTGTCACCACCATCGTGGCTTTTCGAGTCAGTATTTACAACCTCTCATCTTTCTCTCTCCCTCTCTGCTTTCTGCTTTCTTTCCGCAGAGCAGCATGCAGAGAAAGTGGCAGACTTCAGGCTCTCTCCAATGTCGAGGAGGAGATTTCTTTCTTTCTTCTTCGGCCTCTGGAAGGAAACATTAATCTAATATTGATATAATAATATACGGTAGCTAGTTGCTTCATCGATAGACATCAATGCCCCCACAGCATCTGACCAGCGTCAATGGCTATTAAATTTCTCCATTGGGAAAAACCAAAATCTGGGCCTTTTGGTCATCTTATTTCTTTCATTCCTCTTCTCTCCTTATACTTGGTTCTGCACCCCGCCCTGGTCCCAGACCCTACTATTCCGAAAAAGCTGAAATCCGTCCTGGATCTTTTCCACCCAATCTTGAATTATACGGGGTCTTTCATCTATTAAGATGTTTCCAAAGCTTCACCACCAGCAATACTAATACTAAACAAATTTTAAAAAATGATATGCACACTGTTACGTCGTTATTGTTTCCAAATGTTTGTTCTTATCGTCCATTACGTTTTCTGAATTAATTCGTGCATGCACAGCTTGTAATGTCTCGTAATGCTGGTTTTAACACTAGGAGAAGTTTCACGATTCTCCTTTAAACACTCATGTCATTAGGTTTTGAAAATAAAATGTTGGAGATGCCAAGGAATTCCACATCTAACAAGAAAAGCTTGCAATTTGCAACCATAGCATACTCGGGGGGTGTTCGACTAGACGGGAAAAAGAATGAATTGCAACATGAGATAGTGCGAGAAAGACAATGGGCAAATGTATTGTTGTCGTTGTTAGAAATCTAAGAGGGAGGGAGTTTGAGTTTTCGGTCAAAACCTGAGTCGGCACGCCCCAGAATATGAACACGGGTCGTGGGGTGTTCTGCTGTCAAATCAAATCTAATTGTTGACGATTCGGTACGTGATCACCCCAACTTTGGCCCCCGCCTTCCTTCCCTGCTGTCTTTTCAAACCACCTGTTGCTCCGCTCACCCTGACTTTTTTCTCAACAACTATAAGTGGTGCGATATCGAAATCATTGAATTGTGGATAGCATTCGTTCATATGCTGTATTGAAATGAGAAACGGTTGCTGCATTCAACTTTTATTTACAGATGCAATTCCAGCCGCATCCATATATTTTAAGATTGTTTAAAATCAGTATACAAGGGAAGAGAATGCCTCTTGAAATTGTGAATGGAGAATAGAATTTAAAATCTGGGTTTTGATCGTCAACATTCAACAATCGGTATAGCGTAGGTGGAGTCAAAGAATATTATCATAAAGCATTATTTTCAAGGGGAGTATTATTGATAGCAGAATAGGAAAAAGGCAATAATAAAGCAGGATTAGGTGGGATGGGAGAAGCCAATCCTAAAACAACGACCGAGACCAAGACCAAGAGGGAAACAGGGAGAGAAGAGAAACGAAAGGAAAGGACAGGAGGACATGGCACCATAGGTGGGCATTCCCCACACACAGATTTCGAAATATTAAATATTTAAAGATCATATATGGAGGGTTACACCGATTCCAATCAAATCAAACAAAATTCAATCACGTATTTCCGTATACAAAAGTTGGCTTTTTGAGATTTACATGCAGCAGATCATGACTATTCAATTGAGGGCTAGACACCGACAATGTCCTCACATTTGCTCCCCCACCTGTCCAATTCCAGCATTACACTCTACGCCGTAGCCGGATCAGGCGCCCTGGGCGGGCCATTCATTGTTGTGGTGGGACTGGGGAAGGCAGTTGCAGCTGCTGCACCATTGACATTCAATTCATATCCAGACGCTAACACAGATTGCCTGACCGGGATGTCTTGATCCAACACAGCACATAAATGTTTCGTATTTTTGCCCCGAAGGAACTGGGAATCGACGACATTTTCAAGAAGTTCTTAATTACAAGGTTTAAATCTTTAGGGTTTCTATTATCGGCTAAAACTAATTATTAGATTCAAGAAATGTTTGCTTTGGAGAACATATGGCAAAACTTCCTTCAGTTGTACAAAGAACATATGGCTTTGATATTGCTCTTGTTTTGTCTGCGTTCGACATGCCTTTCATCCAAACGTTCGTTGACCGCCTTGCTACCAAATAATAATAATAAGTGCTCCTTTGTTTCATTGAAAAGTCAACGCACAACCTTTTATAGTGGCATTCGCATGTCATATGCATATGGGATTTCCATTTGGAAGGAGTTAAATACCAACAATTAGGTAAGTTGATTTGATTTGATGCAAAGATAAGCAGTCGCCGTCGCCATATCTTACCCCCTTTCACGTCTACAGCATTTTGGAACTCCCATTAGCATCCATACTGTAATTTCTACCAGGACGTGACTTAGCTCTTGTTAGTGGACAGTGTAGTAGTTAGCACATTAAAGCTTGGTTCCGGTTGATCCACTCTTGTGCGTGTTGGTCCCATTTTCAGTCAACATATTGCATGTTTGGTCTCTATTGCACTTGCATTTTAATCTTGGACCTCATGTGTTTTTTTTTCACATTATCCATTGCTTTGCTTGCGGGCCAGATGGATATCAAATACCCACTTTGGTTCTTTTGTTCTAGTGAAATACAAATTCGCAGCACTCTTTGATTTTATGTGAAACCGATCATACATGATCTCCGTGTAAATACAGCCCAATTCAGGAGTACATGTTGGATCGAATTGTGTTTGACAACTGACGGTTGGGCCTTGAGCTTAACGTGGGCTGACTTGCATGCAAACATGACAAATGTTACAAGGCAAAGTCTTGGCCAGAAATATTCAAGAAAAGAAAATAAAAAGATGTAGGAAACACAAGGCTGAGGAGTAACGGCCACTCTGTTATTGGATATTAGAACAGAGCACAACCTTAGCCTGTCCTTTACTTGCTTCTCAAAGCAAGAAATTGATGTTCATGATATGCTGTTGCGAATCACGAAATGGCTTCACTTTGTCTGAACTCATTACCTCTGCCACCTTCTTCACGTCCTAAAAGACTAACAAAAGTTTCTTCTTTGAGCAATGGTAGCATTGCAAGTCCGTTAAAGCCTATTGTTGTTAGTGGCGATCCTCCTACTTTCGTATCTGCTCCTGGGCGCCGTATTATTGCTGGTTCGTCTCTCTTTTACTTTATTATTATTATTATTATTATTATTTTATGTTTCTGGGTTGAATTCATTTTCAGTTTTCTCATTCTAGAGTTGGCGAAGACTGATTTGTGTTTGTCAGAATTGATGACACTTTGTAGCTACTTGATGTTATTATTCTGAGAAATTATAGTATAAGATAGAACTGCCTAAAGATGGAAGAAGATATTAGTACAAGGACTAACAGTGTAAATTACTAAAAAACTCTATTTGTTGATTAGGCTTGAAAGCAAATGTTTTTTTCAAGTGGTAAGACACTCCCTTCAATGTTGTTTGGTATGACTGATGAACATTATCTCTAGTATTTGTTTTATTGTCTAAACACAAGTAACTCGTTAGTTTTTTCTCTCATACTTTACATTATTTTCGAAAAGTTCTTAGCTTCCTTAAATGGGTTTTATTTGTAGTTGGGGATCTACATGGAGACCTTGATCAAGCGAGATGTGCACTTGAGATTGCTGGTGTCTTGAGTTCTGATGGTCAAGACTTGTGGACTGGTGGAGAATCGGTATTTCTTCCAATTTCATGTTGCAAAGAGCGTAGTAGATAGAATTATCTATTCATTAATTTTTCTTTTTCTAACTCGGGGTATATTATTGGGTAAATGAACGTAGCTGTTAATGCTTCAAGTTTAAGCTTTTTATGTAAGTTTAGGATGTATTGGTATGCAATGTAGCTCTTTTGTTTCTTCTTAATAAATGTAGGTTAGTACCCAAGAGTTTTAAATTGATTTGCATGGTGTTTTGTCATCAGTCATTACAGTAAAGAAAGCTGTAATTTATAAACATGCTACTATATTCTGCTTCAAGAACTTAGTTATGATATGCATTCTGGATGAGATCATACTAGTCAAAAGATTCCTAACAATGATCATCTTTTTTATTTGAAACATAGGTATTGATTCAGCTAGGGGATGTACTTGATCGGGGTGAAGACGAAATAGCTATATTATCCTTATTGCAAGCACTGGATATACAGGCAAAAGCAGAAGGTGGAGCAGTTTTTCAGGTTTGAGCTGCTAAACTTATAAACAACTCTGTTCACTGTCCAAATCTATTTCTGATGCTTCAGTCACTTCATTTCCTAATCTACATATGAAAGAATGTGTCAAGCTTTACGTGTATAATGTGAAGTATCATTTAAGTATTGATTCACTGGAGATTTTAATTAATTACTTTCATTTCTACCATAGTTTGCATAAAAATATACAGATTGCTTCTGAAGGCTTTCTTGTTAATTTCGTATTGATTAATTCAATCCATAGAATCATTCCAGCCAAATTTTCATGGTTTCATTGACAGAAATCTTAATTTTATACTGATAATCTACTTCTTCTTTTTGCAGGTAAATGGGAATCACGAGACCATGAATGTTGAAGGTGATTTTAGATATGTAGAATCTGGGGGATTTGATGAGTGTTCTGATTTCCTGGAATACCTGAATGGTTATGAATATGACTGGGAAGAAGCTATCGTTGGCTGGGTTGGTCTGTCTAAAAGATGGAAAGAAGATAGGAGAATGTCCAAAAACTATTGGGGACCACTGAATTTGGTGAAGGTACTGCAATTATTTCCTAGTAATTGACTTCCTCCTAATATTTTTCTTCTTCTGTATCACAACAGTCAGTAACTACTCATCACTCACAATTTTGTGAAGAGATTGTAAGTATTTTTAATTTAAGGCTGGTGAAATTAATTAGCATGAAGGAACAAATTTGTTTTCCAAAAAAAAATGTTTGTATGCCGAATCGCTCTTTTGTAACTTTTATACCTTCCAAGTTCTTAGCGGAGAAGAACAAGAAGCAGTTTCTTTTTCCTGTCCAGAGCATTTTAGAATAATTCTGATGAAGTTATCAATATATTTGGACAGAGGCAAAAGGGAGTGATTGCCAGATCAGTCTTGTTTAGACCGGGTGGTCCATTGGCATGCAAGTTGGCAGGACATGCTGTTGTTCTGAAGGTCAATGATTGGGTCTTCTGTCATGGAGGCCTTCTTCCTCACCATGGTAATACTAATGTTGTCACTTGGATGAATTATCTTTCTTCTATGATGATTGCTTTTTAAAACATATGTAAGAAGTTTTGTCTTTCCTTGTTTGAAATGCCTGATAGGAGTGCTGTGTTGGTGCTTCCACAGTTGCATATGGAATAGAGAGGATGAATAGGGAGGTATCTCTCTGGATGAGAGGTTTTAGTGAGGGTGACAGCGATCCTCACATCCCTTTTATGGCCACCCGTGGTTATGACAGTGTTGTTTGGAACCGTTTATACTCTAGAGATATTTCAGATTTGGAGGACTATCAGATTAGCCAGGCAAGTATTTTTGAATGCCACCCATTTTTCCTTTTTTTCATTATTCAAAAAATCAGCTTTTTTGAAATTAAAATCACAATGATGTTACTTGATTTTCAAGTAAGCACATGCATGAGCCTTTATAACTGTAAGAAGATTCAGACTTCTCATATGCTGACAGACTTTAGAGTTTATTCTGTCTTTGTCTTTCAGAATTTCCAACTTCATGCCCTTACATTGGATGAATTGTTTTTTTCTAATGTTTTCTGTTATTTGCATTGGTTTTCAATTGATTTGAGTTATTACTTCATCATGGACTACAATGAAATAATTTAATACTGTGCTGTCAAATTTTATCTTATATGACTTACTGCAGCTTTTGTAACCAAAATCATATGGTCATCAGATAAATGCTAGTCTTCGGGAGACACTGCAAGCAGTGGGTGCTAAGGCAATGGTGGTGGGGCATACTCCTCAAACTGCAGGCGTGAATTGGTATGCACCCCTACTTTATTCTGACTTTGTATCTAAACAATCACTGGGGATCTATTCTTCCCGGTTGCAGTTTTTTGTTCATACATATTTTTTAATATTAAATATTTTGGTATTTCTATGCAGTAAATACGATTGTAGTATATGGCGAGTTGATGTGGGAATGTCTAGTGGTGTTCTTAATTCAAGACCAGAGGTAACACTAGTTATGATAGCACAATTGATTCGATAAAACTGCCTAATTTATTCTATCACTCTAAATTACTTTCCAGGGCATAGAGGCACATGATCATTCTGTAACTGTCAATTGTGGGGTGATTTTGGGTTGCTATTTAACTTATTCGAACGCTGGGAATTGAATTGCTGGTTCTTATGCATTTTTAAGGCTCATGTTCATGAAACAAATTATATAACCTAGGTTGATAACTGAATTTAAATTAGTTTGAGAATCCATCTATAATATCAAACTTTCACTGGGTGTTTCGAAGTCTCTTTTTGTATTAATACTTGATAAAAATAGAAATGCGGATGATGGATTTTATGTTTTGACTCCTATATATTCACCAGGTCCTTGAAATAACAGGCAATAAAGCAAGAGTAATAAGGAGCAAAAGGGACACATTTACTAAATTTCATGATGTTGATTATACTTAGAGACAAGCAGATGAATTAACAGGTATGGCGGATGGTACCTCCTCATTGTATTTTCTAATAGCAATTCATTTTTGAATGGGTGGAAATCTATGAATAATGTATAATTTATGGGTGCATTGTCTGATATACTTCAATGTTCTGTGCATTGCCAAGGTTTAGAACTTCATAGTTAACAACAATTTCTTTGCAGATGTGCAGACAATCCTGTTTTCTTAGGCAATTTAGGGTCGAGCAATGATAATAAACTTCTTTTTTTTTAACTAAAAAAAAACTCATGCATATAACTTGACCTGGGACAACATCCAACAGAAAAAAATTTTTAAAAAGAAAAGCCTTTCCGAGTGGACCATAATTTTGTTCTGCCACTGTTTTTCCATTTCTGATGTATTGCTTCTTATGATAGGCACTTCAGCTGAGTATTTGGAGACCAAAATCTCATGTAGTTAGGAGTATTTCATTTATGTCTTCTATATTTACAGGATAAACAGGCAGTACTTTCACCTTCACTGGATTGATTCCATCTCGATTTGTTATCATACCTTGCATTGTTTGCATAGAAGCATATACATTCAAGGCTGCCAGTAAGCCAAGGGTGAGCAAAGTTCGACAATTATACACCCACAAAGTTAACAGACAGAAATTTTCATATCATACAGAGAAACTGAAGATTTTTGGGATCTGGCTTCTCATTTTAAGCAATAGTTCTCTGCTGAACTATTGAATTCATAAATTGTAAAATAGTTGTGGTCATTGAATATGAGGAAGGAAACGGCCAACAGAACACATCATATTTTTTTTTCCCTTCTCAGAACGACCAGATTGAACACTCATTCTGTTGGAATGCTTTATGTATATATCTCCAATAAACGAATGATATATCTTCCAAAATTTTATTTGTCTTCTCATTATGCTTTACCAGCCAAAAATAAGGTGGTTTGGGCAGTAGTTTCTCAAGGATTAAGCAGCACTAAGCATGGGAGAATAGTAATATACTTACCTTGCAAATTAATGACACCAATTTATACGAAAACTGTTGCATATCAGCTCCTCATATAACTACGACTACAACTACAGAAATAAGACAAAGAAAGAAGGAAAAAAACACTAATTCGAGTGGTAATTCAAAGCAATTATGGGTAGATTTTCTCAAAATTACGTGACGGTTGGCCTAATTACTTGGTTTTCATGTCCATCTCCAACGACTGTAGAGGCTTCATTCAAGTCCTACTTTGTGAACTCCCTGAACATAAAACACTGTTTCTTTTGTTTATAAACCCAACAAAGAACAGAATACACTTCCCTTGTCGGACTCGGAAATACAGACATAGGTGCACACTCTGATTCACCATCCACTGATCCTACGCAGCTACTCGTCTTTCCATGGCTTCCTCTCTCGCCTTTCCTTCCGTTTCTCTCCAAAAGCATACTTTCTTTAATGGGTCTACAACCTCTTTAAATAAAATGGGACTTAGAAGCTTTGGTCGATCTGGGGTTTTTATGAGCGTGTCTGTTGGGAAACAAGCTGTTGTTGATGATGCTTTGTTTGCTGATTACAAACTGACCTCTGCTTTCTTGTTTCCGGGTCAGGTATGTTTTATGGGGAACTATTTTTTATTTATTTAATTAAAGATTTGAACATTTTACAGTGCGTTACCGTCCATGATTTGGTTTGAAATGTCAATGAATCATGAACTATAAAGACATGTGGTAATAGCATTCCTGGGTTTGCGGCGTCAGTGAATCTTCTCTGCCGAATGATTTCATTATCAAACGATGAGTGAATTCGCGATGCTAATTTACCGAAAGTGGCAGTTGTAAAGACGAAAATATTATAAAAAGAATTGATTATTGAATGTTGAAAACCGTATTGAGGGCCACATTTTTCATTGTGATTTCTGATAGTTTTGTATTTGCGACTCATTATTTTGCTTTCTGTAGCTTCACAAGGTAGTTGTTCGCATATTTGTTTCTTTAAATACCGTAGAATAAAGTCATTTGAGAATTGAAGCTGCAACTTCAAATTTTAGTTTGAAAATGTGCCATTGGTGCTATTTCAGTGAACGTAGAAGTTGAATTGATGCATTTCAGTTGACATGATATTATTGGTCTTGTAATGAGGAGGGTTACTGGGTTCAAGTCATTTGACTAGCACTGCATCATTTTCTAGCGAAAAAGTAAAACGCTGTTCCCGATTAGTAGGATACTAGGAATCTCATCAATCCTTTCAGAATTATACCATCAAGAAGGGCCAGATATGACTGTGAGAGTTTGCAGACAATGGCAGAATGAGGAGGAAATTTAACCAGAAGTTGATTTAATTCTTTATATTCTGTCTTAGGGTGCACAAGCAGTAGGAATGGGGAAGGAGGCTCAGAGTGTACCTGCTGCTGCAGTGCTATACAAGAAAGCAAATGATATATTAGGGTTGCTTAAACTGTTTAAGCTTTTGATACATTAGGAAGGAATCCTTTTTCTTTTGGACTCTCTTTAGTATTTGTTCTGGACTAAATTCTGGTCGAGTATAGGTTAACCTACAATTGATCACCTTCAGCTAATTTATGTGGAATATTTCTTGTTAGAAATGTGACAACCCTGTTTCATGCAGTTTTAATCTTCTAGAAATTTGCATCAATGGACCAAAGGAGAAACTAGATTCAACTGTTATAAGCCAGGTACACCAACTAGCTTCTTATGATAATCATTTCCTTATGTTCTGCACCCAAGGCGGTATTTACTTCTTTTGAATCCTTTGCTGTCTCATGTTGGTTGTATTTAATCACTGTAGAATACAAATACCCTTTGATAGTTATTATTTAGCTTCTAATTCTGCAATTTTGCAGCCTGCCATCGATGTCACAAGTTTGGCAGCAGTTGAGCTGCTCCGATCTCATGACCAAGGGCAGCAGATAATTGATTCTATTGATATTACTTGCAGTCTTAGTTTGGGTGAGTATACTGCTCTGGCCTTTGCAGAGGCTTTCAGGTGAGTTAATCACTCAAGAGATAAATTCACTGTCGCATATCTATTTTTGTTCCTATGCTGAGCAACTCAAGCTGATTAGTTTACATGAATTGATCCGGAAGATCTTTCGTTGCTCTCATCAACCCTGAATATTGATTCTGTGAGCCAAGCTCGCTGTGAAATTCAGAACACAATGCAATTTCTAGATCTGATCTGTTGGTAACTTAACAGGATTATTAGGTTCTGTTCCATGACAGAGATAACTTAAGAACCACACTATCCTGGTTCCACCTTCCATGTTAAATCTATAGGCATTTGGAAGCATAATATTTGCCATTCAGTGTTTCTTGTGCATCATTGTCAGAGTAAGAATAACAAAAGATCCATATGCCTAGTACATAATAATGATCAATCATTCCTGTCCTTAAATATACTCAAGTTCTTGTATTGATTTTGCTTTCTTTTTTTTTCCTTAAATGATTTGGTGCCATCTGTAAGCTTTGAGGATGGACTTAAGCTGGTCAAACTAAGGGGAGAAGCTATGCAGGTAACTATATATTACTGGCTTTGGGAATCGTAATTTTATTGCTTTGAAATATAGATAATTGTTTTGAGTATCGTTTCAGTGATAGTTTCTTTGCAACTTGCTCCAGGAAGCTGCTGATGCTGCTAAAAGTGCCGTGGTCAGCGTCACAGGATTGGACTCAGACAAGGTTCAGCAACTGTGCGATGCGGCCAATCAAGAAGTTGAGGAGGATAGCAAAGTTCAAATTGCAAATTATCTGTGTACTGTAAGATTGTCTTGCATATGCCTCAAAAATTCTCTTGATAAATCCACCTGGGAATTTTTTTACCGTTTAATCTAAATTTTTACATCGAATACATTCTACTTTGGCAGGGAAATTATGCGGTGTCGGGAGGTGTTAAAGGAATTGAGGCAGTTGAAGCCAAGGCTAAGGCATTCAAGGCTCGAATGACGGTGATTTTTTTTTAATATTCAGTCCCATGCAGTGCCATCCTTACAATACCTATAAGCCTAAAACTCACTCTCCCTATTTCTCAGGTGCGACTAGCTGTTGCCGGTGCTTTCCACACTGATTTCATGGAGCCAGCCGTCTCAAGATTGGAAGCTGCGTTGGCAGCGACCCATATCAGAACTCCAAGAATACCAGTGATATCTAACGTCGATTGACAGCCACATGCAGATCCAGAAAAGATTAAGAAGATATTGGCGCGACAGGTAAGCTACTCGGATATAAGAACTTGTTTTGCCGCAATATGAGATGCAAGTATTAATGGGACACCTAAAATTAACTCACGAAATTTATGTCACAGGTGACCTCTCCTGTCCAATGGGAAAGCACGGTGAAGACTCTTCTCTGCAGAGGGCTGAAGAAGAGTTATGAATTGGGACCCGGAAAGGTATTAATTGTTCACCTACTCAACATGGACAAAGATATAGACCTCGTCTCTTTAATTTCTAATTGCTGTAGTTTATCAACCTTGAGTTCGTTCCATTCTGTTCTTGCATCAGGTTTCAAGAGAATGGACAGAAGTGCTGAGATTGACAGTATTGGTGCTTAAGCAGGTGACTCATGGCAGTTTCTTCACCATTTGCGGTGGACCTAGGTAGAGTTTCTTTGTTCAAACCAATGTTAGAGAAAGGCATTGACAGCTTGAATTCTAATGAACTTAGAATTTTGAATCAGGATTCATTTGAAATTCCATGCATTTGAGAACTCAATCATCGATTCAGGGAGGAAATTTTTTCTCTGAACTAAGATGGAAGAAACATTCCAATTACAAACCAATAAAAGCAGCAGAAATTGTGTCTAGTTATGAACATTTGTTGGAGCGGCTTGTTCTGGTTGTCTGATTCTCCTGAGGTGGTCCATCCAGCGATCTTCGGGAACCCAATTGGCCCAATCAGGAGCCGAACCTCCAAACGATACGCCGCGCATTGCCTCCATCACTCTCAACGCGTTCTCCTGACTCAACGGAGCGTTCCTTCTATTCTCATCCTCCATAAAAGCTCTCGCTACGGCCGACTCCGACTCTTCTATCATTATCTCCTCATCTTCATCTTCGCTGCTGCTTTTGGCCTCCACGTCGTCGTTTAGATGCATCGACGATATTCCATCCTCCGTTTCGTGGAAATGATATCCGTTTGGGAGGCCATTAGTAACAGGCGCGTCTCCATTTGTCTGATCTGCATCAGAATCATTGTCGTCATAATCAACGGCGGATATTGGCTGGTAGTATTCCGGCGTATCGTCAGGATTCGTACCTGAGTCGCCTCCACCGTCGATCTCTGTAAAGCGCATGTAAAAATAAATGCCGATCGAAGACTCAAAGTTCATGATTATCGGAAATTTAGCAAAAAATTATATAATAAATAAGAATTTACCTTCAACGAAATCAGTTGCAGTGACAGTGGCGTTCATTCTGTCTTGGATCTTCACAGAGAGAGAGAGAGCGCGATATCAAATTACTTACGGCACTCAAATATAAGAACATGGAAGACATCCAAATAGGGAAAATTATACAATTGATTTAGCAAAAATGAGCCTGCACGTGGCAGAGTGCTATTCTACCACTAGACCACTGGTGCTTGCTCTGTGTTAAGTCTTAAATAAAATTTTACTGTTGCTTTCATCTAGTTCTGTGAATCTGACCTCCTACGCAGAGCTGTTGGGCGATAGAGCGGGAAACTGGCAAAATTCCCATTTTTAGAGCTTCGGTTTCTGCATAATTAATGCCATCCACTCTTTGATTCCTTATGCGCAAGACAAGATCATCCACAAAAGAATTCAATACCCAGGAAGTGTATGTTGCTTTCTCGTGCTTCCTTATCTTTTTGGGAAATGAGAAATGTCTTTGTAGGCTCATGTTCATATTATCAGTTGTTGTGTCTCTTAACGCATGTCAATGATGGAACAAAGTAGGTTGATGATTTGTTTTTCTTTTGAACCGATGCTCAACTCTCCGAGAAAAGCTTTTCGGCATGGACAACACTTGGCATTCAAACCGATGGTCTTTCATGACCTTCAAACGCAACTTTCGCATTCAATTTAAATGTTGCTAAATATTTATGGCATATAATTTTATTTTGCTGCTTCATGGTGGATAATCCTACCAATCAGAGATCCCACAAGCCGAAATTTGGAACAGATATTTAACACCTCATGTATGGAACCCAGAAAAAGTTTAAGCTCAATGAAGCAGGCAGCTAGATAATTGGATCAGACTACGCATCCAAATAAAGCATGCATACAGACAAACGAGCTCCGCTTTAAGGGAACATGAAAACACTAGTGACAAATCTTTTCACAGGTATCCTCGCCGAGATTTCACAATCAAAAGAAAGAATCTTGTTTGCCACTGTTTAAAAGATGTGCTCATTATCCAGTAACAATTTCTTTTCATTAATTTAGTTGCTATTTTTCTTTTCTCTTGTCTCATCTCTGATAAACAAACCCAATTTTCTTCAGTACACACTGCAATGACACCATGTCTAAAGAACAATATGATTAAATGACAGTACCAATTTCACATGTACTAAATCTGTTTCCCAGCAATTGTGTCTTGTACTGAAGGATGAAAAAAATAAAAAAGTAGCAATGCCACAAGTTATTGGATATTCAGATGCAACGTAAATACAAGAAAAGCATGGAAAATAAAGATAAATACTTGCATTCAGTCAGTAACATTTGAATATGTTGCGTTAGGTGTAGCAGAAGATGATAAACACTGTCCCTAGGCAACAAATCCTGTCCTTGAAAATTGGCAACAACCTGTCCTTGAAAATCAGAAACAAACAAATCCCAAAGATAAAAGTCTAGCAATTGGAAACAGTAGAAGAAACTTTCATGAGGCAATACACAACCATAGAAAGAGCTGCAGAATTTAATAAGAAGAGCAAATCATTCTGATAATTAATGAAGTATACAATGACAATTACCAACATAATTATTAACATCAATAGCAACTTCCCTTGTATCTAAATATCTGGGAAACAAATCAATAGTTCTTGAAGCAATTAAAACTACATCATCCTGAAACCCAAAATTAAAAATCATTGCACAGAATGATTCAAAGGGTGTTTCATGGACAAGAGGGAAAAAATATCAAGAAATGAAGAACTCAGCAGCATTTTTCAGTAAAATAGTTAAACATGGAAAGAGGTATACAACTCAAATAAACTATGACCTGACTAATTAATTCTTATTACTGCTATCATTGAGCTCTTGGAAGAAGGTTTTACAAGCTTCATATGTGGACCAGCAGATTGCAGCAGCAGGAGCATGGAAAAGCATCCTTGGAATCCATCCCCTCATGAGCCCCCTGTATCCATCCTTTTTCAATATTGTTTGAATAACACCCCCTATTGAACTGCTCTTAAATCTATCACAACCGCAAACACCCTGTACATACAGGTAATGTTAGAATATCAGATAACATTAGAATCATATATTACCACTGAAGCTTTTTAAATTCAGCCCATATAATTTAAAACATCATTCCAAGATCAAATTCTAGGTGTTTACCATGGCATATATCTATGTTGTGGCAACACCACCTAATTTCATTCCTGAACATACTTTATGTAATTGTCATACAGCGTGGTTGAAAGTGCTGACAGGATAAAGATGTCTACAAGAGCACAACCATTGGTTTCAACGGTTAACCGACTAGGCATCTCCCAACAATATTTAAAAGAACTAAAAGATATTAAACATGCTCAAGATCATTATAACAAGATAATTCTTGGGAAAAAGCTCTGTAAAGATGAGAGAAAGAAAAATACAAGGAGAACAACCTTTTGGCAAACTGCAGCAACATGAACTCCATGATTGGAAAGAAATCAAATTGAAGGGATATAAATGAAAACAGTTATGTAGCAGAAGATAATAATTTTCTATAAATCATGGGAAAAAAAACAATCACTGTTCAATTTTATGTAGATTGATTCCATGTCCAAGGGAAATGAAGCTTTTAACTCCATTTGTCCCTTAGTGAAAGGCAAAAAAATTATAAGCAAGATCATGAACACATGGGAGGACCAGCAACCAGATAACAGCTTCTCACTGGCTTTCTAAACCATGACTATAGTAATAACCTATGGAAAACTAACATTCCAGCTATAGTCTGCCTTTCTCTGTTAACCAACTTGACTTAAAATTTGATCCTTCGATATATCTAAAACAATTACAAACCACAGTTTTTAAGTAAAGCTA
Organism: Xylocarpus granatum; assembly: GCA_019650275.1. Lineage (NCBI taxonomy): Eukaryota > Viridiplantae > Streptophyta > Magnoliopsida > Sapindales > Meliaceae > Xylocarpus > Xylocarpus granatum. Next base: position 55,087 of record BNST01000516.1, on the reverse strand, counting down.
GGCTATAACAAGCACTATGAGTAAAATGCTTGATAAAATTTCAGTATACTCAAACTGTAAAAGATTAAAAGTAACTCATAACAGATAACAAAACATAGCAGAACAAAGATCTACCTGACATTGCAATTGAGTTTTGACAACGTCAAGTGGTGTGGTGACAGCAGCTGCCAAAGCGCCAGCACCAGCTCCAGCAGTAGCATGAACGATCACTCGCTCATCACTCGCACTCTCTGGAGAAATCTCCATCAATCCCCTCTTGGTGGCCTCATAAATGGCAAAATGCACCGCGGTAAAAGGCGCGTTCATCAACACGGTGGTCCGGTAAGACGCGTAAAACGCACCCAGCCCTTCCTCCCTTAATACTCTCTTAACACAGTCCCAAACACCTTTATAAATACTACTATTCCCCCCCAATTGTAATCTTTGCTTTACCATATCCATAGGAGTAAAAACGGCGTCGCTTGCAACGGTCGCGAAAACTCCGGAAATCGCATGGGCGGCAGAGTTATTCGGGTTTCCGCCGCAGAAAAACTTTTTAGAAACTTCGTAAATCGAAAAGTAAACGGCATGAGCCGGGCCGGCACCCAGACCCATGGCACCTATGCCACGGTAGAGCGCCGACGGACCCTCGGTTTTCAAAATAGATTTGAGTGCTTGGCCAACGCCGACTGATTTAATTGGACAGGAGCCGAGAGCTTGCATGTGGGTCTTGACGGTGTCGACCGGAAACATGGCCATGTGCTCGACAGAACCCGCGATTGAACCGGCTATCATGAATTGCCAAAAGTGGAGACCATCGTGGGCTTTTACCACGACTTCTGGGTGGAAATCAGGGGGTTGGGAGACCGGCCGGAAGTCAGGGTTTTGGAATTTGGTAGCTGTGGCTTCTGCTGCCATGGCCACCCTCAAGAGCTGAGGGCAAAACTGGGAAGTGAGAAAGTAATGGATTTTTGTAGATTACTGTATAAGTCTGGAAAGTTGTTAGGGTTATGGAGTTGACTGATGCGGGTTGTAGCCATAAAAACACTCTGTCTCACATGACAAGATCGAATTCCAGTTGTATTAATTGTGATTTTAACGGTGAGGAGGAGAATTTCCTCGTCGTTGGACAATTAACAAGTTAGATTTCCAAAACTGTTTGGGGGATAATCAATTTAATTAGTCAAGCGGTTAGGTAAGAACCGATGGGAGTGTGATGGGCTTGTTTTGACTGGAATCTTTGGTCAGACTCACTCTTCAGCCCATGCTCCAGATATATGGGCTGGTGTGTTTTCTGACCCAATGATCTTCCAATGGGAGTGTGGTCCTTCAAATTAAGGGCAGAAGCATTATGGGACATTGATCAATGCATGGGCCTTTTTCAGATTTCAGCATCCGATGTGATAAAAATGCAGACTAACTCTACAGATTCAGACCAGAGCCGTTGTAATTTCCTGGAGCCAGGTTGTAGTCTATTGTATTAACAAGGTGGTAAAAACTGCCTTGCAGCATCTAGTTTTCCAGCTTCATCAATCTTTTCTTGTTTTTCATTTATTTATCAGGAATCTCTTGTAAGGTTACGTAAAACTTGACCACAGGCTGCTCATGTAATTGCTCACAGAATATCAAAGACTACTGCTTGATCAATGGCCAGAGTATTGTGAAACATCCCTGATAAAGTCTTCAACATACGTGGGTGCTTTAAAAAATCCTCCGATGGAAGGTTGAGATGATACTCTGAAATCTACATATTCATCATTAACAATGGAAGACAAAGAATCTGGTGTTTAACCGAGCATTTTAAGTAGACCAATTGTTTTCCTATTTGTTGATCAGGACTTTCAGCTGAGAGAAAAGTGGCAGACTTCACTAGGCCAAAATTAGGTAACATTTATGCATTCAGAAGGGAAATATAGCCAAGGAACGGTAGAATTTCATGACATGAAATGGTTAATGACTTCGGCCTTGCAATATGTTACCGATGAATGCATCAAGGTTGATTACAGATGAACCGCCTTCTGCTGTTGCTCCTCGACAGATATCTCTGACCTGTATAGCTTTTCTCCTCATTTCTTTGCCTTCGTTGCCATCCAAATCCATGAACTTTTGTACTAAGCCTGCAATTTCCTCTCGTGTAAACAATTTTTCTGTTCCAATCTCTTTGTTCACTCTCCGCCCAATTTTCCAATCTTCCACAATTTGATTACCGTTAGGATCTTGATCCAAAAACAGAGGAAAAGTCAGCATTGGAACACCAGCAAAAACAGCATCTAAAGTGGAATTCCATCCACAATGTGTCCAAAAACCCCCAACAGAAGCATGGCACAACACCCTTATTTGGTCACACCAAGGCAGTACTAATCCGGTATCCCCACAAATTTCTTTCAAACGATAAGCTTCTCCACGAGCCACCCACAGGAACCCGACGCCGCTAAGTTGCAAGCCAGCAAGAATTTCGTCCATTTGGGTGTTCGAAACAGAAAGAAAACTTCCTAATGAAATGTGCAAGACTGAGTTTGCAGGATGGGAATCTAGCCACTGAATATAGTCAGGGTTATTGTCACTATTATAAGTTCCAGAAGAATTGCATTTAATTTCTTTGTAGGGTATAGCAGGGCCAATCGTATAGACAGGAAAAGGGAAAGTAGCTCTTAAGTTGTTGGTAACCTGGTCTTCAAGCTCGTAGACTGAAGTGAACAGAAGATACTGTGCTTTTGGCACCCTTGAGATGCAATCCAGGGCAAGCTGCAAGACTCTTTGGTCATTTCTATGGAATACAGTTTTAAGGTCTGCTATGTTTGATGAAGAAATCCCTGGGATGTTGTCCATGTGTTCTATAACATAGAGCAGCAAGCAAGCACACCCATTTTAGTACGGAGATCCAGAGGCCAAGAAGGCACAAACATATCAATTAGAAGGCATAAATCATGAACTTATGCTATCAGATTAACAGGTTTGGCCTTCATGAAATCAACTTACTTTTCTCTCTTTCATTCTCGCCACAATTTTTATCTAATTCAAACTTTCCTTTCTCGTGTTAAAATAAAAAAGAGGGGGCATTTGAACCATAAAATCAAAATCTCAATGCTAATATGTTATTAATGTGTTACTGACCTGACAAGTCAAAGAGATGTCGATCCTTCGAGAGTTGATTAAAATAGAACAGCATAGAAAAAAATGATACTGACATCGTCCAAAGAGCGGCTACAGGAATATTCCTCCTGTTCCCGAGGCTGATTGCCCACCGGACCTCAATATCGCCTATGATGGCTGACACCGGTGGCTCAAGCTGATCAAGGAGCTGCTCAAAGGGAGCTTCCATTTTTGTCATGACAGCTTCATAGAAGCCTGGAAAGTCTGCAGCTTTGTGCCTTTCTGATGGAATGACATTCGGTACTGTTCTGAAGCATATATTATCGGGCTTGAGATCAGAGCCGATGTAGCTGAGCCACTCTTCAGTGACAACAAAGGAGATGAGGATGTCCTCTTTTCTTGAAATTAATAACTTGCAGAGGTTGATCATGGGGTTAATGTGGCCTCGGCCTGGAAAAGGCATCGCGACCACGTGGCAGATGTTGGATTGCACCTTGGCAGAGTCCATGTCCGGAATTTTACAGTTTACCCTGTGGAGTTTGGAAGAGAAAGAGTTTTCCCAGATATGATCACTGAAGAAGTGGAACAAGTAAAGCTAGCTCACGATAACATTTTCTATAGCAGAAGATTAAGATAACATAAAAAAAAATTACAATATTAAAATGAAGAAAATTATTGTAGAATTCAACACATGCTTGTCGGCCACTAGGCAATCATCAACTGAAAAAAAATTGATAAAGGGTGTGAGATGTGACACCTCTCCTGTTCTGTTTTCGTGTCCTTCTTCGCTTCTCACTGCTCTAGTTTATTTCAAATTAAAGGAAAACTTTTACAGACCAGGTCAGTTTGTGATGTCATTACTGATGCTAGATGAGGATATTATTTTTTTATGTCTTTAACTTGGGGACCTATGATCGCCTTGTTCTTATAAATTGCATTTAGTATTTAACTTTCTTGGTTTTAGCCTGAAACGGAGATATCAGGTGAATTGTGCGCCTGGTAGCACTAACTGTAACAGATTCAGGAAATGGACTAATATCCTGGACTGAAAAATATTAACATCCAATGGCATCAGAAACCTGACACCTTGTATTGATTTGGTTTTACATATATTCTCTGATAAATCAACAGAACAGTTCATAGACTCTCTTACATTCGATCCGTAAAAACGTTTTTCTTCTTAAGAGTTCGATGAGACTAGCAAAACTGTTCGGTCACTTTATTGCTTCCAATCGAAATGATTCAAAGGATGATGTCATTGGGTATATTATTGAGGATGTTAGGATAAAGGATAGTCTCTTGGTGGATCTTCGACACCATAAGTTATTGGCATTAAGCTGAAGCATTCGGTTCAATTTTGTATGCTTAGAATTCTATTATAATTGTTATGAACGGCAAAAGAAAGAAACAGAGAAGATGATTATATCCTGGCAAACAAGAGAAAGAAAATAAATCATGTCGACCCACAATAATTTGCTAGTGTTCTGCGATGCATTAAGGTAAACGAACTCAATGCCCTTAACACGGAAATTTATTGCCAAATATTGTGTGAATTCTTACATGAACCCGCAAAGTCATGGTTTCAGTTCAGGCTTCATATGATTCAGGGACTCTTGAGTAAAAGTATCTTGACCTTATCAGTGAACGTGGCCCTGGGGAATATCTTTGATTGAAGCATCAAGGTTAGTCCCAGATGATCCGTCTTCTGCGATTGCTCTTTGACAAGCTTCTTGGATTTCTTATACTTTTTTACCCAACTCTTTCTGCTCACAGCCATGATTATCCATCAATTTTAGCACAACCTTTTCAATTTCTTCTCTTGTCACCAATTTTTCACTTGCTGCCTCCCTCTTCAACCTCCATCCAATCTTCCATTCTTCAACAATTTGCTTACTGTTTGAAACTTGATATCAAAATATAGGGAAAGTGAGAACTGGAACGCCTGCAAAGGCAGCTTCAATATTCGAATTCCACTCACAATGTGTCAAAAATCCGCCAACTGAAGAATGGCATGACACTTTCTATTGATCACGCCAATGCACTACCAATCCCAACTCACCACTACGTCTTTAAGCTGAGAAGTCTCTCCCCGCGCCACCCACAAGTACCGAACACCACTATGTTTCACCCCAGCAATAATTTCATCCACTTGGGCACTTGAAAATGATAGAAAACTTCCCATTGACACATATAAGACAGATCCTGCCGGTTGCCATTTTATGCAGTCAGGGTCTTGATGATTACTAGTTGTAGCAATTTTGGATTTGAGTTCAGAATAAGGAATGAGGGGACAAACAGAGTAGACAGGGAAGTTGACGTCTGCTCTTAAAACGTCCAAGGCCTGTGATTCTAGCTTGTGGATGGAATATGACAGAAGATATCGTGCTTTGGAGATCCACGGTTTTAATGCCAAGAAAAATGCTGACAACTTTTCCTAAGAAGGCCTGCGGTGTATCGGCAACACGTATTGAAGAGATTCCTGGGATGAAGTCCACACGATCGTCCACCACATGCTCTTTTCACAATCAGACACATGAACAAATTAGCCATACCAATCTTCTTCTTATTACGGAAGAAATGAATATTTGAATTGCATCCAATGGTGAGACCATTCAACTAATGAATTGAAAAAAACATGATATATATATATATATATTTTTTTTATTAGATAATTTTATTACGTCAACAATGCTAACGTAGTAAGTATGTCCTATCTAAGACTCTCGTACAAATCACTAGAACACATTCTTTTGAGAAGAGATCAAAATTATAGCTGATCAAAAATACTGATGTGGATGTAGTCCAAAGCGAAGTAACTGGTATATTCTTGCAATTTCCGACACGAATCGTCCATGACAGTAGTCACAAGCGGCCCCGGCAGATCAACAAATTGCTGATAGGGGAGATTCCATTTTCGACATAACAGCTTCAAAGAAGCCAAAAATGTCACTACGTCGAGCTTGCTCGGATGGTACAACGTTTTTGAGATCAGAATCGGAGCCGATGATGCCCATCCATTGTTCGGTAACAACAAAAGTAATGAGAATATCATCTTTTCTTGAAGCTATAAGTTTACAAAGATTCCTCATCGGATTGATGTGGCCTCGACCAGGATAAGGCATTGCTACTACATGAACGACCTTGGTTGCTTCAGTTATTTTGGCATCCATGATGAAATCGGATCATGAAAAATCGAAAGCTATGGTTGTTGATGTTCGGGGACTTGTTCATGTAACACTGTTGATAAAGTTACGAAACAAGATCAATCCGGAACACTTGCCGCTTGCATAGATTTTCTTCTGCTGAGTCGGTCTCCGTTTTGTTTTATTATGTACACTTAAATTTGAGCCAGTCTCTTCTGAGTTCAGACTGTTCAATACTTCCTGTCACTTTTGAGTTATGGACACCAATCAACAACTGAAAATATCTTTGTGCAAGGACTTCCAAATTTAGGAGATGTTGTAGTGGACCCTGCATGTATCTGGGTGGATTGCACTCACCAATTATTCCCCCTGTCATCATAAACAAAATTATGGCTTCAATTATCCCCTTAAGCTGCTCTGCTTACGGTAATAAAGAAGCAGAAGTCGTCATAGTTTTTAATTGAAGACCGACGCTTCGTTTTGAACTTCAAAAGATAGGAGTCATGTCGTTCCTTGTGTACATTTTTTGTGCCTAGGAATACGGTAACCAAATTCTAACACTGCTATGCACCGGAAACAGTTATCAATGCAATGAACAAAATATTCTTTTAAGCACATCTGTCAAGAATCTATTCTGGTTTCATCTTCGAATCATTTCTCAAAGAAACAATCTTTCTAGTACACTTCGATTTAGGAAATAAATTGCTAGCACTAAGAAATCATCTGAATACATGGGTACAAAATGCATCAATATGAGATGTCTTTGAGAAAGGCATCGAGATTTCTTATAGATGATCCACCTTCTGCAACTGCTCCTTGACAAATCTCTTTCACTTCTCTGGCTCTTTTACTCATCTCTTTCCTCTCATCACTGTCCAAATCCATAAACCTCTTCACTAGCTCTGAAATTTCGTCTCTTGTCACCAATCTTTCACTCTCCACCTCTGATCTCTTTACTCTCCATCCAATCTTGAAGTCTTCAACGACTTGCTTACTGTTTGGAACTTGATCCATGACTATTGGAAATGTAAGCATTGGGACGCCAGCATAAAAAGCTTCAACTGTGGAATTCCAACCACTATGTGTCCAAAATCCCCCAATAGAAGAGTGGCACAACACTCTCAATTGATCACACCAAGGCACAACAATCCCCATGTCAACACAGCCATCATTAAACCGAGAAGTGTCCCCTCGTGTCACCCACAAATATCGAACTCCACTGTTATGTACCCCGGCAACAATTTCATCCATCTGGGCACTGGAAACAGATAGAAAACTTCCCAATGAGACGTACAAGACTGAGCCAATTGGCTGGGAATCCAACCACTCGAAGTAGTTGGGATCATCTACACTAGTAGTTTTTGGCGAATTGTCTCCGACTTCAAAGCAGGGAATAGTTGGTCCAATTGGGTAGACGGGAAAAGAGAATTTCGCTTTAATAATGTCAACGACTTGAACTTCAAGTTTGTAGACTGAAGAGAGGAGAAGATATTTTGCTTTTGACAACCTGGAAAAACTTACCTGCTGAAAATGCAAAGTTTGCCTGCCGGTTCCGTAGAAAATTGTAGGAAGATCGGCTAGCCTTGTTGAAGGAAGTCCTGGTATGTAGTCCACAAGCTCTTCTCCTCGTTCTGATAACCCAAGACATGCAAATTAAACAACAATGGAATTTACTTGCGTTAATATGCTTAATGGTGAATTAATTTTACGCAACAAACACTATCATATGCCTTTTTAGCATAAAGTTCTAATATTACCGGGCAATCGTCTACGCACCTGACAGTTCAACTGGGAAATGCCCGTTTCTTTCAAGAAGCTCAAAGTGATGGAAAACTGAAAACACGGATGCAGACATAGTCCAAAACGATGCTACTGGAATGTTCCTGCGGTTGCCAACATCAATAGCCCAAACCAGGAAAGTATCAGCAACGATAACAGTTACTGGTGTCTCAACCTCAAGCCGATCCAAGACCTTCTCGAATGGAGCTTCCATCTTCGTGTAAACAGCTTCCAAGAAAGCAGGAAAATCCTTGGCACGAACAAGCTCGGACGGTAAAACATTGGGTATTGTTTCAAAGTGGATGTTATCCGGCTTGTTACTGTCAGATCCGATGAACCCAAACCACTCTTCAGTGACAACAAAAGTGATGAAAATATCAGGTTTTCTGGAAACCAGTAGCTTGCAGAGGTTCATCATGGGATTGATGTGGCCTCTGCCGGGATAAGGCATTGCCACTACGTGACAAAATCTGCCGGATCCTTTCCTGTCGGAGTGATCCATAACTGGATCTTTATCCTTCCCTTCAAATTATGGAGAAACCAAGAAGAAACTGGAGAATAGAGAAGCGAAAGTGTATTGGACAGTAGATAGTAAAGACCGGAAAGGCTCCGTCAATGGCGGTAAAGGCTACGCACGCGCATATGTAATAAGAAATTTGAGTTATTTTGTAAAAAAAAAGAAAACGAGAAAATTTTTTTTTATTTTAAAAAAATAAGAAAATATTAACTCATAATTTTGTATTGATGGTGAATAAAAAATAAATTCTATAAATAAAACTTCACTGTTACGCAACAATTTCATCCAATTGAAGAGTGGCACAACACTCTCAATTGATCGCATCAAGGCGCTGCGATCCCCATGTCAACACAGCCACCATTAAACCGAGAAGTGTCCCCTCGTGTCACCCACAAATATGGAACTCCACTGTTACGTACCCCGGCAACAATTTCATCCATCTGGACTCTGGAAACAGACAGAAAACTTCCCAATGAGACATACAAGACTGAGCCAATTGGCTGTGAATCCAAACACTCGAAGCAGTTGGCATCATCGACACCAGTAGTTTTTGAGGATTTGTCTCTGACTTCAAACCAGGGACTAGTTGGTCCAATTGGGTAGACGGGAAAAGAGAAATTCGATTTGATAGTGTCAACCATTTGAACTTCTAGTTTGTAGACTGAAGAGAAGGAGAAGATATTGTGCTTTCGACAACCTGGAAAAACTGTCCAGCAAGTAATGCAAAATTTGTCCGCCTGCTCCGCACAAAATTGTTGAAAGATCCGCTACCCTTGTTGAAGTCAGTCCTGGTACGAAAGCAGGAAAACCCTTGGCACGAACAAGCTGGGACGGTAAAATATTGGGAATTGTTTCAAAGTGGATGTTATCCGGCTTGTTATTGTCGGAGCCCATAAGCCGAAACCACTCTTCAGTGACAACAAAAGATATGACAATATCAGGTTTTCTGGAAAGCGGTAGCTTGCAGACGTTCATCATGCCATTGATATGGCCTCTGCCCGGATAAGGCACTGCCACTGCGTGACAAATTCTGCCGGTTCCTTTCCTTTCCGAGTGATCCATAACTGGACCTTCTTCCCGCTCTGTAAATATTATACAAACCAAGAAGAAACTGTAAAATGGAGAAGCGTAAGCGAATTGGACGGTACATTCTACTAATGATCTGAAAGGCTTCTTAAATGTCGTAGTGGAACCTAATCAATTGACATCTGGGATGGAACAGAACCCGACTCTTATCAGATTCTCCTTTCCCTTATATTATTAGTTTAAGCTGGCTCAAGAGCTCTTATGTAACAAGAAGATCAAAACGGCTTGCGCAAGCGCATATGTAACAAAAATTTAAGTTGCATTTATGTCTTATTAACTACTCAAATCTGAAACAACTTCCTCCTGCTTCCCCTCCGGAGAGGAGGGTGATGGAGTAATTATCCGAGCGGTCTCCCCCGCTATCATTGATAACACACTACTCGCCCGTTGCCACAGTAGTACAGAATGCAATAAAAATAATAATATTTTATATTTTTCAATAAAATTACAAAAAATTAATTTCGAACAATTGAAAATAATAATATTTCAAAATAAAATAAAAATACAACAAAATAAGAACAATAATTTATTTTCAAGGGATAATATCATTTAAGCCCCCAAATTATAATGATTTATGAAATAAATCAAATTCGTGAGTGAATTTTCAAATAAACTGCCAGCACGTACAAATCATCAGAATAAATGGGTACAAAAATGCATCAGTATGAGATGTCTTCAAGGAAAGCATCGACATTTGTAATAGATGATCCACCTTCTGCAACTGCTCCTTGACAAATCTCTCTCAGTTCTCTGGCTCTTTTACTCGTCTCTTTCCTCTCATCACTGTCCAAATCCATAAACCTCTTCACTAGCTCTGAAATTTCGTCTCTCGTCACCAGCCTTTCACTCTCAACCTCTGATCTCTTTACTCTCCATCCAATCTTCAAGTCTTCCACGATCTGCTTCCTGTTTGGAACTTGATCCACCGTTATTGGAAAAGTAAGCATTGGAACACCAGCATAAGCAGCTTCAATTGTGGAATTCCACCCACAATGTGTCCAAAATCCCCCAATAGAAGAGTGGCACAACACTCTCAATTGATCGCACCAAGGCACTGCGATCCCCATGTCAACACAGCCATCATTAAACCGACAAGTGTCCCCTCGTGTCACCCACAAATATCGAACTCCACTGTTATGTACCCCGGCAACAATTTCATCCATCTGGGCACTGGAAACAGACAGAAAACTTCCCAATGAGACATACAAGACTGAGCCAATTGGCTGTGAATCCAACCACTCGAAGCAGTTGGCATCATCGACACCAGTTGTTTTTGAGGATTTGTCTCTGACTTCAAACCAGGGAATCGTTGGTCCAATTGGGTAGACGGGAAAAGAGAAATTCGATTTGATAGTGTCAACGGCTTCAGCTTCAAGTTTGTAGACTGAAGAGAGGAGAAGATATTGTGCTTTCGACAAACTGGAAAAACTGTCCAGCAAGTAATGCAAAATTTGTCCGCCTGTTCCGCACAAAATTGTTGAAAGATCCGCTACCCTTGTTGAAGGAAGTCCTGGTATGTAGTCCACAAGCTCTTCCCCCCGTTCTGATAGCCCATGAGATGCAAATTAAACAACACTGGAAGTAACTTGCATTAACATGCTTAATATAGCACTAATTTTACGCTAGAAACACTATCAAATGTCCTTTTAGCATAGAGTTTAAATATTACTAAGGGAATCTGTGTACGCACCTGACAGTTCAACCGGGAAATGCCCGTTTCTTTCAAGGAGCTTAAAGTGATGGTAAACTGAAAACACATATGCAGACATAGTCCAAAACCAAGCTACCGGAATGTTCCTGCGGTTACCAACATCAACAGCCCAAACCATGAAAGTATCAGCGACGATAACAGTCACTGGTGTCTCAACCTCAAGCCGGTCCAAGACCTTCTCGAATGGAGCATCCATCTTCGTATATACAGCTTCCACGAAAGCCGGAAAATCCTTGGCACGAACGAGCTCGGACGGTAAAACATTGGGTATTGTTTCAAAGTGAATGTTATCCGGCTTGTCACTCTCGGAGCCGATAAGCCCAAACCACTCTTCAGTGACAACAAAAGATATGACAATATCAGGTTTTCTGGAAACCAGTAGCTTGCAGACGTTCATCATGCCATTGATATGGCCTCTGCCCGGATAAGGCACTGCCACTACGTGACAAATTCTGCCGGTTCCTTTCCTTTCCGAGTGATCCATAACTGGACCTTCTTCTCGCTCTGTAAATATTGTACAAACCAAGAAGAAACTGGAAAAATGCAGAAGCGTAGGCGAATTGGATAGTACATTCTACTAATGACCTGAAAGGCTGCTTAAATGTCGTAAATGGTTACGCAAGCGCATATGTAACAAAAATTTAAGTTGCATTTATGTCTTATTAACTACGCAAGTCTAAAACAACAACCCACTGCAACTCTCTAACAATTCCTTTTCATCAACCGTAATTTCATTTACTATTTAATATTTTTGAACAAATTTAATATATATTTTTTTAGTAAATTTAAAATAAATAAATATTTCTGTAAATATTTAATTTTTTACTATAATTTTAATTAATTATTTTTTTTAATAATTAACTTTAAATTTTACAATAAAAATTTTATCAACGGAATAAACTGATTTTTTTTTGTTATTTACAAAAATTTATTTCTCGTTAATTTATATATTATTATTTACTCTTGCCAAAATTGTGTTAGGTTGATGCTAATTACAATTAAGTAAAATAAATATATAAATTTAATAACTATTATTTTAAATTTATGAGTTTAAAATTATATTTTATATTTTTTAATATTTTATGTAAAATTTATAAAATAATTATATAATTTTTAAAATAGTATTTTGTATGAAATTCATTTTTATATTGAATGTAATTAATATTTTAATAAATGATATATTTTATTTTAAATTAATATTTAAAAAATTTATAATTTTAATAAAATAATTTATAAATTTAAATTTAATATTTGATAATAATATATATATAATTAAAAATATTTTAAAAAATTTGTTAAAAAATCGTAAGTTTAATAATACAATATTAAAGTTGTTAAAGGTTTAGTATGAATTCAGTATTAATTTTTTTTTAAACAAATATAAATTTAAATTAAATGTAAACAAATGTAATAAATAATATTATTAAATAATAATAATTATTATTATTATTAAATAAAAATACAATAAAATAAGAATAATAATTTATTTCCAAAGGGATAATATCATTTGATCCCCCCAAATTATAACTAATTTTTGAAAAAACCCTAATCGTGAGTGAATTTCAAATAAACTGCCAGCACTTAGAAAACATCAGAATAAATGGCTACGAAAATGCATCAGTATGAGATGTCTTTAAGAAAAGCATTAAGATTTGTAATAGATGATCCACCTTCTGCAACTGCTTCTTGACAAATCTCTTTCGGTTCTCTAGCCCTTTTACTCATCTCTTTCCTCCCATCACTGTCCAAATCCATAAACCTCTTCACTAGCTCTGAAATTTCGTCTCTTGTCACCAATCTTTCACTCTCCACCTCTGATCTCTTTACTCTCCATCCAATCTTGAAGTCTTCAACGACTTGCTTACTGTTTGGAACTTGATCCACCGTTATTGGAAAAGTAAGCATTGGAACACCAGCATAAACAGCTTCAATTGTGGAATTCCACCCACAATATGTCCAAATCCCCCAATAGAAGAGTGGCACAACACTCTCAATTGGGAAATGGCCGTTTCTTTCAAGGAGCTCAATGTGATGGAAAGTCGAAAATACAAATGCAGAAATTGTCCATAACGAAGCAACTGGAATGTTCCTCCGATTGCCTACGTCAACAGCCCAAGGCAAGTAAGTATCAGCAACGATAGCACTCACCGGTTGCTGCTGCTGCTGCTCAATGCGATCCAAGAGATCCTCGAACGGCGCTTCTATCTTTGTAAAATCAGCTTCAAAAAAGGTAGGAAAATCCTTACCGCGAACAAAGTCGGGGGGGATAACATTGGGTAAAGTAGCATAGCGGATGTTATCGGGCTTGCTTTGGGAGCCGATGAATCCGAGCCAGTCAGTCTTCAGTTACAACAAAGGTCATGACAATATGAGGTTGCCTCAAAACCAGTAGCTTGCAGAGTTCAACATGGGATTGAGGTGGCCTCTACCAGGATAAGGCAGGGCCAGTTTGTGGCAGAATCCATACTTGGGTTGGTGTTCTTCTCACTTGGACAGCTGCTGAAGGGATAGCAACTGGAGAAAAGAGAAGAGAAGAGAGGGTGGGTTAGTGATTGGCCGGACAGAATTGATCGAATTTGAAGAAGATCCTGCAAATGTCAAAACCGATCCAGCACGTGGAACAAGTATTTAAAAACTAAAAACAATAAATGATTGAGTGGATTCTGTTCTGATGCAGTAAATCCTCCGGTAACTCCCAACCTTTACAAAGCTTTAAGCGAATCCGCTGCCTTTCTTTTATTTATTTTTACCCGAATTTGAAGTTGAAACTCATGGTCCGATTTGGCGTATACGACAATTGAGTTTGTGTGGTGACAAGCCAAGCCGGGACCGAAACGGACATGTCAGTGTGGCCGTCAATTTCATTCCCGACAGATTCACGTGCAAACGCAGCCCAGCCCAGCCCAGCAACTTTAATTCAATCTTTACTCATCATTCCTGCTAATCAGTGAAATTACTCTTTTAACCATCTGGTGGTCTAATTTTCCTTTTCCACTGTGATTGGACCAATAATCGTCATCAATCAGGCTGGCACGAATGTTTAGCCCACACGTGAACCATGATAATTGGTTACTGCATGGGCTTAAATAGCTTGCTCGGGCGCATTAGGCCAGTCCTCCACACCCCACTCATTATGGATGGCAACCTAATTTCAATTGAAAACCTGCAAATTAAAACCCTTCAAACAATATCTTCTACACCATGCCCATGATTTGTTTGTGATAAATTCATATAGCTCCTTGGACTTTTCATTTTCAGGCCCAAACTGTAAATATCTCAATCTCATTCGTCTCTCTTTCTCTGGTAGATAAGCTATCGTAGAGATATCGTTCTTATATACATACATACATATATATATATATGTACGAAGATCATGCACAAGTTCTGTGCTGCCATGGCTTGGCTTCTACTAGCAGTAATACAGTAAGAGCGAGCTAGCTCATAATACAATATCTAACTTTACTCGATTTCACGTCCATGCATATGTGTATTAGTTTTCTTTTTCTGGCACAACTAATGTGTGCAACTTTCTGTGTTCTGTGAATATTGCCAACGGAAAATGACATCAAGCATAAACAGAAAACCCTAGAAAGAAATGATGGACCACTTTATGATGATACATCAGATCGATTATGGATCGATCTCACCGTGCATACCAGGCTAATTCACTGACATTTGACCCAGAAAAAGGGTAAAAGTAAATCATGCATTGGATAGTGTATTGTAGGGTCAATCACGCATAACATCATAATGGACCACACAGAAAAGAAAAAAGGAGTCTGAATCGAATAAGATATTTCTTGCATTCATTCATTTGGGAGTTAGAGATATTTTTCATTGAGACAACACATAGAAAAAGTTGAACGGAGTGAGATATTTTCCAGATATTTTGAAGCTCATTTCATTTGTTTCTTGATTATCTCTCAGGAAACCCTCTTAACAAATCGGCCCTGCAAAGCAGAAATGCATACCATCCTTAATTAACATCCAAATTAGAATCTGTGAGACAGAAAATTACAGAGGCAAGGGACAAATTACCTTAAGTCTTGGTCTTTTATCGGCATTGAGTTTGCGAACTTGATACCTGATCTTCTTGGAGAAGAGTCTAGATTGACGTTTCTCTTTGTACCTAAGAACGCTTGCTTCTCTTCTTGTTCTATCTTCTTCCATCACGGGAACCTCTCCCATCTATGCAGATTTATTATTCCAGTGATTATTACTATGCATTTAAATCAACAACGGCATATGAATATGAAAATAAAACCTAGCGGGAAAAACTGAGAGATGACAGGGATTACTAACATAGTAGCCATTGGTTGCCGTTGAAAGAGAGTAACCATCAGCCCAGAGCGGCCCACGATCGGACCACGCGTCTAACACTTCTTGATAATTCAAGCTCAAGTTCAAAGATACTCTCTTCTCATCGTCATCCCAAAAACCAAGATTTTCCTTCTTTACGACCTTGTCATACTGATTTTCTTTTGCAAGAAAAGTTCTTGTGTGCTGTTCAACCTGCAGGTATTCGTCTTCAAGATCATCTCCGTTGGGAAATCCTTCCCAATCCACCAGGTCCCAACTGAGTTGATTGCGCGTGCTATCTCTCGGTAACTTTTCTTCATTTTCAACACCCCAGATACCTTCCAATTCATCCGTAATGTCCAATACTTTATCGGCGCCGTAGGTTTCATTGATGTCGAGGAATACATCGGTACTGTCAATGCCGTCTGGCACTTGTTGTTCTTCCTTCTTTGGGCTTCTTAAGATTAATGAATTGTACCTCATCTTATCCCCTTCCACCTTCTATCTCTATTACTCTCTTTGCTCTGCTATGTTCTAGATATAAGAACCATGTATGTATCCATCCAAGTCCAAATCAAGGCATGAAATAGATAGGTGCAATAGGTATTTTCTTACGTTCTTTTCCCCGTTACTCATTTTCAAAATTCATTTGTATTCCGCGTGGCACCTTATCCTCTATCTATTGGTTGGTTTGAAGCACAACTCTTCTCTGATTGGCCACTTGAAGCCAGCTTGGAAGGAGGCAACGGGGCCCAATGACCTTTTTGCTCCCCGTGTAAAGGGACCAAATTAAAGAAGAGGAAGCTCGTGATGATCATGATAGCCGGAGAAGCTGTAATTCATGCCCAAATTGAAGGGAGGTTTACTTCATAAAATTGTAAAATTTCAAAACACATCAACCCATGTCAATAATTCATTCATTAGTCAGACCAATCTGTATATACGCGTGCGCGCGTGTGTACGTTTGTACATAGCCTAAGTAGCTTTTCTCAGCCATCGATGTACCTGTTTCAGAGCGATGAGTCAGTCAATTTTCTCCAGCGCTTTTGCTGCCCCTTTCGTGGTTCTAAGAAATTTAAGAAATAATTCATGAGTTACAAACACTTTTTCAACTTACCACGAGTTTCGAATGTATGTTATTATCAACGTGTGTCTTGACATGGCAATTCATCGTGATTTCATCAGACGTTGGGATTTAAGCCACCATATGAATTGCATTTGTACATGTAATAGTCAAAAAGTACCTTAATTTGTCCCATTTCAAAGAGGACACTTCAGGTTCGATCTGTGTAGAGGATTAAGTATGATTAGGAAACATAATGCTTATAGAGCAAGTTAGGGGTGTCGTTTTAATGTGTTGAACTTGCAGAACTGATGTTAGAATATTATATTTACGACTACGGTAATGAATAATGATTTTCTATTATATCGATGGCTTCAAGATTCTTCCATGAACAGATCACTTAGTTTATCGTAGAAGAGCATAGACTCCCACGTGAATGCAGACGCCAGTACTTGAACCATGTTCGTTGATTGCACATACACAGCGGTCTCAACAGAGAATCGCATTGCAATTATGATTAATAGAAAGTGTCGGCTATCGCATATTTGCCGGGATCACAAGCACGCACTTAGTAAATAAGAAAACACGTCCCTTTAATTTCATCTGTTTTTGATATCAAAGCCGCATGAACTAGGGTTTCAAATTTAGAATGAAAACGATGATCATGCATGCCATTAGAAAAGAAGTAATCAAATAGTGGGTTATATTTATGATGGAGAGATGGGTAATGGGTCAGTTCCAGTCTTAAAAGCTTGGCCTTGTTAACCCTACTTTTCTCAATCTCTTACATGCAATGTTGACTTTCTCCTGAGCCATCTCTCCAAAAAACAAAAGTATACATCAGCAAACAGAAGGAAAAGAGAAGTTGGAACAGTTCTGCACTTCATTTAATGGGGTCACATCGAGAAAGAAGCAACCTTATAAGACCAAAAAGACTCTCTTTTGAAAGGATCTTAGATTGCATTGCTGCTAGAAGAAGCAAAGCCGAGGTACCGGGGATCGATATTATTAAAGTTATTAGAGGATACAAGAAGTGACTTCTGGTCTTGGTCTATCTGGGTTGGTAAGGAAGGCTCTTCCTGCATCTGAATGCAAAATATCTCTGCTTGAGCCACTGCTAGCTGCATTTGCAACTCAGATACCTGGTTTTGTAGACTCGATATTGCCCCAACGCATCCATAAACCGGGTCTCTCACTCTAGCGTTTGCCTCATAAACCAAACTGCTCACTGCATCCGCTCTCTTTTGAATCGGAAGCTCCTGTGAGATTAACACCAAAATATCTCATCATTTTACGAAGAAGTAAACCGCCAAATTAAGAATGAATGAGCCACTTTCCTAAACTGTACAGATTTATGAGTTGTCCATATCTTCTATATTTGAAGACTAGTGTATATATTTGTCAACTAAGTATTCATTTGTCTGCAATACCAAAAAAAAACGAATGTTTTCACTCTTATTCGTCTATATTCTCCTTCATCATCTATGAAGAAAAAGAAAACATGCTTAAGAATTTAACAAATACAGAAAAACACAAACCTGCAACATTTTGCTAACGTTGCTAGCACCGAAGACCTTGTGAACAACGGCAAACTTGTGAGGCTCATCAGGAGGGAAATAAGGGGCAAAGATGCAGTCCTTGACGCAGCGGCGCCTCAACAATTTGCAGGACGCGCATGGTGAAGAACCCCCCATTTTTTTTTCCTCTCTAAGATCAGTATTCAAAACAAAGATATCTCTCAATAATTAATGGACACTACGAAATAAAATACAAAACAAACAAGCTTATTGTGGAAGAGAATGAGCATACATAGCGTATTTATATCGGTTAAGGAGGTGCTATTCATTCTAGAAAAGTATAAGTGCGAGGGTACTATGTACTATAGTCCATGTAATATATCTATCTAATTAATAAAATAAAAAATGCATTTGTTGGTGGTTAAGGAATCGGTGGGTGTACAAGCAGTTTAAATACAAATTTACCCCTTCTATCCTTTTGGGTCATAGAGTTTTGTGAAGAATGTAGGGGCAGGAAAGTCAGTTCGCATAGTAAAATTAGAACTTCTGTAGTTTATGAAAATTAAGAGGAGAGGGTTGACCACCGCCTAGGCACGTGATTGTTGGCAGCCATGCACTTTTGTGTAGTTTCCATGTTCTTGCTCGACTCTTTTGCATGCGTAGTTTCCACGTTCTTGCTTACATGGCTATTTATGGTAAACATCTAAATCATTAATCACATTGTTATGTATAATCACATTATTATATATATATATTATAAAACGTGATATATGTATATAGATAGCATGAGTACTAAAATTATTATTTTTCTTTTTTAAAACACCAAGAAATATGACGGGGTAAAAAACACAGTAGGAACAGCAGAGAAAAATGAAACTGGCCACACTCAGGCCGACACCAAGACTCTTAAGAGAAATGGGCTCGACGTGAATGTTGGTTGGTGAGCATTCACATCGAGGTAAACACCAACTACAAATATAACGACAAACATAAACGCATCTCTCTCTTTGATCAACCAAACAAAGTGAAAAAAAAATAGGAGTCGCAATTAATGTTAGCGTTGATCAATGTTCAATTAATGACATTCAGAGTTGATGATGAAAGACAGAACGCTGCAAAAAGCATCTAAATTAAAACACTAACCTGGATGTTTTACGATTCCATATGTGATCGACTAGGAATTAAGATCAAGTGTGGTGACTGTCTATGCCTAGTGATGCATTAATTGACTTGTCAATCATAAATAGGATATGGCTCATGGTTAAATTGTAAACAATTTCCTAAGAAAAATACTGCTTATTCCTCTCCTGCACGACATTCATGCTTATGGGTTATATCAGTGTGAAAATTAGTTTGTGAAGAAATCGGCATTCTATAGTTCAAACTATCCATGCATAAAGTTAACTGTTTTCTTGTTTGATCTCATCTATATACAGCAATCAGTGGTGATATAACAATGTCATAAATAATCAATGACATTCAATGAAGAAGTAAAGCAAGTAATGAAAGTGAACCTTCCGACATGAGGCTAGAGTTTTAAGGATTATTTAAAGGAAACCCATTTGGAGAGTAACCGAAACTAAAAATTATGGCAGAGAGTGCTGTAGAACCCTAAGACCAATTCTCACTCTTGCATTTAATGCTCTCCACATGACTCCAAGCTTCTAATCCTCTATTCCGAGGAAAACTGCTCTGTTTCCCTAGTTTTCATGGCATGCATTCTTCTTAATTTTTTTCTAATATGCTCTGCCTTATAACCCGAGTCTCTGTCTCTGTTTCTATTTGTTGATTCTTATCTCAGTTCTCTCAGTCTCAGCAAATATTAAACTATATTGCCATGTTGAATTACAATTTTAACTAGCAAGTTTCAAAACCCTAAGCAGCTACGGATTAGGTGCTGAGAACCTTGGAAGACTTTATATTATTTTAAGCTAATGAATAATAAAATAGAGGAAAACAGACATCTTTCACAATGTTAGGAGAAAAATAAGACATTCGAGCTTCGATGCCAACATTAAATGAGCTTTGGTGAAATGGAAGATTCGATTATTGATATGTGCACGGTTGTGAAAGTCTATTTAGCTAGAAGTGGACGCATTACAAATTAGAGGGCAATGTTTGACAATCCTAACCTACCCAAGTGAGGGCTCAAACTCAAGTGCCAACTAAACTTGAAAATTCAATTGCTTCAACAGACTCGGTGTTGGATTTCCAACGCCAACATTATATATTTATTTATTTTCCTATTCAATGTTCAAGATTCAAATCTCCATTATCAACTCGATCGTAATACTAGGACAGGACGCGAGCCAAAAGTCACGTGATCAACGAAAACCCTGAACCATTTTTAGTTTTAATCCCTGCCCAAAAACCTTGTAGTGCCATCGAAGGACAGTCCCTCAGCCTATGTAAAGAACGTAATGAGAGGACGATCATGGATGTAACATAGCTTTATGTAGAGACTAACCTGCAATGTCTAGCCAGTATAGAAGTGTTTACTTTCTTCTGGATATATCTAGTCATGTACGTTCATGATCATAAGATAATTGGCAATAACCTCAAAAGTGAATATACTATGAGACACTGGTAATCTGCTGGAAGCCTTTAAGTTCATGCAACTTTCTTATGTTTTACCTTTCAATTCCATTTCTAAAAAGAGTGCCTGCTGGGCATTTCATTTCTTCATGATATGAAGAATGTACTTTGCTTTTCTCATTTGTTTTATTTTTTAAATACTCTTGCTGCCAGCGCTTGAACTGAGATGATCAAACAAAATTTGCAATGATTTAGTGACGGCATAAAAGAGTTTGCAAGGATCATGGCCACCGAAGATTAGTCACGAAGAGGAGAAAATCATAAAGCACATAGTTGAAACCAGTAAAACTTCATAAATACGGTGGACTGATATCCAGAATACTTGATAGTAAGTTCCAACATTTCAGTAACTCATTTCTTAAAAATTGGCTGCAACACAACAGTGCTTATTGGATCAAACTAAAGTTATATTAATGAAATGCAATTAGATACGTGCAAAAAAAATTAAGGTAACACAGAAAGGGAGATGCCCAAGAATTTCAAGAAATAGTAGACTTAAAGATCAGAGATGCACAACCAACCATCAATATTGTCCAGGATGATGTCGTTTAGAACCTCTAATGACAAGATGCCGAACGGTTTAATCACATTCATAGGTCGTATGCACGTAACATGAATTTTAAGGAGTTGACATATACTATAAGACATACCAGAACGTGAACTTGCCATTGTCACTGCAAAATCTTTGAGAATCTTTATTTTCTCCAACACTTCAAAGTTTTCAAAGATTTCCTCTGTTTTTGAATTTGCAACATTATCTTTTGGTAGGAATGATTGTGCATTTTCACAAGCCTACAAGTGACATGAAACAAAAGATTTATGACTGGAACATGAAATTTGCGTAGGCAAAAAGTCAGGCACATTTTATATTAGACCTACAAATAGAAAATCCAAGTCAAATAGTCATGTAAAAATTAAGGCAGACTATGGCATCATTAAACAACCACGTGATGTAACATTGTGTAATCTGTATAGTTAATGTAGGTTGCAAGAGAAGAAAGTGCACTGGAGGTGAGATTAAAGCCCAGTTAGGGAGGAGTTGATAGGGAATGAATTAATAATTGATATCATATTAACAGAGAGTCAAACAAAAAAATCGGGATGAGTCCAATCAAAAACTTTTTTTATTCCTCAAAACTCTAGATTAAAATTTGAATAACAACCACATCTTGCCAAGAACACTTATTCCTGGTTTGTTTAACTCTTATGTATTCTCTAAGACTTGCTATATATATATATATATATATATATATATATATATATATATATATATTGGCATTCTGTTTCAAAAAGGATAGATTTCAGCTCTACAAGCAAGTGCACAAAAAGGAAAAAGAAGAAGGGATATAGATTCAGAAGAAGTCGGAGAAATGTCATTGCAATTGTATGTATAATCAACGAAAACGAAGATGTTAATAAAGGAATCGTACCTCGATATCGCATATGAGAGTGAAAGCACGAAGGAAGAATTCAAGGATCAAAAGCTTCTTCTCAACAGTTATATCTATAATTTCGCCGATAACCGACACTGATTCGTATCTCAGAAACTCTTTCAAACTCGATCGCACTCCAATTAAAGATATCACGTCCTCGGAAACCAGCAGCGATTCAAGAAATCGAATAGTTTCATTGTCAAACCGGAGAAAAAAATAGTTAAATAAATAAATACACGCTTGGTGACAAAATCAGATGACTAACTGTGAATTTTGGGAAATAAACCAATACGTGAACCTTCTGTGACTGATTTGAGAACGAAGGAGAATGATTTGCTGATCAAACTCCCGGTTTGTCATTTTGAAGTGATTTGAGGCGCGGAACTGGTTTTCCTTCCGAGAATTTTTCCAATTATATTTATTTTGAGCTATTTAATACAAATTTCGGAGGGGGGTGGGGGGATTGGCGCGTACGTCTACCGATATGACCATTCAACGACAAGTCGTTTATTGGAGATTTCCTGCACATAGACGACATCTCGACGAAACTTTTTTAAGCTTTTTCGTTGAAAAGTCCTAATAGATGACACGTTTCATTCTATCTCTGTTTGTATATGTATATAATTCAATTGCCAATTGCGTCTTTTGGCATAAAAAAGACGATTTCCATAAAAAAAAAGGACCCGGTACTTTTTGTTAGTTACCCCAATAGGCCACGGTCCCGCAATACTCTTAACACATGAAGTGCACGTACCCCACACACACAAGGTTAGGCAATAGTGAAATTTTGGTTCTGAAAATTACGTCTCGCCAATACCGTGGAAAGCTTGGGTCCATGCTCGGTCATACATTCACGCCTGTTAGGCACAGCGTTATCTCTTTGTACGCGTCAACCTGACCAGGATGCCAGTGACGACTCTATACCCTAACAATTTCGGTCGGCAAAGAAATCTACGTACACGTTTAACATTACTCAAACCTCCCTTAACTACCGCGTTAACATGATTGGTACATAATGCGCCAAAAAACTCTTGAATCTGATTTTTGATCTTTTATTAGGAATGCTTTCCCACGATTTTCCTTGCGGAGAATGCATGGCACATTCACAAATACTACAAGACAAATAACAGAACAAGATGACGTTACAAAAAACATTACATATCCAGAAAATAACGTTTTCTTTTTCTTCCATTGTTTCATCAGAATCAGAAAATAAAATTACATTTAGACGACAGTTGCTGAGTTTGTAGTACAGGATCGACCATTGATGACTTGAAAAGTTAGAAAATTCTTGCACCCTCGTCTCCCCCTTGGAGCGAGCAGATCCGTAACAGATCAACAAACCCACCGCCTGGTTATACACGCCTTATTTCACGGAATATTTTCTCTCGTACGTTCGAAGTGAGGTTGCTCTTCCAGGTGCGCACTATCATCTGAAGGGTAAACTACGCGAAGATTCAGTGACAATGGGCCAAGTCCGCCCATTTACACGTTCTCTAGGAAGCGCCGGAGCCACGGTGAAATATGATTGACGAAGCCATTATCAACGCACTAGCGGAATGACAGTGGCAAAAATAACCATTTCACACAACTAAACATATTTAACCATTCTTAAGATACACCTATTACCTGCTTATTGCATTAAAAAAAATTTAAAAACCCCTTACTAATTCCAACAATAAATCAAACCTTTGACAATGATCTCGACCCTAGAACCAGCATAAGGTAAGAAAGACAATTTCCATAAATTGTGTACCAACACTAGATTTTGACATAATTGATAAATAAGATTAAAAAAAAACAGTGTAAGGACTTGAGTTCTGTTGCTGGTAATTTAAAATAAATTGCCAAAAGTTGTTGCTTGTTAACCGCACAGTTTTTGACCCTACTGACTCACTAGGTTCAGGACAGGATCAACCGTAATAAACGTAAGGTGGATGAGGAAGAGAAAGGTGAGATGATGACTAGCTCAAGAATCTGTTGAACTAATTAAAACATGAATGTGCCTAATGTACACAACATTCATAAAACTTGAATCAATGCCACACGATGCAACTGGAATGCATGCAAAATCAACATAATGCACCAGGCCGTGGAATAAATTTGCAAACAAGTATTTTGAAGGAGCAGCACTCACCTGAAAATATCAACCTACCTTAGCAGCAAGCAATTTGGTTATCCACTTGCCTCTATAAAAACATTCACAACTAAATCAATCCCACGCCTAGAATAAAGAACTCCTCAAGTTGCAGTAGTAGATAAATAGGAGGAGAAAAAGGGGTGTGTATTGTCTGAATAAGTGAACAACCTACCTCTTTAGTCTCCAATTCAAGAAAACCCAGGATTGGAACAAACTAAAACCATCAGACCATAATTTTCTAGTACATAAAATGCTCAGCTGAAATACTCAGTATGGACGCGAGCGATTTCCACCATGCTGATGTCTGTCTGGCCCAGAACCTCCACCATCTCTGTGATTATCCCTGCGCCTGTCTCCAGCATTACCATAGCCACCTCTACCACCACCACCACCACCACTGTTGCAAAAACATATAGTCATTAATGTACCCCCACATTAAGAGAGAAAGTATACCAGAGAGTAAAACTAGAACAAAACTTAAAAAACCTTCCAAGCAATCACCATTGCAACTGCAATCTCAGACCAAGAGGACACATAACAAAAATGACAAAAGAACATGCAGAAAAACAATATAAATTGACAAGGAAAATCTTGAAAACATCTATGCTTATGTTGCATACACATAACACTAGAGAGTTTAGATTCCAAATTTTAACTTCATTAGCAGCAGGCATGATTGGGCACCACAATTGTTGCAAAACTTCCAAACTATTTCTGGTCTCATAACAAGCAAGTTTATTATTTTGATGATTGATGCGACTCCTATTGAGAAAAGTTATGCCAGTACCACAAACTACAAACTATTATAATGCCCATATTGAAAGAACATCAAGTTTTCTACATCAAAAGGAGAATGGAGAGAAACTGTTCACCAGGTACGATTTCTATACTGAAATTATTTTACTGAATATATTGAGACCAAGAAAAACAAAAATGCAGAGAATCGGACAAGATATCTACAAATAGCTACAAGAACTTTGATAGCATAAATGAAATATGACCCCAAAAAAGGGGGAAAAAAAGATTTGATGTCATTAAAGCACAACCTAATATTTAAAGGCAGATGACAGGTTTTACAAAATATAAAATAGAATAATTTCAGTACAACAAAGACTTCTCAACATCTCCATTCAAAAAGCAAAGTAAATGATTAAGAAGATACCCATGGACATACGTTTTTAGTGCAGTCTTCTCTGCCATCACAACACAAATTTTGTAACCTCTCATTTCATGATCTGAAAAAAAAATATATATATATATATATATTAATTGATTATATGATGAGATCATACAAAAATGCATAAAAGAAGTTTAGGTTAGTACCTTGAAAGAAACTGCCTGCAGCATGTGCAGCAGCCGGATCTTCATAAGACAAAACTGCATCACCTTTGTTGTTTCCCTTCTCATCTGTGTATATTTTTATGTTCCATGGCCATTGATCTTTATAGCCCCGCTTCTGCTTGATTCTTCCAACCTGAATACAAATAACAAAGGATACCATTGGCATCCCATTTAGACAAATACAACCACAATATGAAAATGAGTAAATAAATAATATGCACTTTTTTTTTCTACAATGAAATGGATCTCAAAGATTAAAAAAAGTAAAGGAAATCTCATTCAGAAAATAAATCTCATTCAGAAAATGTCTCTTTGGTCTATATAACTGTTGCAACAATCACCCAAAGAAACAAACTCCCACATTCTTCATACATGGAGTGAAGGGGTTCCCAAATAAAGGTGTTTAGCACACCATCAAAATGCACTACATGAGCCAAAATGGAGTCATGAGAAACGATTAAATCCACATCACCACCAGCTCCCTCAATAAACAATGCTTGAATGACTCTAAAATGAAGTACACCTGATTATCATCAATGCCACAACAAAATATCAAAAAGAACTAGAAATAGGTAGCATGAAGTGACAAACAAATATCCTGCCAATGCCATAGAGACACCAGAAAGTAGATTAATAGATGAAGAATCTCTAAAAAAAAGCACATGCATCCTAGAAATTCCCAGCTGTGAAATGGAATAAACATAACCAGAAACACTTTAGATTCAAAGGGTAGGATTTGAATATTACTGTTCCAATGCCTCCAAAAAGCTCTCTCAATTCATCAATTGTCACATCTGGTGGCAAATTTGATATGTATATTCTTGAGTTGTCACAAGTATTATCGCAATTCCCATCACACTGCTTGATCTTAGCTGAGGCATCGGCAGGAGCACTACCATAATTGCCTCCCTGATGACGAGGACCCCCACCACCATACCTGCTATCATATGAAGCAGGTGGACCACCCCGGCCACCAGCCCTAGCATCACCAAAACTGTCACCACCATAACCACCCACAGGGCCACCATAGGATGGGGGGAGTGATGTTGGACCACCAATATAGCTTGTAGGTGGAGGAACTGCATCCATTTCAAAATTTGCATTCCCACCAAAAGAGTTTGCTGGTGGATAGTTTCCACCAGCACCACCATAAGATGAAGGTGGAACCTGACCATAACTACCATCTTCTCTTCCTTGATTCCCACCATGCAGACCCCCTCTATTACCTCTACCTCCATCAAAACTGCCACTTCGACCCCCATCACCTCTACCACCACGATTACTGCCAAACCCACCACCAGCTCCTCCTCTATTATAACCAGAACCACCACTGCTGGCATTCCGATCACCAGCACCCGCAGGACAGGGTGCGCCACACTTGTTACACTCAACTCTTCTTGCAAAATTCAAGTTCCCACAGCTACATAGACATATGCCAGTTTCAATTACACAATTTTAAACCTTTATGCTAAAAAACACAGGGAAGGATAACCCAACAAAATCAAATCACACATTGAACACTTATAAGCTTTACCAAACCTTCCAACCGAATGAGCAGACCCCATCAGATAGTCTGACACAATCAAAATAAACATCTGGATTTTACTTAATTCTTTTGTTGGAACTCTTTACCATACGAATTCCATTCATTATAAAATGAAAAATAAGACTATCGGTTCCTGCTATAAACAGGTTTGACTTAAGTTGAATCAGTAAGTTGATAAGAAACATCACAATCTCTAAAATGAAAACCTCCTTTTTGGCATGCTGCCGGTTCAAATTTTAGAAGGTAATAAATAAAAAGCGATCTACAATAATCAAAGCCAGTTGCTCCAAACTACATCACCAATTTCAATTGTATTCTAGAGAAATTAATTAAAATTACTTCTTGATCAAAATCAAAATCCACTTTGAGCAAAACAATTAAACTTTGCGGGTGATAAATATCTAGCAAACCTGAAACAACAAACATAAAAGAGACACCATAAAATAGCATTTCAAATGTGGGGAGAGAGAAATCACCTAGGGTTGGGGCACTTCCAATCACCGTCTCTACCGCTTCCACCGCGGCCACCTCCTCGGCCACCGCCACCTCTTCCACCACGATCTCCTCCTTTGAGCAAAAGTACAAGGAGATAAATTTCTAAAAAATAAACTCAATACCAGAACCTTCCCATTTTAAAACACGCGAATTAAATTAAAATTCAAAATTCCAGAAAAATATAAGTACCTCGATTATGCGAAAAACCACCATATCCTCCACCTCCTCCTCTTCCACCTCCGCCTCGTCCGCCACCGTATCCTCCACCACGACCGCCACCTCCGCTATAACCACCATCGCCTCCGTAGGGTCCGTAACCACCACCTCCATAACCGCCACCATGGGCAGGATCGCCCCCCTCTTGTCCATACATCCCAGACATATCGATCTAGGGTTTCACTAAGCGCTCGTTACCAGATCAGCGAGAGAGAGCAAGATAGAATCAGGACACGATGTTTTAGTACGTGTGAGCATGTCTTTGTGCGTGCGTGTATATATTCGTGGGCCAACTGGATCCAAATACACACTGTTTAATAATGTTTATTATTATCGTAGCGCGTGGGGCAGACAGATGCTGCACACATGTGCTGTAATTTGACCGTTCGATCTGCCTCCCAGTGGACCCGTAGTTAAGGAATTTGAGCAGTGTATCACCGTTTGATTGCCGTTAAAACTATGTCTGATCGTCGTATAAATAATATAATAAAATTATTTATTAATAAAAATAAAAATAAAAGTTTTATTATATTAATTTTAATTTATTATTAATTAAATAAATTTATTATATTATTTACATTAACAGGATAATCCGATGGCACTTCACATTCTTTTGTCTGGCTCAATGTAAGAGGAACCCACGGGCCTAGACGTAAAGGTTACTACCTGTTCTATGGCTTTACTGAAAAGACTTTTATACCCTTATCTGCTTAAAAAGTAAGCAACTGATAAAAGAGATGCATCCTCTCAACCATCTCAACATACGCAGGCCCACGTTTTTACCAACATACCAGCTCTACATACATCCGTCTGCAATGATAGTTTAAGAAACTTTCAAAGAATTGCTTCGCATGCAGCTACGTCTGCAATGGTGTGTAGTAAGATGACAAAATATATAACCAGGGTTGCACCAGTTACATTTGTATATTGAATATTGAAATTTAAATGACATCTTGCGGCTTAAAATTTCAAATTCTCTTTTCACTTTTCGAATACAAACCATGAAAAAGATCATATCTAGCAGATTACAAAAATGGATCCTCTTAATCATTTTCTCCAGCATTTTTCAATCCACAAGGGGAAAAGTGTTGACAAATCAAAGTGTTGACAGTTAGCATTACCATCCACAGGAAGCAATAGGCCCCATGAAGAGAGGTAGAATGAGAAGTTTCATAGAAAATTTGCAATTATCCATTGATGGATCAAATGGTTGTGATCAAATCACAGCTATCATGTCTTTTATCTTGCTGCTGATAGTAGATGTTAAATGTATGTGGTATGTTTCTGAGCCAACTGAGATTATAATAAGATCCACCATGAGAGATAGCAAAGCATTTGGCAAGCATCCAAAGCACTTGCAGTTGCATTAGACAAGTTTTTATTGTTCTTCACAACACACCACATGGAAGTAAGGTACCCAACATTTTGTGCATTCACTAGTCTTTTTGCATTTTGGCCAAAATCAAGGTGGTACCTGGCTTGGCCATCAAGTGTGAAAATACCCCAATGTCTCTCAAAATTTCTAGTGGCAATGCTTCTTTGGTCCTCGGCTAGAAAACTAAAATTGTAGGTTTCGACTGGTAGATTCTGAGGTCTAAGTGGAGTACCCAATTTGCTATGAAGATGGTCCATCAGACCTTTCACAAAAGTTTCTGCAGTATATCCAGTGACCTTGGCTGCTTCATCGATAGGCCACCCAATTTGTGCCACAAAAATGTCCATTTCAAGAAATCCACCTATTGATAATGCAGTGAAAAACAAAATGATATTTCTGACTAAGATGAATGTGAAACAATGAAGCAGAAACAAAAGCTCTTTCATCTCATTTTACTCTCAAAAGAATAAAAACTAGATCAAACAATTACAACTTATTAATATCTAAGTGACAAATTATTAGGTAGTGTTAGATACTCATCTTTATAAATCCAAATTCTATTTAACGTAGAACGTGACACATTTTCACTCAATCAATCGTGTGATCCCTTCATCACAGATAATTCTATTTATTATAAACCCACTTAACATGTATTGTCTATTTCCACGACATTTAGATCTACATTCTACGTGACAATCCTTTATTGAAGCATAAGGTGCAAATGTTTGAGAATACATATACGAATGAGAATTGAAGTTTGCTCTAATATCATTTGTTATCTTCAACCCAAAAACTAAGACCAACCCATATTCTATTTAATATAAAAACATGATACAGTGCTAGAAGGGGAAACTTACCTTGAAAGCATTAATGCAAAAAGATCAATCACAACTGTTATTACAAGCTAAAATGTTATGAATAAGTTTTAGCATGCAGAGCTAAGAGTGTAGCTATTGAAGCCATCAACAAAGAGTTCCTAACATGAAAATATTTTAGACGTCTTTTGATAATTTTATGATCCCAGAAATCAAGCCAGTGAAACTCTTTGCGAAAAGCCATCGGATAATGTAACCAATTCTTTAGAAAACAATGAATCCAATCCTTCAAGGAATCTATCGTAAACACAATGGCAATTTTTACAAGTTGTCCAAGAAATAAAAGCATTAGATCCAAAAGCCAAATGGGAATAAATGATTACCTAAGAATGGATTTTTATCAACAATGATCAATATTTAACTACAAACGCAATTCTCTTGAAGGGTTTTATGTTTCTTTGCATCAAATTGCCAAAGTTATCAATACTGATCCAAGAGACAATAACAGAATGCGAAGATATCAATAGACCAAATCACACCTTTAACGAAATGTCAACTTATTATGGTATGCTTTTATTCAGTGATGTCAAATTGAGAGCATTATTTTTCCTAAGTTATTTTTAATCGATTAACACATTTCTCTCATTTGGGTAATTGATTAAGGTAATTGGGTAATGAAAGAGATCAAATTATGTCACAAAGGTGCTAGTAGCAATTACCTTAACCAGAAGCTTAGAACATGTGCAGGCACAATGCATTAATGTAAAATTAAACTTCTATGGCATTAGTCAATCATTCAAAAACCAACCAATACACAGGCCATTCGTATTTTTCTTCGACAAACCGTTATTAATTAAGACAGATTCCACAATCAAAAACCCACAAACTATAATGTGGCTACCGTTAAGGTAGCCACATTCTCATAACCAAAACAAGCATCTAAGCAACAATTGTAAAGCTAGCAATATGAGAACAAAGAAAGAAAAATGGCATACTCAATTTTGACTCCATTGCAGCCACTATAAGAAAAATATTTGGTTACATTATCATGGATCTAATTCTCGGCAGCTTTGTAGGAAAAGTTACAAGTTTGTGAGAATAACATTGGGGATACCAACAGTAACACCAATGTTAGAGCCACAAAGCGCTTGAAAGACAAATGGGTGAGCATCAAAAACCTCGACTTCAGTGATGTTGTTGGACTTCAAGAGCTCCAACACCTAGGGTGGTAGCAGCAGCTGCGAGGCTACAATATCCCAATTTATGGCTATAGCCATTGAACCTATTGAATCAATTATTAAGAGGAGGATGAGTATGCTGAGATTTGGGTGTTGAAGATTGAAATCAGTTTAAGGCAGCCATTAAAGACACCTCAGCAGCACGTAATCACTAGTGAATCATCAGACGCTGAACTAATTCCAGAGATCAAGCAAGCAAGAACAAAGGGACTACCTGCAATCCTACTTTCACTCTTTCAACCTGCAATTGCAATGGATTGAATAAAGAACAAACTACATATTTCAAGACAAATTCATTTTCTGTTATAGCTGTATACTAAGGCAACATCAAGCCTAGGCCTATATATATGTAATATTTTACAATGAAAAGGTAATCTGATTGAATACATATATCCATTTTTCACATTAGTCGGCTGCAAAGTTCTACTTTCTATATTTTCTTGCATCAAATTAAACTTAGTATCACAGCATATCTACGGAAAACCCTTCAAATACTAGTTCAAATACCTCGGATTGTTCTTCAAACCCAACAAAGTCAAGGTAACTTATCCTTCAGTGCACCCATCGAGCTTGATAGACATAATAATCTGGTGTGAAAAAACACAGGTACTCCCAACCACTGGAGGAAACAATTTGGAAGGTTATATTGATAGGACAAAAAGGATTGCTGAGAGGTTCGTTGCAACAGGAAATGCAAAAGAACGTCAAGCTCTCATTGAAAATTCATATTTGCTGTTGTGGAAAAAGCAGGACCAACTCCTTTTTAATTGGCTGTTGTCTACTCTCATTAAGAAAGCCCTTATCTCTTTCTCGAATTATGTTAGTTCTAGAAACCTGTGGCATGCAATTTCAAGGCTCTACTCATCTCAGTCTCATGCTCGAATCATGCAACTCAAAAATCAATTACGAAACACAAAAAAAGGAAGCTTGATAATTAGTAACTATTTCTTTAAAATGAAAAGGATTGTAGATGCCTTGGTTATCATAAGCAAGAGCACAATTGAAAAAGACTTAGTTGAGCACATTCTTAATGGTCTGAACTCTGAGTATGATGCCATAGTGGTCAATATCTCTTCAAGGCTTGAATACATGACTTTGAAGGATGTCTTCGCCCGGCTGCTTATCTTTGAAAGCCAATTAGAACACAACATCTCTACTGAGGGAGTAAAAATGGAAGCCAACTATGCAGGCATTAGCAACAGCAACTGATTAAGAGAATTCAACACAGCCAAGTAGTTCTCAAATGCCATCATACACTTTTGAATACCTTGAGGAAATCCCCAAAACCAACGCAAAAACTTTACTAGAAACAATTAAAACCATACACAATGAAAACCAAGAAAGACAGATGAGTAACATCCATCCAATGATTACCAGATCAAAAGATGAAATTTTCAAGCCTAAATTGTATTACATTGCTAGAAAAACCAGAGATGAAGATTATATGCCCAAGAATGCAGCAGAAGCTATGTGCCCAAGAATGTCATCGACAGTAAATGGAAACAAGTAATGACGGGAGTATGATGCTTTAATAAATAATAGAACTTAGGACCTAGTGCCTGCAAATCCAAACATGAACTTAATTGGCAACAAATGTGTATTTAAACTGAAGTATAATCTAAATAGTAATGTAGCTAGATGCAAAGCCAGGTTATTTGCAAAGGGCTACCATTAAACATCTGAAGCGGACTATATAGAAACCTACGGTCCAGTGGTTAGATCATCCATGATCAGAGTTGTATTATGCTTAGCAGTCCACTTTGATTGGCAGATAAGACAAATTGATGTGAATAAAGCATTTTGAGTGGAAGGCTAGGTGAAAAAGTTCACATAGAACAAACGGAAGGGTTTGAAGATCCTAAAAGACCTACACATATATGCAAACTTAATAAGGCCTTGTATCATTTAAAACAGGCTCCAAAAGCCTAATATTAAAGGCTAAAATTGGCTTTGATAAGTTAGGGTTTTACCAACTTGAAGACTGATACTTTCGATCTTCATTTCATTAAGTAACGAGGGAATCATCTTGATGTTGATTTATATTGATGATATCCTTATTACAGGGAGTATGGACGGGCTTCTACAAGGCATAATAAACAAGCTGAACAGCAACTTCCCCTTAAAGGACTTAGGAATGCTTCACTACTTTTTGGGAGTTGAAGTGAAAAGAGATGAACAAGGAATGCATTTATGTAAGACAAAATATATTCAAGATCTGTTAAAAAAGATAGGGATGCTTCAATGCAAAGATATAACTACACTAATGAGCACTTGTGAAAAATTTGAAAAGTTTGAAGGAAAGGATTACAGGGATACGACACTAGACAGAAGTGTGGTGGGGGCTCTTCAATATCTCACATTAACCAGACCCAAAATAGCTTATAGTGTAATAAACTTTGCCCATTTCAAGAAAATCCGAAGGAATACCATTGGATAGGGTGTAAAAGGAACAGCATTGGATACCACAAGGGGATTGAGAATCATGATTTATATTACTTTAAATCTGATAACATTTGCAGATGCTGATTGGGCAGGAGATATGGATGACAGAAAGTCAACAAATGGCTATGTTGTATTTTTAACCGAGAACTTGGTTTCTTGGAGCTCCAGAAAACAAACAACCGTCTCAAGGTCTAGCATCAGAGCTGGCTTGTATTAATTCTTTCCCGTCTGAACTAAACATACAAACTAATCAAAAACCAGTATTGTGATGTGATAACATGTGGGCAATCTCATTAGCCAAAAATCCTGTGTTTCATGGTAATTCTAAACTTTTTGACATCAATGTTCATTTCGTTTGAGATAGACTAGCATAGGGAGAATTAGTTATCAAATATGTTCGCACAAGAGATTAGATTGCAGACATATTCACAGCGGCTCTCTCAAGTGAAAGATTTGAAATTCTAAAGAGCAAAATTAGTGTTCTAAAAGAAAGCTAAGTTTGAAAGGGAGTGTTGAGAATTGAAATTAGTCCAGAACAACTATTAAAGACACCTCAGTAGGCATGTAACCACTGAAGAATCATCAAGCATTGTAACTAATTCTGAAGATCAAGCAAGTAAGGACAGAAGGACCACCAACAATCCGGCTTTTACTCTCAACCTGCAAGTGCAATGTATTGAATAAAGGACAGACTGCATATGTCAAGATAATTTATTTTGTATTATTTGAATTTTAATTACAGTTATATACTAAAGCAACATCCAGCCTAGGCCTATATATTCACAGGTTCAATTGCAGACATTATCGTGCAAAGATTATCCACGAGACCACGAGCCAGCCACGCGTTCATTCCTTTTTGACCCATCCTAACAATCCACGTGTCATATCATCGACGCGTATAAATTCCCTTTGCCAGTGGCCACCTAGTTCTCTGCTTCTTCACCTTGCCACCTTGTTTGCTTTCGCTTCCATTTCCGATTCTCCCTCTACAACTACAACTTCTCCCTCGATATCAAAGATTCAATCTTGCTAACAAAATGCTTCTCAATCTGTCTTCTTCTTCAATCTGTCTTCTTCTTCAATCTGTCTTCTTCTTCAATCTCATTGAGGGAGAGACTCGGTTTCTCTCATTCTTATTCTGGTGTTGACGCATTAAAGAACGCAAATGGTTTTTCTCCAGTGCAATTTTCCAAGAAAAATGTGGGAGGCGGAGGCTGCTGTGGCGGTGCGTTGGTGGTTTTAGGTTCAAAGGAGGCTCATAATAGACCCATATTGGATGCAGTTTTTCAGCCTTTTGAGGAAGTGAAGAAGGAACTTCTTCTTGTTTCCACCCTTACTCAGGACGCACTTGCTCGTCACAATTACACTGATCGGAGTGAGGCTGCCATCAATGACCAGATCAAGTTGGTTTCTCATTTTTTTTCTTTATTTTTTTCTTGAATGGGATTTTATCACAGAAACACTTAATCTAGGCTTCATTCAATATGGTAGATGCATCATAATCGTATATTTGTATCCCTTGCAAATCTTGGTCAATCGATCAGCTGATGCAAATGCACCTTAACTTGTTTCGATAGCAAGCTTTCTTATTCTTGTTTCTGTTTGATGCAAATAGGTCGTAGAATTCCACTCTTCTTGTACTTCTTTGATCCTGTGTATCATGCATCGATTGTCCAGGTGTGTAATTGCTTGGAAACGGGTTCACAAAGTCCCTTGAGATGCCATCGTTCAAGTTTCATGCTTTCATTTTCTATATTCTTGAAAATTGCTCATTCTGATTCCGTTTTTGTTTTGGCCGTACGTTCTGATTTTCTTGTCTTTTAGGTTTGTTCAGCCTACATTTACATATTTAATGGCTTTCCCAAGGTCTTCCCCAAATTTTTTATGTTGTTTTTGGAGTTCTCTATTTCTCTTCAATATGATGTATTTTCTCCTGTTCTTTTCGTTTTCTAAAGAAAATTCTGATGTTTAATTTGCCTCAAAATTTTTTCCGATTTCATTTTTCTTACTAAATGTTTAGTCTTTGGATCAGTGTGGAATACAGTGTTTCCTACATTTATCATGCCATGTATGCCTACTTTGACAGAGACAATGTTGCTCTCAAGGGTCTTGCCAAGTAATCCCTTGCAAACTCAGTATCTCTCTGCTATTATTTTTCAATCAAATTGGTTGCACTGATTCTTTGATTGATTACATCTAGATATTTCAAGGATTCTAGCAAAGAAGAAAGGCAGCATGCTGAGAAATTTATGGAATACCAGGTAAGCTTACACTACTTGATAACAAATATTTTTCTGTGACATCTTTCTACATTAATACGTCTCCAATTTGCTATCCACCTAACACTTTTCTGCTGTCTCTCGGATTACACAGAATAAACGAGGGGGAAAAGTTGAGCTCCTGTCAATGCTGATGCCCTTGTCAGAATTTGATCATGTGCAAAAGGGTGATGCTTAGCATGGTAAGTTTTCACTCCATTTTCCAGGCACTTAATGTTCTCCATATCCTAATTGGCACTAACACTTATATATACATCTATGGTTTCCTGTTTCTCTGTATAAATATGTGGTCAAATTTGCATTATTTATTTTACTCTCATTTCTCTGTATGTTTATATAAACATACATACACATTCCTTGCAGCAATTAGCAGTCATATCAATGTGGATGAAGTTGGAATCCATATGATCTGCTAGATTTTTTTGTCTTAAAACTTGGTTTCATTTGAAGGACCCAAGTTAAGTTGGTTGGCCTCCATCTTTGCTAATTATTTTTATCTGCTTCTTTTTTACTTGTACTTCTTTTAGACAAGACATTCATATTCGATCAATTCATGTTATTGCTTCTATACAGCTAATGCTTGTGATTTTTGATTCAGCAATGGAGCTGGCACTGTCTCTAGAAAAGCTGACCAATGAGAAACTCCTAAATTTACAGAGTAAATAGCCTATCATCCCCTATATACCTCCCACCACCCTCCTCCTCCTTCCAATTGTACTGTTTTCTTACTTTTATTGTACAATGAAATACAGTTTATTTGGATTAGTTATACCCAAATGGGCTCCCTGTTGTTCTCTACATCAATTATTAATGTTCGAACTGTCATCATTTGATAAGGCTGTTACAATTTAACACCATGAACATTTTACTTGTGTTTTTTATTAAATTTTTACAGATTGCTAGTGACAATAATGATGCGCACTTAGTGGATTTTATTGAAAGTGAGTTCTTAACTGAGCAGGTAAAGCACCTTTTCATATTCTCTTTTGTTTTGTTATTTGGCTTTGTTAGCTATGCACAAAAGAGTTCTACCTGAAGCATATGATACAGTTCATCTGTTTGTAAATTTAGGTGGAATCCATCAAGAAAATCTCAGAATACGTAGCTCAGTTGAGAAGGGTGGAGCAAGGACATGGTAAATCTTATTCCATGGATTCAAACAATTCTTAACTTCAAAAATACAGTACTTCTTGCCTTGGATACATATATTTATGGGTTGATTTAGTTTTTACTTAAAAACTTTGGTTGATTTGTAGGTGTTTGGGACTTTGATCAGACACTCTTAAATAACACAGTTGCTGCATGACAAAAGTTACTGCCTTGATTCTTTCCGGCTTAAGAATGTAGATCTTCATTTGCTTAAGAATGTATCACTTATGCTTTGAGGCAGTGAGATGGGATGAATTATTTGTAGTTAGGAACTTAGAAATATGTTGATCCAAAACACATACCCTAAACCATTGATTAATAATGAGTGACGCTGATGCCTAACGAAGTGTGTGACCGAAGGTACATAGATCTATGATCTGCCCACTTCTTTCCCGTGGGCAATGGCATCCTCTGTCCCTAATAAATTGAAGCATCAACACTTTGTTTTGTTCTGTTTCTCATTCCAGCTCACAACTTTGTTCCAAACAAATGCAAGAATCAAGCAAACTATGTTTTGAGTCCTTTTGTTTGTTAACCAACCATGAAGCGAAACCAAATCAACAGAACATCACTAATGGGTCTGACTGTACAGAAAATAATGCTACAAGGAAATTATCAACAATCATAATTGATTGGCGGGGAAATGCTGCAATCTAGGGTCGATGTAATGGCTTCAACTTGCAATGACCGAAGGCCTAGTATCTAGGCTCCACAAGGCTTGACCTGTCTTGCAGAACTAACACGGAGGGAGCAAGAGAGAGCAGATGGCAATCAAAAGGAGCCAGAAACTCACAGCTAATAAAAATCAAAGATTTTTCTTGTTTCATCGCAAAGCTAAAGTTAAAACAGGTATTAAAACTCAAACTGTCATAATCACTAGCACCCAAAAAAAAATGACACACTGCATAGCTAGCTTCCATCTAGTAAACTTTCTAAAAGATAGCAAGGTTTTAGTTATAATCATTAAGCGGTAGAAGATGCTTGGGCTTGTCTCTTCCTTGCTTCCTCAATGATAGACAATTTAATACCCTTGCCCTTGGGGAGAGAGACCCATGGCTTTGTACCCTTGCCAATGGTGAACACATTACCGAGACGGGTTGCAAACTCATGACCATGAGCATCTTGGATGTGTATGGTCTCAAAGCTTCCCTTATGCTTCTCTCTGTTCTTAATGACTCCAACCCGTCCTCTGTTCCGTCCTCCAGTCACCATCACAACATTTCCAACATCAAACTTGATGAACTCAGTGATCTTGTTTGTCTCGAAGTCCAGCTTGATAGTATCATTGGCCTTGATAAGTGGGTCTGGATAGCGGATGGTTCTTCCATCATAAGTGTTGAGGTAAGGAATTCCCTTTTGTCCAAATTGCACTGATCGAACCTTGCAGAGCTTGAACTGCAAGAAAAGTTTTAGAACCCAAAGTCAGGTAATTGTTAACAATGCAAACCAACAATGCCCCAATTTACCATCTTTGCTACATCAGAATATAATTCGATAAGATAAAGATAGAGCGTGATAAGATTAATGAACTAAATCCCACAGGTGCAATTGCATGAAAACACCACCAATGTTAATAAAGACAAATTTCATGAGCATGTCATCCTTAGCATGATTTTATCCAACGATAATGCATTCGCAAGATAACAATGTCCAAGAGAAGAAAAAGCCACAAACAATTATTTTCATTGAACAAAGGAGGAACCATAGCGTAAATTAAGTTTTCAGGACTAACCTTTGCCTCATCATCCCTGATTGAATGCAGACGGAAGCGGCCCTTGGTGTCATAAACGAGCCGGAAGTTCTCATTCGTTTTTGGAATTGATACAACATCTGGTAGTTGACAAGACAAATACAAGAGTAAACAATTATCTCAAGAAAATATAAAATCAAATAGACAAATTTTGGGAATGATATTACAATATGGTGGAAGACAAATCAGATCTTAAAGTAGCAGAACGACAATTCACAAAAGAATACAAGTTTATAAGTCAAAGCATGCATACCCATGAAGCCTGCAGGATAAGTCTTATCTGTTCGAACCTTTGCATCGACCAAAACATGTCGCTGCATTAAAATAGCTATAACTTCACGGTATGTTAGGGCATACTTCAACCTGTTTCGCAGGATAAGGATCAATGGCAAGCACTCCCTGGATTTATGAGGCCCAGAAGAAGGCTTGGGAGCCTATAATAACAAAAATGAAAAAAACTTAAATCGCGCATTAAAGAGTCCAAGAAGCAACAGTAATGTCAAGACATCAACTTACAAAAGCTCCACCCAGCTTATCAAGCATCCAGTGCTTCGGGGCATTAAGCCTCTTCAGATGTTTCTTCAAACCTCTCGCCTGTGATATACAACAGCAATTGATACACAATCAAAAATATTTTCTCCGCCGCCAACACTGTATGAACCGAAGACTCTTGAAAGTTAATTTTAAATTACAGTTACTTATATCCACCAAGATCAAAATAACCCAAAACCCCAGTATTTCCAGAAAAAAAAATCAATAAATTTCTAAATAATACAAAAGGAAGCTACTCTATCAACAATATCATGGGGAAACCAAAAGGCCCCAAATCACAAAAACCAAGGCTCCAGAGATAGAAGCATTGTCACATAAATGGAACACTACGAACCTAAAAGCTCCATTCAGCCACTAACGACGAACATTGAAAAACAAAAAAAAATCTAAAAGTTTCATATTAAAATAAATAATCTAAACACAGTAGAACGAGCGTGAACGAACCATGTTGGTGTTCCCGAACTTTGATTTGCCAACGGCTTGCCTTGGTCACCTGCAAAACAAAAGTGAAATGTCGAACTGCTAAGGCCGCTGTCTCGCAAAACCCTAGTCCCACCGTTTAAATGTAAGACACGTACACTCAAGCTTGACGACCTCTGCTACATTTCTAATTACAGAAGTGTCATCATTTTTATATGCTACGACGTCGTTTGTTTTATATTATCTTATTACATACTGTAGTTCTTAATTTTCTTTTATTTATTTATTTATCTTTAACTGTAATTTTCTTCTTTAATTTAAGCGTTGGATTAATTAACATAAATTACAAGTGCTAAAGTAAACCGTCGGTGACTCACCGTCTCAATCCGCAACACAACACAAGCGTCTTCGGCGACTGCCTTTAATTGCTGCCGAGTCTCAAAACCCCAAAAACCCTTTTGCTTGATCTCCACGCATATTATCGAGACTGGCGCCCTCTATATCTTTTCAGCTTGTTTTCCTTTCAATCTTCTATCAATATGGCTTCTACCAATTCTGAGGTTGAATCTAACAATGGTTCTACTATTTCAAAGGAGCCGGAAAAGCTTCAAATTGAGCCTTTTAGAATGCCTACCATGGAGGATATTCGCGCGCAAGAAGTCTGGAACAACTGTGCTGTTCGCAGTGTTGCCAGTGGAGTCATGGGTGAGATCAGAGTATTTTGAATTTATATTCTGTTCTGTACGGTAACTAGGTCGTTTTTTATTTCCACAAATTTAATTTTAGTTTCAGGTTTTATGTTGTCATTTCTTCTGGTGTCATCTTATTTTTATCTCCAAAAGTTGTATTCTGGGAATTTCTTTTGCTTTCAAATAATGGTTCAAGGTTCATAATTTATATAGGAAAAAAATTTCAACATTAGAGCAGCCAAGTAATCTAGTCGACTAACTATTTTCTGTCTTTTTTTTGTATTCATGCATAATGGTTTCACTCTGTAGTCTCTTTTTTTTTGGCTGGGGTTGTGTATGCTAGTGCAAGGTTTTCAGCATTTGGAGTATAATCGTTTGATGAGTTCGTTTGGTTGCGTTCTGGATTGTTGTAGGGGGTGGACTCGGGTTTTTCATGGGTATGTTTCTAGGTGCATTGGATAATCCGATAATGCAAGAGGAAATGACTGGGAAACAGCAATTTATGTACACTTTGAGGCAAATGGGGCAAAAGAGCTGGAGTTCAGCAAAAACCTTTGCGGTTATGGGCTTGATCTTTTCAGCTGCTGAGTGTGTTGTTGAGAAGGTAAATGGAGATTCATATATGATCATGACCTTTTAATAAATTTCTATTGGAACTTATTTTGAATTCTTGTCAAGGCGCGGGCAAAACATGACACCACCAATACAGTTGTAGCTGGGTGTGTAACTGGAGGTACAATGTCAGCAAAAGGTAATCTTTTCATTCCTCTCATATCTAATATATGAAATACACAATTGAAGAAAAGAAATGAGAACATTAACTTCACTCTCTGTGACGAACATAGTAAATGTTCTTTGCACTTGCAATCTGCTATATCAGGGTGGCTATTTTTGTTTATGATCAATGTCTTTATTCAAGAATTTGACTGTGTTGAATAGTTACTCATCCCTGTAAATACCTGTATTTATTTGAATGAATGACTAGTCAGATGTTTCATCACGTTAGTCTCACTAAGATACGCATTTCTTGTATCCATCCGAGTAATTTGGAATTGTGAGTCATTTTTTTAGAGTGACTTGTGCAATGTGTGGAATGCTCAAAGCTATGAAGTCATGATGTGCTTTTGGGAACTTCTTCTATGGCCATAAGAATATGCATGCTTATCACCAGACATGGAGAAAACAGTTTTATCTGGGTAGCTAGATGTTTATCATGACTTTGAAATTTTGCTGCATCAGTTATAATTCCCCTTCCTCCTTTGTGAAATTTTGCTTTGTCAATCATAGTTCACCTTCCTCCTTTTGATCTAATTGGTTATACACTTGGTGACTTATAGGTGGCTGGTGCCCCTTTGTTTAGTATTAAATTTATGCAGCCATAGTAATCAACAAATAAACCATAAACATGTTGAATAGGCAATGGCCCATTGGTTAGTAACTTCACATCTGCAACCAGGTAGATTGATCCTTGTGGTTATGTCTCCATTGCTCAATGCTCGTTAGTCAAACCAGGTCAACCTGAATTTTTGGTATTTGTTGGCTGGCATATGAGAAGTGTAAAACGAAATATGAATGACTTCTCTCATGGGGGCAAGCCAAAGCATAAAACAGTAGATTCAACTCTTTTCTCTCTTCTTTTCTTTTATGATTTCATACAAATAGATGAATGGCGGGAAAATGTGGAATGTGCTACATTCTGACTTGGTCAAACTATGCTCTGTTGTTTATGCCTCTCTTTTGTCAAATGCCTGTGGAGTCTGTATGGTGTCCTAATGGAAGGGTGGGAATGTTTTACATTCTGGCTCAGTTATTCAGCTTGCAGTTATTAATTTCTTATCATACTATATTTTGGTGGTGTACCCTGTTGCGGAAAACAAGATGATGAATGTGATATCTGTAATGTGACATTGTATAACAAGGCACACCCGCGTGCCAAAAGCTAAACATTATGACAACTTCCATGTTTATTTTTCCGCTCTTACATATCTTTTTAATCTTCCACTTCACATGAAAAATTTAGAACAGACATACTACATACTTTAGCCTAAATCTTTAAAGATACCAACGGTGCAGCGATTGTGCGCCCTCTCACTTTGTATTCTCAATTTTTGCTTCACAATTCTGTTGTAACGGCCAAGTTTGCCTTGCGCATTTGCTAATGTGTTTGTAGGTGGCCCGAAAGCAACTTGTGCTGGTTGCGCTGGCTTTGCCGCATTCTCAGTATTGATAGAGAAGTTCTTGGATAGACATACTTAAGATGGATATGTATCATGCACCAGTTTTGCAGAAGATCAATTTATCCAGGCTCGATAAAATAGGACTTAACTCATCGGCAAGGTTTATGGATTTTCATTTTGCTTTTTTGCCTTATGCCATCCCTGATAATGAAGAGATGTATTATTGAAAACGCAGGCTCGTTACTCGAGTACCATTTCCAATTCTTTGTCCACTATAGTTTTATTAGTGGATGTATTCTGCATATTTAGGACGACGACACTATAAATGACATGTACAACTTCAATAATTTATTCAGAGTTTCGATTGTTACTGATTGTTTGGATGGATTTGAATTAATTTATAAATTTATTGAATCAGTCTGGATTGATCTGTAAATTCCTAGTTGAGTTACAGAGTGCATGTCTAGAAGATAACAATGATCTATCGCTTACAGCATCAATTTCTATCTGAAAATTATCCAATCAGACCAACACACGTGTTTGCTAAGAACTGGTGCTACCGGTTAGTTGATAGATGAAGCAGCAGTAAATGAACAGCAGACGAACAAAAGAAAGAATCAAGCTACGCGGCGGAGAAAATGTCGAAGGAGGGTGAGGTGGTTTGTGTCACTGGTGGCAGCGGCTGTATTGGGTCTTGGCTCGTCCGTCTCCTTCTTGATCGCGGTTATATCGTTCACGCCACAGCCAAAAATCTCAGTTACTCTCTACTCCTCCCCCACTCCTTCTCATTCTTTTCATTTTCTATTTTTTAATTTCCAAAAGTTGTTCTTTTGATCAGTTACAATTTACGCTGAAATTTTCGATTTTTTTGGTTTGCTACAGACGATGAAAGAGAAACTAGCCACTTAAAGGCGCTAGAAGGAGCGGACACGCGTCTGCGTCTATTCCAGATCGATCTCCTTGATTACGACACTCTCGTCGCTGCAATTGACGGCTGTGCCGGTGTCTTCCACTTGGCCTCTCCCTGCATTGTTGACAAAGTTCAAGATCCTCAGAAGCAGCTTCTGGATCCCGCTATTAAAGGAACGGTTAATGTTCTAACGGCAGCTAAGGCTCTGGGTGTGAAGCGCGTGGTGGTGACCTCATCGATTTCAGCTATAACGCCGAGCCCGAAATGGCCAGCTGATAAAGTCAAGACAGAGGATTGTTGGACCGATGTTGATTACTGCCAACAGAAAGAAGTAAGTAGACCAGTGACTACTCTGCATATGTATTAAAAAACCCTGAAAAGATTAGGGACGAGGAGGCAGTCGTCTCGACTCAATTATCCGTTTAAGCCACTATGGTCTAATCGAAACATGTATGACATAAATGGATAGAAGTTGAGAAGTGCTTGAAAGAACTTGGAAACAGAACAAAAATTGAAGCTAAAGAAGGAAAAAATGGAGGAGATCGAGATTGAATTCGAGAACATTACAGTCACGCTGCCTGTGACTCGCTCTTTTATTTTCTCAAATGGCTTAAATGTTTCATTGGTCATTTTTATTACTGGTCAGTGGTTTAGTTGTCTCTTCTGCTTGTTTTTGTAATCAAAGCTCAACCTAGCTTTAATTTGGCCAAGTGCCAGATGGATAATGTGTATGAACTCTTTCAAGAAAGAGAAACTGTAAGAAAGGAACAAATGAAAACAAGAGCATGACGCCTGAAAATATAAGGACCCAAAAAAAATGAAAAAAGCAATATATCGATGAGCCGAAGATTAGAAAACATCAAATGTTGACTGATTTGTGTACCGAGTATTCAGCTCAGAATCAGACAATTTTGATCCAATTTGGGTTTTTTTTTATTTGTAAATGCATTCAAAGAGTTGTATGGTTT
Source organism: Xylocarpus granatum (assembly GCA_019650275.1). Classification (NCBI taxonomy): domain Eukaryota; kingdom Viridiplantae; phylum Streptophyta; class Magnoliopsida; order Sapindales; family Meliaceae; genus Xylocarpus; species Xylocarpus granatum. The sequence goes on along the minus strand of BNST01000516.1, from coordinate 10,370 downwards.
GTAAATGCATTCAAAGAGTTGTATGGTTTGACCACATTTTGTTTGGACATTTTCTTTTTCAAGTCTTAAACATATTCGGTTCTAACAGTGTGGTCTTCATTGTTGTTGTGAGTCAGTTATGGTATCCACTTGCAAAAACATTGGCTGAAAAGGCGGCCTGGGAATTTGCAAAAGAGAAAGGTTTAGATGTTGTGGTGGTGAATCCTGGAACTGTGATGGGCCCTGTTATTCCGCCCACACTGAATGCCAGTATGTTGATGCTTTTACGCCTTCTTGAGGGTAATGCTCTTTACCAACTAAAGGGTGGACTGATTTGCAAATTATTGCCATTGAATACCATCCATCCTCACTTGCTAACATTTGTTTTTCCCGTGCAGTGGTAGATATCTCAAATATATTGCCAATTCAATTATGTCATTAAATTTTCATCGATGGTTTTGGTTTTTCACATGAAGCAAGTATTCAAAACAAAATGGATTTTGATGTTTTTGTGATAAATTTATTACTTGAATTATTTATTCTTTCTTTCTTGATTAATGCTATAAATATATTGAAAAATTTTGTTTATTAGGTAGAGATCACAACAGTGACCATGGGATAAAGGGTTTGAGTCATTTCAGCTGTGTGTAATTCGAGCACATTGGATTGCAACAAAATACTGTTCATTCAATGTATTTTGAGCACTCTTATAAATTGTTAGTTCCATGCTTTAAAAAATGGAAATTGTGCATTCATACAACAATACATTATTCCTGTTATCTTTCCTAGCTAGATAAAGTTGCATATTAATGAGGTTTGACTTAATTATAAGCTTTTATTAGATAGATGTATTGTGTGAGTCAGTCTTTGTTGGTGATTTAGAATCAAGGCTGAATCTTTAAACTAATTCCTTCTTTATGGTTAAGATGTCAGTTCAATATTTCTAAGTTCCAATTTTCAGAATTAAGGAAAATGCTGAGCATGCCAATTGGCTGACGATTAGGTTGCACTGAAACATACGAGAACTTTTTTATGGGATCAATCCACTTTAAAGACGTGGCCTTGGCACATATTTTGGTGTATGAGAATCCATTGGCATGTGGAAGGCACTTATGTGTTGAAGCTATATCTCATTATGGTGACTTTGTGGCCAAAGTTGCAGAACTTTACCCTGAATATAACATTCCCAGGTAACATGCTTTTTTCCTTAGAAAAGATTCCAATAAGTTTGACTTACTATACCTGCATAATGGATCTGTAAAACATCAGAATTTCGGCTCTATAGTTTTGTATAACTATATTGCATTCTAAAGACATTAATATTCCGTACATACTGCCAGTAGGTTATATCTGCTTTGCACCTTTATAAACAAGCCTCCTGCATCTTCATTAAAGTCAAGAACAAGTAATATTGGAATACTCAATTGCCAAGTTGAGCTTTCGAAAATGAAATTTACACTGCTTGGCTATTTTGTCACATTGAAAACCTGTTTGTGTACAGTGTGCTAGATATACACTCGTGCTTTTACTTGCTTCTTAGTCACTATAAGCCTGTAAATCTTTCAAGGATTTCTTACGTTCTCTATGCATAATTGTTGTCATACTGCTATAGTTCGATTATAATTTTAATTTTTTAGTCGGGTTAGCTGTCAACGTGAAGTTTTCTGTGGACTTTCAAATGTTGATTTCAATCCTGTCATCCTTCGATCTAGTTCCATGCTTGTGGTGTTAACTGCAACTCATTTCACAAATCGTAAGGCTTAAGTTTTATTTACCTGCCTTTTCATGTAGTTTGCCAAAGGATACCCAACCTGGGTTGTTGAGGACCGAGAGTGGAGGTAAAAAGCTGATGGACTTGGGTATGCAATTCATTCCCATGGAGCAAATTATCAAGGATGCTGTTGAGAGTTTAAAGAGCAAGGGATTTATCTCTTGAACGAAGCTGTAGTTGTCAGCTGCTGTTCATGAAACCATCTGTTCCATAAACTGCCTAGGTGGTGCTGTACTGAGAGCTTGTCCGAGTAATCATTATGTAAAATATCACTAAGACAAACAACTAATAAATATCATTTGAGTGATCAATTTGCTGTCAACACCGATGAGCTGTATCTTTGTATTGTAGCCAGAGAAATTATCAGCGGGCAGGATCAATCAGATGGTACAAAAATATGACTTCCCAGACAAACATGAAATTCCCCCACAAAATCCGATAGCTTCGTGTGGAGAATATTACTTTGGGATCTTGAGAATTTTCCCATCAGAATGAAGACGATCTCCCACTGGGCCCATAACTAGAGCCCAAACCGAAAGTCACATCAAACACCCGCTAATTGCATACTTGTTAGAACTTGAATAGCAATCGTACAACACAGATTGTGGGCTTTCGATCCACCAAAACATCCATGAATTTGGATCTCGGAGTTTAGCTCTATCTTCTTTTGTATCTGTTATTGATCATCAATACTTTTTTCACAGCTACCTGTTCAACTTCTAGAGTTGATTCCCAGAATGGGAGAGTCTCCATGGAGCTATACACTGAAACACTCTGTCCTTATTGCTCAAATTTCATTGTCAGTTATCTGAGTGAACTCTTCGAGAACGGTCTTATATGCGCAGTTGATCTCGAGCTTATCCCTCATGGCAACTCCAGGATTGGACTCAACAAGAAAATTTACGGGAGAATGATCAATTAAAAGAACTATAAATAGAAAATTAAAGGGGAAAACCGAAAATCGTTTTCACCACCCACAAGTATGATGGGAATCTACCACTCTGAAAACTAATTAGCAAAAATGTCGTAACTAGCCCTTCTCTCATTTTTTTTTGACTAAAATTTACAAGAAGCCAATCAAAATCTGAAATTTCAGGATTCATCCATGGCTTCTCGTCCGCCTAAAGCCCTATCTCTTGTCTTTTATATTTTCTTGTTCTGCTTCTTGTCTTGCTCAGTGTCAGATTCAAAGAAAGTTGAGTTGGAAGTATATTACGAATCCCTTTGTCCATACAGTGCGAATTTTATTATCAATTACTTAGTTAGGATCTTTGAAGATGATGATCTCTTGTCCATCGTTGACCTCCAGCTTTCCCCTTGGGGTAATGCCAAAATCAGAGGCAACACCACCTTCGATTGCCAGGTCCTATTTTCAAATTCACCCATTAAATAAAATTATGTATATAAACAGAAACCTTGTATGCTTTTAGTTCTTGATTTACTGGCAATGCAGTTTAACTGCTTAATAACTTGCTGTTTGATGTTGCTTGCAGCACGGCCCTTTTGAATGCCTTTTGAACACTGTGGAAGCTTGTGCAATTGATGTCTGGCCTGAATTGGTAAGACTTTGCTTTGAATTGAATATAATCTAAGCTTGTATATTTTTATCAGTGCCCCCAGAAATTAGTAGATTACAGTATGGAAGATTCCCTTAGCTAGTTAAGGCTATTTTAAGGGTAGAAAGCTTAACGTATTGCAATTTGTCCTGATGCTTTACAATTTTTAGAATGGTAACGGTGTAGTTCTTTTATCTTTGACATAATATCAAATTCTTGTTAATAAAGCAAAGTTGTGATGCAGAATGAGCATTTCCAATTTATCTACTGTGTTGAGACTTTGGTGTATGAGCACAATTATCCCCAGTGGGAAACATGCTTTGGAAAATTGGGATTGGATCCGAATCTTATTTTTGATTGCTATACAAGTGGATATGGGGCAAAGGTTAGTCCCCATGCTTTTGTAATGTTAGTTCTTGTCTGACCAGTACTGTCACTCCATTAGTATATGGTTATTCTATAAATAATTAGCTTGTCTTAGAATTGCAGTAGTTTGTGGCATGCATAAATTCTTAAGGTATCAGAACATTGTAAACTATCTACTCGTAAGTTAATACTTAGATCCAATATAAACCTGGATGCTACTTTCTGCATTTATCTTTTATTAGAGAGCAGGAAAGTTTGCAATTACGTCAGAAATTAATTTTTTGTCTCTTGTGTACCTTACTTCTCCTGTAATGTAGATGAAATTTCTCTCTCGCCTTATAGCAAAATGCAAAGTGAGTGAATAATGGAGGAAATGAAAAGGCAGTAGAAAAAGTCCACTGCTTGTATGATTGGCATAAACTGGCATTGCTATGTTCTATTCCAACCATCGTAACTTATAACAAGGATCTCTTGCAATGTTGAATGAATGGTTAGGAATTCACCCATCTGACCACCTATAATTTGTTGACTGTTTCATCATTTGAATTGGCATAATTATTGTCTACTAGGCTGTTTATGATTTTGTTGCCCACATTATCATCGTGTCTTCTGTTGACGAAGATTTTGCTGGGCAAGTTCTTTTATGTGTTTTTCTGTTGTCTTTTCCTCTTTATCCAATAAATGCCAAACTTTCTCCTCAGTGTATAATGATTAGTCTACATTTGAATTTATTATTTTATGCAGCTTGAGTTAAAATATGCAGCTGAAACAAATTCTCTTGTGCCTCCACATCAATATGTGCCTTGGGTGGTTGTGGACGGGCAGCCACTTTATGAGGTATGTTCCTTGTACAATGTCTTGATTCAAATGTATATTGTTACCTATTTCTTATTGCCCCTGAAGCCACAGAAATCCAGATAACTTTGCTCCAGAACATAGAAGACAACCTTAAACTCCTTGACTTCTCTGCAAAAGAAATATTGACAGGCAGAATCCAGAATATATTGGGGATCTTTGAAAAATGATATTATTTCTCTTGCTGCAGGACTACGAAAAACTTTATAAGCTATATATGCAAGGCTTATAAAGGCACTGCTGTGCCTGATGTTTGTATCAACGTATCCCTTATCACCAATCACAGGGTTAAAGCAGAGCCTTCCCTTCCAGTTTTCTAAAAGGAGACCACATTATCCACAAGAATCAGATCTGCCATAATATCATGGGTACGCAAGATGAGCATGGCAGCTTCCATGTAGGTGCCTTTGTTAGTTTTGCATGCTTTCCAAGGTTTTGTATATGACTGTTACTGTGCATAGCTTGGTTTCTTGTCACTTTGTTTATGTTGGCAGTGCCCAATAAGGTGTTGTGAGTGAACTTCAAGTTGTTAGTTGTTACTGCAACACATAGTTCAGATGATGAGCTTGCTGATTGATCTTGTGATTGATGTCCGTATCGTATGTTTATTGAATAACAAAGGGTATCTACAAGTATTCTTAATTTATCGTATAGGGTGAGGCCAACCTTGAAGTAAATATCCCTGCTGATAAACATGATGTTAAGAGAAACTGAGTTTCACTTTACAGTAAGCGACCCCCCTTAATCTTACAAAACAATAGAATTTCACCAAATTCAAACGCACTGTAAGATTTGCTGGAAGCCATGATCATGGAGTTTAAGATGCCATTGTCTTTGTGTCTAATGTGCAGTCCAGCATTTGCATGCTCGTCAACATCATCACCAGGTTCACCTTCGCAGGCCATTCGACCCATCAACTTCAAGTTCTTGGGCTGCATTCCAATTAGAAGATCTTGTCTGGGCCGGATTTCCAATTTCCTTTCAATTGTCGCCCATCATGTGCCGTAATACTTTATTATAAACTCATTTTCTGACAAGGGCGGGGGCCCCGCACATCAACAAGGAATTCTTCATCACGTCCCCATTTATTCATTCTCACTCCACAAGTTCTCGACTGCCCCGACCCCCCACTCCGCCCCCCCGACCCACACGCCCCCAACGCGACAACCTGATTTCGCCCCAGCAACGCAGGCCACACGCCCGACCCTCCTCCGTGCCGGCCCCGGGGGGCTCCCGCGACCCCACACCCACCACCCAGACGGCGGTGCCCGCGCGCGCCCCCACACCCACCCCGACACATCCCCCCCCTGGCCAGTCCACTCCGACCCCACCCCAAACCCACAGTGGCCGCCACCCCCCCTCCCTCCACCCACAACCCCACCACTCCTTGGGGCCCCCCCCCCCCACAGTCACAACGCAATGTTTGGCTTAAATTTCACTATACTTCCCCGCCCGATTTCCATACATTCTACACTGCGCTTCAGGTCTGGGCGACCCCCACAACCCAACCCAGACCACTATCCAAGTCTCCCAACAGCATCCCGCCAACCCACCACTACCCGCCACGCCCCCACTGCTCTTTGACACACATCCCCCCCACCCCCTCCCCCCCCTGACAAAACCCCCCCCCATCCCCGGGCAACTTACACCAGGGCCCCCCCCCCTCGGGCGTGGCCCACTCACAACGCCTCGCGAACCCCTCACTCACTCTGTTAACCCCAAACATCCGCCCCCCCCCCACGCCACCACTTTCCAACGCGCACCACACCCGGCCCCCATCCCCCCCCCCCCCCCACCCACCCCCCGGCCCCCGCACCCCACACCCTCCCCCTATACCACGCCACAGCCCCCCCCCCCACCCCCGCACCCGCGCATCCCCCCCCCCCCCCCCCCACCACACACGCTTCACCCACCCAACAGAAGCCACACCACTATCCCGCCACAACCACCAACCCACCCCGCTCCAACGCCAACACACGTCACCACGCACCACCCCCCCCCCCCTCCTCCCTCCCCCTATTCCACCCCCCACCCCCCCCACCACGCAACATCCCCCACTTTCCTCCCACCCCCAGCCACCCCCCAACACCCCTCCGGACCAACCACCCACTCACCCCCATTGTCAGCCAGTATAAATCTGGGCCCCCCCCCCGCCACCTCCTTCCTCTCGCGCCACCAACATCCGGAGCACAAACCCACCCCCAATTTCAAGCCCACACCCCTCCTCACCCCACCACAACCCCCCCCACCCAAACCCCCCTCCACACGGGCACCCACCAACCACTCCCCCCCCCCCCCCCCCCCCCTTTTTATCCAACCAATATGACACCCAAAAAAGTAACGGCCCCCCGACCACCCCACCTGTCCACCCCCACATCCCTACCCCGGCCCCCGCACACCTCCACCACGCCCGGGGCGCACACCCTGCCTTTCCCCCCCCACCCCCCCCACTTTTCACCCACTCACCCCCCTCACACACGCCCCTTCGCCCCGCCACGAGCCACGGGGGGCCCCACTAGAGGGGGGGCTCCATTCACACATTCCCAACCCCTACCTCATCCAACTCCCACCGACGCCCCCCACACTTTCACGCGGGGTGGCCCCTCCTAACTTTGCCGTCCGGCCCCCCCGCCCCCCTCCCCCCGCCCCCCCCCACCCGCCACAACTTCACCTTTAATTTATATATCATTATTCCTTTCGTTTGGACGTAGGATCTAGGGTCAGGCTTATCATAACTCTAGATGAGACGATAAATAGAAAATTGAGCGGAGACAAAACATTGATCAGCCACCGTTTGTCAGAAAGTTACGCCCTAGATATCTTGTCGGCAACCAAAACTACAGTTTGTCAAACTAGTTGGGACCCACCCAGTTCGTTGTAATCCCTTGCCTTCGCCGGCTGCCAAATTGCTCCCCATAACCTTCCCTCTGTCTGCCTGCTTCCTTCCTCTTTCTTATCTTTCACCGCAACTGCAAGCCCATGGGTCACCCCCTCATCTCTCCCACCTTTTCATTCATTCAATTACTTTGTCGCCATGGCTCCTCGTAAACCCTAGTCTTCTTTGCCGACAGCATGGCCTTAACCTGTCGTAACTTCAAGCACTAATGTCACCATCTGCAAACAGCCTCCCTTTTGTCCATCGTAATCACCAGTGGCGGCTGGAGATGATAGTAGTCCGAGTCATCCAACTTAGAATTATGTCATCTAAATGTACAACCTTCTTTAGCCAATAGAGGGCATATGTATGCTAGCCGTACAGTCGCAGCACACACTAGCATGCGTAATTAATTATAGTCACTTCATTACTGCTAATGACAGATAAATCAGGGTGTCGAGGAGCATTCAGCACGTCCTTTTTTAATGAAGGCCGAAAGAGAGTAAACGACGTTGTCTTGTATGCTTCGGAAAGGAAACGACGTTGTCGCCAGTTCTGATGCGTGACTCCAAGCGAGTGTCTGTCAGTGTGCATATATAAATTAACAGCGGCAGCTGACGTCGTACGTGATCCTATTATACTATTTAATTTAGTCCCTCCTCCTTCTAGAATAATGCGTCATCGATGATTGCGATAACGGCTAATTAATTTAATTACCCCACCCAAGTTTGATCATCCTGTACAACCGCAACTGTCCGTCTATGCATTAAGTTTACGGTATTCAAGTTAAAATGCTTCACATATATGAGCAACTTAGCACATTAATTAAAGGATTAGGTATCTTTTAAGTTGATTTTGATCTTTATTCCAACTAGAAAATTGCATACTCTCATAGCCAACTTTTGGTAAGCAGCAAACTTTGCACGAAACCTTCAAAACCTAACCAAAACTACCATGTCTTCAGCCTTCTTTGACCTCAAACGAAGAGAGATAAAAAGGGGTTGCAGGTGTAGTTTTCAATGGAGGAAGAATCCATGCCCATGCGTGCATCCTTTTAATTAGCCCTTGTGATGGGACAGTTGATGATCCGTTGCTGGTAACAAAATTCTACTGTTTGGTTTAACTTAACGCCTTAAAAGTTGGTATATGTCACTGTGAGCGATCCAGGTGCCGTCGTTGACAAGAAAAGCCTGTAGGTGCGGGAGGAGAAAAGCCAGTAGGTGCAGGAGGACCTAGCTGTGGTATATGGTAACAGTAACGGACACTGAATTGAAATTTAAAAAGCAGAGTCCTTAGTTTCTACGCGTAAGTGTCAGAAGCGCATTGAATTAATCATGGAGTAGTAATCACTGATCTTCCAAATCATTGCCCATTAGATCTCCAATCATGTTCTAATAATCCTTCCATGCATAGCCTTTATTCACCCAGAAAACAGAAACTGTCGACACTGAAAGTAATCGCAACTCTCAGCAGTTATAAAACTCAATCGAAAAATGAAATTAAAAGAATTGAACAAAACGAGAGTCGAATGTTTTAGATGAATAATTATGAATAGATGGATGAAGTTCAAACATCAACCCCGTTTGCCCAGTTAGCAAACTGGTGAATACTATTTACGGGATTGTTCAGTTGATGGTCCCGACCGTGTTTATTGAAAGCTTGTCCCTCATTACTCACGATATCTTCCCACGACTCTCACAATTCTTACACACAAAAGAGCAAGCCCTCGCACCATATTTGGAAGTAGACAAGCTTTTAACCGCAAGGCAAAGATCAAATGTTGTCTAAAACACAGATCTATGACTGATTTCTCTGCACAGAAATTGCTAAAAGAGGGGCAAAATCCATAAATAACCTGAACAAACATACCAAAAGACGACCTTCAAGTGTTAGAAGGGACCCCCTTTTGAATATTGGTCTCCGGAAGCCATCCAACATGCACTCATGATTAATGTGTATACTTTCAAAAACTCTGCGAGTACATGTCATACATGTATATTATGCAAATCATTTAGTGCAATATGTTGAATAAAAGCCCCCAGGTGTTATGGTATTGTTCGTTCGTTTTTGAGTTCAAACAAGAGCATGTGGTGATGAATTTTTCAAAGTATTTTGCTGGCAGATTGAGAGCTGAGCTAGAGAAAGATACGTGTTGACTAATATACTCAATCATAACACATTTTTATAATAAATATAATAAACAAGAATTATGATACTACGCAGGATACATGCTCGACAAGACACACAATTCACAGGTACACGTTGCACTTTACAAAGAAAGTCAACCACGCCAAGGCCCACCCACCCACCCCTCAAGCGACCAACTCTCTGACTCTAATCTTCTCTATACATGAAGTGCCATACGAAAACACTGAATGCTTCCATGTATCACGAGACAGGAGAACATAGGAAAGTAAAAAAAAAAAATCAAAAAAAAAAAAAAAAAAAAATTTTTTTTAAAAATATCTTACAAGTCCGGTATATGGGACAGCTCCTTGAACCTAACTGATCATCAGAATCCCCTCCACGACCTAAGCATGCATGTAGACAATGAATCAAACAAATGGAGATTCAACGCCATGCTTCTCTTTTTTTATCACAAGGGCAACACATGAAGGTATGAGCCAAGCCACATTATTTATCTCATACTACCGAGTCGACTGACAGCCAAGAGATAATTGGAGAGAAGAGGTTAATAAATAACAAGAAAATAAAGACCAACAATCTCATCCTTGATATGAGCAAATCGTCCCCTACCCATTCCTTTATCCTTAACTTTTCTCCAAACATTCTCACTCACACAATAAACCCCTATCATCTTTCCCTCCCCCACTCCCTCATTCCTACCCCCCCACCCTCCCCGCCTCTCATCCCCCCTTCTTCTTCTTCATCTCCTTCCCCTATCCCTTTTTTTTTTTTTTCTTTTTCTCCCTCCTTCTCCCCCCTCCCCCTTTTTCCCCCCCCCTCT